>JADMLL010000006.1:11738539-12336163 GCA_016920875.1 Columbicola columbae
AAACATTGAGCCGCTTATTTCATATATTTCATAAATAATGCACACCACCATGACTTTCTGCATGTCTTCGTTACTTTATTACAAGTTCGAGTTACAAATATGTATACAGCATGACACTCTCACAGAACCTAAAATATCACAAACATCACCCCCACCCAAAGAAGTGAGAGGCAGGGATCTTTGAAACGAAAGAGGAAGTGACACCTCAGAAAGCAAAATCAATGAGGGATAATGAGAGTAACAACAATACCACAGGAAATAAGAAGAATAAAAAAATTGCGCGCAAATATTCGTGCCATGTCTTAACGACACATTAAATTTCCATTTGGACGTAATAATACGTAAAACGAAAGGTAATCGCGTTTACAGCGACTATGTTTATTGTTATAATAAAGGGTGTAATAAACACATATTAACATAAATTAAATTTGCATGTAATAACATGTGACATAGCCTTAACGATTTTAAAATTTTCAATTGCTACTCTTAACTGGTTCATTGTAAATATGAGATTAACATTTAAATAATTAAACATAATTTAATTTTTTTATGATACATAACTTTTCATTTATGAATTTACAACGAGTCAATTATAGCCTAACTTCCCGTTTTGCCTAACCGCTTTAAGCCTTCATTCAGACCGCAACAGTGGTCGACAAACTTGTCATCCAGTTTTAAACCTCTGCTGTAGATGCAGGCTTTGGTGAGACATTTTTAACGAAATGCACAGTGGTTCCCAAATTTTTTTGTGTCGTAGACCGTCGCCATGTTTTGCCGGTTACCCCTACTTACCTGATTTTTGTAAATTTTTCAGTGTAAATAGAACAGACAACCAACTTGTGAGAACACGTGACAAGACATGCAGAAACTTTCGGTAGTGTGCATTATTTATGAAATGAACAGTACGGCAACCGAGGCAACAATCTCGAACTTGTAACAAACAAGTCACAAAGACTTGCAGGAAGACGCGACCAGAGTTTACACGAAGTATATAAATAGAACAAGCGACCAACAGTAAGTCTGTTAATGCAGTACAACGAATCGGAGAAGTAACTCGAACGGCTATCGAAACGATCGTGCTACTTATTGTAGATATTGTTGTAGATAATTATTATATAAATAAATTTGTTTCCACTCGGAATGCGTTTGTCTTATCTCATCAATCTACCAAATTTTAATATATTATAGAATATACATGTGACTATACTATTATTTATTACAAATTTATTGACACAAGGAAATTTCATCCAAGTCACAATTTTTACAGACAGCGATTCCTGTTTTTCGTACAACGATTCGGGAAAATTTTCGTACCTGACACAACTCGAGTTGTATAATAAATAATATCAATATCTAAAATATAATTTGTCTAACAGACTAAATTTGTGAATTGTATAACCCTTTTCCACTTCCTCCCAACCGAATTTGCCATTTTTCAAAAATATAGGCATCGATGCTACGTCTTGATGCGCTGCTGTTGGAATTTAGAGGTTCAATACCAACATGAAAATCCAAATTCAAGCAAAAGGACTCAAAACTCTTGGAGCGCAACTATAAAACTTTAATTCTTGGGGAAGTATTAATTAAATAAGGTGGCGCCGCAGCTCACAAGTCTAAAATCACACCTAATCGCGCAACTTCAAATCCTTAACGAAATAAACAGACACGAATCCACCCCTTTTGGCGGCAAAGCGGGAAAATCCTTCAACTCGTCCTTGGCTTTTTTTGTCTTGAGAGTAAAAGAAACCGCCGATTATCCCATTAAGATAATATAATTTAATAGAAAGAGATAAGGGAAGGCAGGAGGAAAAAGGAGGAAAAAAAATGTCGGTTAGGCCCATTTCCGCAGTTGATATGATTAGCCGAATAGGTCAAATGTTAAATCTGGTAATTTGAGTGGACGTGAGCCTCCACTCACTCACTCGAAATCCGGTTTTTGTGCTCGAAGGGTTCGCGAAGGCAAAAAAGCGTTGGAGGTTATTACATTTGCAAAAAGTTTTCTCTCTCTCAGCCTCCCTTCCTCTCCCTCCGCCGGCCTTCTCTCCCAGTATGTTATTCAGGTGACTGGCCGTATCTGAAACGTTTATTACCAACCTTGGTTTGATGGACAAAATAATTTTTCTTTCTTTCTTTCTAAAAATCTATCTGGACTTTAATATAAAAACAGATGATTGATATTGATCTAATGACAAAATTAAGACGACAGTTTACGCAAGCGTTACCTTATTATTTATTAATTAATAAAAATCCTCAACTTTTATTTAAATGATTATTAACTACAGCAACAAATCTTTTCTTTAAGTAATAATCACACACAGCACCCAATTACGAGACAGACTACACCTGGTACTTTGATGGACAGGTCCAAACAAACCAACTAATCACCCACAGAAGTTCTGTTTGCTGTTCATCCTTGGATATATACAGGATGTGTTCAAAGGTTTTTTTAGCCAGGAAGACCTTTCGAAGGTTGTACGTCCTGCCTTTTGTAGGATTTGCACCCACTAAAACCCCTGGATGGACTCCAACTAGGCTCGGGAACCCGCGAAAATGTGTCCAAAGGCTCGAATTCTTATTTTGGTAGTCAAGAAACTTATTCAACCATATTTTGAGCGATCTATCAAAAAACTGTGAGCGCTAGAATGTACGTTACTGATGGAGCTAGAATAACGTGGCAGTAGACAGTTAGGAATGGTAACGTTCTGTTTACGCAATAGTCACTTTGTTGGTTCAGTCAGTACAATGTTTTGGTATCCAACAGCCTTTTCTTATTTCACAATTATTAGCTTATAGATAAATACAGAAATAGATAGCTTATAGATAAATAAAGTTATCTGACAATAAATTGTAGTATTTTGTTGCGGCTCTCAAAACACGTCACAAAATCGTCTTTCGGTAGTTCTAGTTTATACTCTTCACAAATGCTGTTGTTTTGGAATTCTTCGACACCTAACTGTTCCGCCATCTTTTTAAAATAATGTATGTATTAACTAAAATTTTGTTTCTCACAGAGTTTTTGAGTGTGTTCCTTTTCCAGAGTTTTTCTAAAATCTATTTCACACCTCCAAGAAATTTTTTTTCCCAAGTTTCTTCACCGCTTACGCCTATTTACAAGTTATACGCACATTCACAAGTTGTAACTATGTACATATTACATACATAGTTGTAATTAGTGCCTAACCGAACATTATCAATCGGTATTAGTGAATACTAACCAGAAATTCACTTCCTAGGCCAGTTTATGTATGTATAGTTAGGTCTACTGGAAAGTTCTATCCGATAATGTAATGTTTGTACATATTTGGTTCTCCCTTTTAATTACTGATGTATATATGTAATTATATATACTAACCGAAAATTTATATTAGGATTCAACAATTCCGACTTATACAGTTCATTTATAATTGTATTGTAGAACACAGTTCACAAAAATATTATAGGCCTACTGACTTAGCTAACAACTTGACTACTCCTAACTGTCTACTGCTACTTAGTGTAGTTTCTGTATACAGAAGATGGTTGAAGAATGTCCTAACCAGAGAAGTAAGAGTTCGAACCTTTTCACACATCCCAACAGAAAAACGGACAGAACCTTCGGGTGGACCTAAAATTTTGGCAGCAAGTACTTCGGTAAGCAATAACACAGCCCAACTCTTCAACAGCCTCTCAAAGAACAACACAAATAGAAACTTCAACGAAAAATAAATAAATAAATCCCATGTTAATAAATATTAATAATCATAAATCTTATGAGACGGAAAAATTAAGTCTATAACATCGCCGGGGGGTTATCCAGTTCCACTGGTTTTTTGTTTTAGCTAATTAGGGCCCTTTTTCCCGGGCCCAGTCTCCAAAACACGAAAAATGACGCGAATGACTTATGACCGAGACAGTCATTTAGAAAAATAAATTTCCTTTGTCGACTGAAGAGAAGTGGAAGAGGAAATATGAGAATTATTTGTGGAGCTCGTTGTTTCCTTGGAGAGTTTTTAATTTATTAAATGATAAATCGCTTATGGTGCCGCTCGTAATTTTGTTTGGTAACTAGATGATGCAAAAACAAACAGATAACTGTTACAGAATTAGAAGGTAACAAGTGACAACTTTGGAAATTTTTCGTTTTGTAATTTAGACAAAAGGTCAGCAAACAGAAACTGGTCTTGACATGATTCTGTCCAATTCTAAGCCATCTGAACATTAATGTAAGAAACTAGATATTGTCGGATTGTTGTTGTGGATAAATATTATATCAACGACTAGATAACATGACAAAAGAATATTTCTATCTCCTGCTGTAGCTAGTCTAAAAGTCTGCTTTCACCGTAGCACTCTATTACATCACAAAAATGCACCAAAATTTTGCCGCTAATAATAATAACAATTATATTATTATGATCGTTAATACATATATTTAATAATATTCTGGTAATATAATAATAATAATATGAATATTACTTAAATAATTTCTATCAAATAATTTTTTTCTTTGGGTTCCTTTCCTCCTTCCCAAGATTCCTTTCAAGAGATGAAACCGTCATAAAATTGTGCATTATTTATGAAATGAAATGGTCATAAAAGTGTGCAAGTATTTTAGAAAATCAATTTCTCCTCAAAATGTGCATCATCTATGCAAAAAAGCTGTTCCTATCAAAGTGTGTTTTGTGTGAGTTCTTGTAGAAGTCAATTCACCAAAAGAATTTGCGCTTTTTTTGATAGTAACAATAATTACAATTATAATATTATTCTTTTTAATATATATTATTGTACTTTATTATAAATAAAATTTCTGCTAAATATTATAATTTTTTCCTCAGGTAGAGTTCTTGCTAGCCGTCTGAAGATACTCCTTCTTAGAGACGAGACGTTTGCTAGGCCTACATTGTGCATTATTTATGAAATGAAGTAGACATAAAAGTGTGCATCATTTATGAAAAAAGCTGTAGTTATTAAAGTGTGTTATAAAGATGTGAATACACCAAAAAATGTGACTTCTTCACAGAAATATGTAGGTTTGTAGGAATAATGAAGAAACTGTCGTGACTGAAGACAATTCACACCCGACAGACAGACGAACAGACAGTTTTTGTAATCAGAGCAACAATTAAAATAAATATAAATAGCAAGCATAGTCCAGTAAAAGAGAACAATGAGACGCTATAGCACAGAACTGTACCAACACATAACAAAGATATCTGACGTCGTTAGAAAAAGTAGAATCGAGGATGGACCCAGGGAGACTAACCAACCAGATCTTCACACACTTCCTGAAGAGAAAAATAAAGCCGGTGGTTCGTGGAAACGGAGAAAGACTTGAAAGAGACAGGAATCACAGCCGAAGACCTGAACCTAAGGGATACCCTGAGGAAGAAAATAGAAGAAACAAGTTTACAGGAAAAGCCGAAGCTAAAAACAGGAACGAAATGGAGGAAGAGAGAAAGAAGGAAAACAGCGAGAGAATGGAGGAGTATTGGAAGAGGAAAAAGAGAAAAGTGGTCCTAAAAGATGGCCGAATCGAAGAAAAACATAGCGAGCGTAGTAGTCCTAGCTAGCACTGGATAAACATCTCAAACCAGAAGACGAAAAGTGACTCCTACAGCAATTTAAGCCCATCGGAACAGAGACAACTATTCGACCAATAACAGAACCAGGAAAACAATGCAAAAGATACAAAACACAGTCAGGCCACAAGGTGCAAAGAAGGTCACAAGTCACAACCACAGTTCTTCGAAAGTCATCTGATAGCCAAAAGATCTTGTTTCCAGTGTACATGTAAGAAGTCAAAATGGGAAAATATGACTCTTTTAATTTATATAAATCTCATTATTTATTTATTTATTTGTTTAAAAGCACAATGGATATAATTCATTCATTTTATATTATTGTTAAAACGGCGGATCCGGGATCCGGGATCGTGAGTCTTTGAAGCGTCGGAGGCGGATTAAACCGCTTTTGTAACATTAATCGTGTTCGGAGGCATTTTTATAACACTTAACGGCTAATCGATACCAAATGCGGAAACGAGGGACCTTACCGCGGTTATCTAGCCATCGAAATCATCGATTAAGACGGATTGTACCCTTCCCACCCCACCAATTTGACCTAAAAATTTATTTCCTGACTTTGGATGGTTTACACCGAAACCAGTTTGATTTGTTCGTTGTCTTGGGGATTGAAGAAAAAGTTTCCTTTGTTGAAAGACAGAGGCGACGATTGAGAGCTTGATGGGTAATTAAATCCCTCCCCATCGGTGTTTGTCTTCCTCCGTCGCGAGCCAAAGGCGAAATATTCCAAAAAATTTATCACGCCACAGCCGATGGCACTTGCGGCGCTGTCAAAGAGCTAATAACCGTGTTTCCTTTGCAATTAGTCACTTCATTGCAGGTACTTAAGAGGAGAAACAACGAAATCCAGTGGACATTAGCGACTTTTGAGTCCTGCAACCTACCGCAGATTCATGTTCGGAGGCAAGAACCCAGCCCACGTACAGCGGAGGGAAAAAACCCGAACAAGGTAATCGTCTAAGCCATAATTCTTTCTCCCGCAAAATGGTGATTCCACCAGCCAGAGAAATCAAACACTCAATTAATCACACATCGTACTCCACACAGAACACACTCACACACGTGTGAGTCAATGGGAAATAAATTGTTCAATGAAATCATTTGTGGGGGCTGTTTTAACCTTTACACGTAGGTTAACACGAAATTCTTTTGACGAGTATAGTCTTGGAGGTGTTGAACATAGTCCCGGTCGTCTTTATAGTGAGAAGACAAGGTCACCATGATGGCGAGTAGGTGTGTGTGGCGGAGGGCTATCATCCCTTGTTCCTTTCAACCGTTTCCCAGGATCGATTAAATCGTTTTCCTTGTGGTTCCGCCATTTTTTTTGGTGTGTTGTCCTGGTTCAAGTTTGCTTTAATAAATGGACTCGGACTAATGCACGTTTGATAGTTTTTAATTATATTTATTAACATTAAATATAAATTTAAAAACTTACAAAGTGCTTTTTAAAAAATTTGGGACTGGTTGTAATCACAATTAAGACGATTAAAAATTTTTCTCTCCGTCATTTTATTATTCATTCCTCTACTTCTTCCACCCTCTTCTCTTATCTCTTGCTTTTCTTCCTCTCCTCCTCCTCACTTTTACCAAATTTGGACCACGTTGAAAAAGTTGTTCTTTCTTCCAAAACTAATTGACTTTGCGAGAGTCAACAACAACAACAAAAACAAACTTTTTCGGGTTTTCGAATAATAACAAAAAAAGCATTTTAGTCATTTTATGACTCCTTCCTCAAGGCAATACTCGACCAAACTCAGGCTGATCTCCTTCAAAACCGAAAAATCACTTTATATTCAATAGGATGTGTGTAATGAGTCAGACATAAGCGACTTGGACACAAGGAAAATTATTTCCTTTGTTTTCCTTCAATGCTTTGGAATGAATTTCTCATCAAAGAAAATTTTTTCAGTTGTAGTTTAGTTTCAATCTCGTTTTTGTCTCTTAGGTTCAACAGGATACGGGAGGAGGATTTGAACTCACGACCATAACTCCATAGACGAGCACCTTAACCACTACACCAGCCCTCCCACCTTTGAGGTAGTTACTATCAGCCTCTGAACTAGTTGGAAGGATTTTGGGGGAGAGTTTTAAGTGATAACATTCTCACACTCACTCTCACAAATCGTTCATTTCATAACTATTACCTATTTGGATGGGTTTATTTCATAAATAATGCACACTTTAGAGTTGTTAGAGTTCAAATTGTGGCTATCAAACCGCGTCAAACTACTAAATACAAAAGTGACACTCGCGATAATTAGTTAGGAGAGCTCTTAGGAAAGCTAACAGTTCCTTTGGGAAACCCAAACTATCAAGTTTACTTCCTGCTATATTCCACTAAAAATTTTATTTCATAAATAATGCACAATTGCAAGATGAACCCATTTCAAAAGTAATGCACACTCTTGTGATGCATCCATTTCAAAAACAGTGCTCAGTCGTAAATAATATAAATCTTACGATGCGTCCCTTTTACAAATATTATTTCAATAGTAATGCACACTTTTGTAAGTAATTTCTCTCAAACATATCCAGAAGTAAGTATCAGTCATAAACAATTAACACTTCTGTGAAAGGCTTATTCCATAAATTATGCACAAATTTTCGATTTTTACTTAACAATCATTTGTCTATAATATAGAGCTATAGACGAATAGAACGGAAGGTTCTAACCTAAATTTAGCGGACGGAAGTTCATAAATTGCTTCATTTGGCTGTCAAACCGCAAAATCTTACGACTACCATCCGACACCCATGTGGTGATCACCGATGGAATTTGGACAACAAGAGGATGAGGTAAATGACAGTTATAGTCAAGAATGAGGAAAACAAACTAGACTCATGTTTCCAACCCTTGTAGTCGGGGTGAAGACTTATTTCTTGCCTACAGTATAAATAGTAGTGGTGAAAAGGCAATCTCAGTAGTTAGTGAGTAGAGTAGACCATAAGTGGTGAAATTCGTAGGGTAATTCACGAGTTGAAAGGTGTGTGACAATGTTGTAGACGAATATTGTAAATATTAGTAGGAAAGGGCCATCTCTCGTCGTCGGTTTCCATATAATTTCATTACAACCAGCCTCATGACGTGACCAAGGATTTGAACCAGTAGCAAAAGAACCCAGGGAGTAGCCAATCCAAAAACAAAAAACCCCGTCGGTGTTACAACCAAATACAAATCACCAAAACCTCATCCTGAAGGCAACAACAACAAAAATCAAAAAAGATCATCAAAACACACCGACACAACAAACCATCCGACACGTGTTGTATGCGAAAGGAACCACCAAAAACATTTCTCGAGAGCCGATAATTAAGGTCGTAAGCAAGTTGTTAATTGAAATTAGATTGGTGGTGTTTTGTCCGAAAAAAATAGTGACGCAGTGGGACAACGTGGCCCCAAGGGCTGACCACGGACTACTATCGCTAAAACGAAGGAAATCACCGAGTCATTCCCGCTTCATTTTCACCGTAATGGCCGACTTTATTATTATTATTATTGTTGTGGCTCCGTCATTAAAATCGATCCGTTTGTCAATATGATAATTAAAAACCAAAGCGAATTAAAAATATTTTTGCTGTATACATATAAATATATCATTAAAGGCGGGTGCGGGGGTGGTAGGAACGGGGGGGCAAGGTTTTCTCCATTGTACGCCATTTGTAATTTAGTTTCAACAAAGGAGATCACGATTTCGGCTTTCCTATTGAAAATAATTTTTTTTTCTTCCTTTGAAAATTTAATTGTGGCGGGTGGTGAAGGAGAGAAGAAGAAAAATTTTCTTTTGTTGTTGTTTAATTTCCATTAAAAGGAAAATAAATCCGAAAGGCGGCGAGAGAAAATTTTTCTAAAAAGATTTAAACGGTTTAATCGAAAAAGTCGTCCGGCATTTTGTCCCGTTCCTTGTTCTCCAGACAACCATAACCGAAAATTTATTCAATTTTTCCCATTTTTGTCTGCAATCCATTGTTTTCGGGGTAAAAGGCCTTTTATTAAAGTTAATATTAAATTTAATGACTATAAAAAAAAAGAAGTTATACTCATGTTCCCCCTTGAGAGGATCCTCAAGGTGTTTCTTCTTGAAAAATTAATTAATGAAGACATGTGGAGGTGTTGAGATGGTAAACCGGTAGCGCAACTAAATTACAGGTGGATAGGATGTATGCCCAGAAAGCAGACTGATATTAAAAAGTAGGCAGGGTGTCTGGTTGATGAACGTAACTCATTCACCTCGGGGACACCGAAGGAAGAAGTCCCCCACTGCCCTACCCCCGTTCGGTCAGCACGTCGGTACTCGAAAGCTCTTAAAGAAGTTCTGAAGGACAAAAAAGAATGGCGAACTGCCCCTCCTACCCTATTTGGTGTACGAAATTCATTTCAAAGGTAACATATAAGATGATAGATTGGTAAGAGTTTATTTCATAAGTAATGCACACATTTGAGAGAAATTAAATGATCTGAGCAGTAGCAAATTGACAGTTGATGCCCACCGACTACTTCACATTTCATAGACAAAGCTCAACTGTATGTATTAGGAAGGCTAACAGCTGCTTTGGAAACCCAAACTATCAAGTTTACTCTACTTCCCGCTACATTCCACTAAAAGCAATTTTCGATTTATTTCATAAATAATGCACAACTGCAAGAAAGAACCCATTTCAAAAGTAATGCACACTCTTGTGATGCATCCATTTCAAAAACAGTGCTCAGTCGTAAATAGAGATTCTAAAAGCTACTTTGGAAACCCAAAACATCATATTTCTTGTTCCTGTAACTTTCCGCTACAAGGTAACTTCCCTTTTCTTTCATAAATAATGCACAGTCTTAAAGAAAAACGCACCAAACAGTTCCAAACCCACCAAAATACTGAAATTCTCATAATCCAAAGATAGCGGGAAGACAGCCTACTCAAGAAACTCATGAGTTAGTCACCGTTCAGTGCAAGTGCAGTGCAAGAAGTATCTATTTCAAAAATAATGCACACTCCTCTGATGCATTCATGCAGGTCTATATGTAAGCATCAGAGGAGTTAAAAGTTATTTGAAGTCAAAACATCATGTTTTGTAATTTTCGATGAAGGACTGTCATAATTTTTTTTCTCATAAATAATGCACAATTTTTAAGAGGAATTTATTTCATAAGTAATGCACAAAAAAAAGTTCTTTTAAAAATCTCATTTTTGAATACATTCTGTAACCGGTTACAGTAACTAAGAACCCAGTTGAAACATGAACCAAAGGACTACTACCAGAGTTTATAGCTATAGCAACTGATAGTCAGGACACAATTTTAGTCGGATATCCGAAAAATTTTCTCGCAGTACGAAAGTGACTTTGAATGACTCAAACTATTTCGAAATCAGTATGAAAATTAATTTCTTGTCTCTCCTCCCTCCTCCTCCTTCTGACACCCCAGGTTTGCTACCTGCATTATCTATCATAAAATTCAGGGTGGGCCTTGGCGTCTCGGATTTAAAAATCATGTTTGACGGGGAAAAATTAATTCGAGCTCGAGCTCATACTTAATGCAATTTAAGTAATAACATATTTATAGAATTAATTTCGCTATAAATACTATAATTATGAAATTACAATTTTTCAATGTTAAGCCTGGTTCTTTATAAATGAGGAATCCGGTGGGACAGTTACTCATCGATAAATAAAAAAAACTAAAAACTAAAAACTTTGATACTAATCTGAAAAAGTAGTGCGTGGGTAGATGGTAGTACTAGTGTTCAAAGTAGACCGACACGCGGAAGCTCTATACAATCTGTCGAGTTATCGACCGAAATGGTGAACTGAGGTGTGAGTTCCTTTAGGTGATTGTGCCCCCGCTATCATTGGATTGTGAGAATTTCAGTTGTTTGGTGGGTTGGTGGTGTTTTCTTTAAGTCTGTGCATTATTTATGAAAGAAATGGAAGTTACCTTGTAGCGCAAAGTTACAGGAACAAGAAATATGATGTTTTGGGTTCCAAAGTAGCTTTTAGAATTCTTTGGCTGAGGACTGTTTCTGAAATGGATGCGTCGGTGTGCATTACTTTTGAAATGGTTTTTCTTGCAGTTGTGCATTATTTATGAAATAAATCGATAATTGCTTTTCGAGGAATGTAGCAGGAAGTAGAGTAAACTTGATAGTCTGGGTGTCTAAAACCACTGTTAGCTTTCCCAACACATCCAGTTGATCTTTGCCGATGAGATGTAAATAGTCGGTGGGCATCAACTGTGAATTTGGTAACTGCTCAGATCATTTAAATTCTCTCAAATGTGTGCATTACTTTTGAAATAAACTCTTACCAATCTACCGTATTGTATGAGTAGTCACCTGTCTCTCACTTTGGATTTTGATACTGTTACGACCCGTGCTGCCTTTATAATCATTTTAGTGCCTATTTATATTGTCTCCTGTCGTGAAGGAGGGGTTAGACTGTTCAAATCATGTGTTTGCTGTATTCGAAATTAGCCTGAAATCTTTCCAACCCGACAGGCTGCCAGGTAAAAGGACAAATTTTACACATCTCAAATCCGTATTAGATAATCTATGTAAGTTAGTAGTTTTGTCTGATTCTAAGAAAAGTGTGCGCATGTGATTTCTTGTTATGCGAGTTGCCAATCCATCGACAAACCTAACAGTGCAAGCTTTAGAATTATATTAAATAGAGTGTCTGGCCAGAAGTAACAGAATCTCAAGACAAAATTAACATGTTACATCAAGAGATCCTTTCAAAGAGACTCAGCACTGAATGAAAATGGACAGAGGCCAGAGAAATTTATCAAGAAACCAGACTTCGGAAGCGAAATCATCACCCGAGGAAGAATCTAACCGAATTGTTAAGGCCTGCGATTTATTAACATGGTGAAGCAATCTTTCACGATCGAACCAAACCGAGCCTGAGGGCATCCCAAGAGAAGAAGAAAGAAAGGGAAAACGAGAGGAGACGAGGAGGATGAAAGAAGAAATATTGATGGACTCGAACCTCCTGCAATAAAAATGAATTTTATTATGGAAGACAAATAATGATTTGAATTACAGCGTCCACGTTCGAAACACGAGCGGTGCCCTATAATTAAGGTTCAGGTTCGTTTTGATAAATAACTCACGGGACCTGATGCACTCATAGCGGCTCTTTACTATTCCTCTCCTCTTTTTTATTCTCTCCTGGAGATGCTTAAACCATCCGAGGAAATAAATCTGACATCTCTTTGAGAACTTAATCCGAGATGAAAAAACGTCGGAACCGTCACTATCATCCAACATGGAGGCTTTCTTCCCTCGAGGGCCCTCATTTTAATTTATTTCAAATTCGCCGCATTTATGAGGATTAACTGCAACTTTTTGCGCGTGCGAGCGGAAGATAAAACTCAAAAACCGGAACTGGTTAGGTTAAGGATAAGAGGGAACAGGTGATGTCGGTTCCTTGTTCACAAAAAAAATTATTTTTCGGTACTTGGTCCGGAAGCAAAGACACACGAACCGAAATGTCATCCACGTCACGATTCGAAATAAGTTGGAAACAGGATGTGAAATATCCGTGGACCTAGGTTCTCTACCCAAGGGTAGAGGAGGCTACCGAAAACAGGAAATTCTGGTTTTTAGAGGAAGAAATAAAAAAAAGAAAAAAATCAAAATTGGCAATTTATGTTCAAGAAGAAAGAAGGAAAAATTGAACCGATTCAATTACCTGAAAATTATATATAACTTATCGGATTATTAATATCTAATTTTTATATTAATATCACACATCCTGGTTCTCTATCTCTTCACCCAAACACAACAAGACACCCAAGGCAAAGCTGGAGGACGTCATCACCCTTAAACTCATTTACTCCCCAAAACCATTTTCGATGTACACAATCAATGAATACACCGCACAATTCAAGACCCGAGATGATTTTATTTAAATCGAGTCACTATAATTTCTTTCACGAAAACAGGTCTCAACTTTCTTGAAATTTCCTCATTTCCTGTTTCCCTCTGTCATTTCAGATTTCTCCTTTCGCTTTCGGTCTTCTAATTTCCTTGGCTCAAATGTTACTTCATCTACCTTTCATCTCTTTTTTTATTGCTCCTCTTTAAATAACCCGTCTTCTTGTTGTTTCTACACGTCTTCGCCTCTTTTTACGCGTTTCTTACTTGTTTTTGTTAATATCTGTGTGGATTGTATTTCTGTTAAAAAAAGGATCAGTGACTAACATCTTCCAGAACGTTCTGAAGAAATTCTTAGACGCAAACAATTTTAAGGAACTGGGAATCACGCAACAAGACCTTACACCAGGGGTGGGTAATATTTTTAATCAACGGGCCAATTTAAATTTTGAAATTTTTGGCGGGCCGCACATAATGGAACTAAAGTAGGATGGCCGCACAAATTTGCAACACATAAACTACGCGACTAGTTTAGCTTCTTCTGTAGACTGTGCATCTACTATTCTACTAAGTAAATCCACTTTACACTTCCCGACTGGCAAAATGTGATTGTGGCGGGCCATGTTTTAATACTATCCATGTCTATAAACGGATTTGATACTTTCCCGGGCCGTGCTTTGCCCGTCACTACCTTAGAATGAAGAACAAACTGGGGTTTCTATCAAAAACCAGGCTGAAGACAAAGAGTGGTTCGAGGAGAAGAGAAAAGCCCACAGCAACCACACGAGGGAATATGTAAGAAGCAAAAAGGAAAAAAGCGAAGCACTGTTGATGTCGTGGTCCAAAAAATATGGCGGATATAGCAAAAATAAAAAAAATTAAATATCCCCTGACCGGTAAAAACGGTATACGGTCCTGTTATATGTTCTTTGTCTTTGTTGTTGGTTTAAAAACTTTGGTCTCTCATCAAAAGTTAGGTCACCATTAAGTAGAACATCTTTCGGTTGAAATAAACTCAACTGAACTTATATAAGTGTTGAGGTTTCTTTTTACGCGAAATGATTTGTTTCGCAAATTCAAAACAAAAATTTATGCGACCTTTCTGTCACTCGTCATTATTTTCCCTGACTTTCCATTTTTCCTCACTTTTGATACTAAAAACCTACAAACAATTGTTGGTGGTGGAGCTGTCGTGCTGTGTAAATAATTCAACGCTCACTTCTGTTATATTACTCCCATTGGTAGCTTCTGCTTTGCTTGCACTAATCAAGTCTCCAATACCATTGGTGACGGCTTTTACATCCTCCGTTTTGGATGATACAGTAGATGTCATTACGCCTTGGGAAAAAAGCTTACAACAGCAATAAATAATAATTTTGAATCATTTTTAAGTCAATTTTATAAATTGTGAGGTGAGCAAGTTGCTTACACAGCAACAGCTGGATTACTTCTATAATAAAAATCAAAAGACTGGAGTTGGAACTTTGGCGCTAAACCGGATACCAGAAACTCAAAAACAGTCAATTCCAACTGCTTACAACTCGTCGCGGAAACATGTTTTCATTTATTAATGACGAAAACATAACCGAAGTGAAAAAATTGGCGCCAATGAGGCTGTAAATCACACACCAACAAGAGAGAGAGACAGACAGGGGTTGAAGGGAAGGATAGACAGAGAGAGAGACACGATATTAATTAGCAAATCTTATCAGTGATAACAGCAGTCACAACATTCTATATACAATTAAAAAAACGCATAAAACGAGTCCTGAATGTAAACTCCCATACAACCCCAGGGAATAAATTTTGCGTTAAAGGAAATCGCGTTATACGAAATATATGACAAATTTATACAAGTTGGAACATGTTTCAAATCTTGTAAGCTTTTACATAGGATACATAAATAAAAATTTGAATTGAAGGGAAAAAAATTTTTAAACCACGTCAAAACGCGGATATTTATTTAGTACGTGAGAGGAAGTTAGAATCGCGTTATTCGAGTCTCGTCAACTGTTAATAAATTTAAAAACGAGACGAAAAACATTAAAACCGACGGCCGGCCATACATCCAACGGTTTCTCTTGTGAAGTCGACGAAATCACAAAATTACAGGATTCACGATCGATTTCCATGAGTTATGAACAGGCATTCATCCTGATCGGAGTCCATAACTCATTCAAACGACTCAGCTAAATCAAACGTGAATGTCGAAACCTGACGCATGACTCAGACTAGTCGCTACCCTTTGACTCGAACATTCCGCAGCCTAATCCATAAAATTAACAGACGATCGGAGAATAAAATTCTGACAAAGAAAGAAACAAAATTGTTTCGGAATATGAGAGTGAAAGCTGGCACGACAGGAAACCGGAAATATTTTTCCCGCCCAAAAAAAAATTTGCGTGGTTTATAAATTGTCAAAACTAATTATTGGGTTAGTGGGTCAATTCATTTTGGAAGGAAACTTATCATCAGTTAAACGGTAAAAAGGTAGAAGAATTGTAGCAGAACAAAGTAGCACGCTGGGATTTGTAAGAAACAAGTAGCAAGACATCAGAAACTCTTAGTAGTGTGCATTATTTATGAAATGAATAGTGTGACGCTCGAGCTTGTGACACAGAAGTAACGAAGATTCGCAAAAACTCTGGGTAGTGTGCATTATTTATGAAATATTAGAAATGAAAGGCTCGTAGTAGTAGCGTGCGAAATTTGTGAAGTGATTCAATACTTAAGGGAGTAATTATTGATGAAAGTGTGCATTATTTTTGAAATGAATAGTGTGGCGACCAAGGCAAGACGCTCGGACTTGTAACAAAACGTCACAAAGACATGCAGAAACTTGCAGGAAGACACGATGAGACTTGTAGGAAAGAGTCAACACGAAGCATGTAAACAGAACACACAACCAACTGATAGTCAGTCAGTCAGTGTAGTGCAATGAATCGACGAAGTTGACTACAACGACTATGACTACACGCTCAGAGTTGTAACAAACAAGCCACCAGACATGGAGAAACTCTTCACTGTGTGCATTATTTATGAAATATAAGAAATAAACGGCTCACGATAGTGTGCGATATTTATAAAGTGGCTCAATACCTACGGAATTAATTATTGATGAAAGTGTGCATTATTTATGAAATGAATAGTGTGGCAATCAAGGGAACAACATCGAACACAAAGACATGCAGAAACTTGCAGGAAGACGCGATGAGACTTGTAGGAAAGAGTCGACATGAAGTATATAAATAGCGACCAGCAGTCAGCCAGTCAAAACAGTACAACAAATCGGCGAAGTTACTCGAACGGCTATTACAACACGCTCAAACGAACAAGTGACGGACATGCAGAAACTTTCGATAGTGTGCGTTATTTATGAAATGAATATGGCAAAAAAGGGTACAACTTCGGAGTTGTAACAAACAAGTCACATAGACATGCTGAAACTTGAAGAAAGACGCAATGAGACTTGTAAGAAAGAATCTACACGAGGCATGTAAGTAGAACACACAACCATCTGATAGTCAGTCCGTCAGTGTAGTACAATAAATCGAAGTAACTCGAACGGCTATCGTCTATTTCTTGTGTGCAATACACCAAATTCCAACATAAACAAAACTTAAACAGCTAAAACTGTCGAAACCTTGTTTAACTTTCAAACCCTAACAGTTACATTGCTGTGTTGTAAAACGTTTGTGTCTCCACTGTGAAAGCATGTACGCCTATATACTACCCCCGACCGCGACAGTCTAGGAACAGAAACTTTAAAACCAAACCAAATCGAAACTTTAAAAACATAACCTCCACTTCATAATTATTAATCAACCAATTAAACACAAAATTCAATAAATAAATAATTTTTCGTCGCGGAAGGAAAATCGCGTGACCGAAAACGTAAACCACGGCGAAAAAAAATTAGGCGTTATCACAAAATGACAACCTAGCTGTAGGCCTAATCGTTTTGTTGATTTTCGAAAACCAGATTCGACCAAAAAAAAATTTTTTTCTAGCTCTAAGGGATGAAATAAATTTAATTTGCGGTTTGTGTCAATTACTAGCGCCAACAACTCCCATGGCGCGACAACATTTATGGGTTCTCAGATATTATCTCCAAGAAAAAAAAATTTTTTTGTTCGGGAAAACAAAACAATTTTCCTTCCAGATTTTCATACAGCCCACCATAATTTCGACTCCACATTTGAATTTATTTATTTATTATCGAAGGCGTCTTAACGATGTCCGGAAGCCGTTTCTATGTCCGTCGGTTTTCGATTTTTATCTTTATGGAAATTGTCGCCCCATTTATTAAGATGATCGCCTCTTGAGTTATTTATTAACATCGAAAAAACTTTTTCCTCCACGAGAATATACAAATCGCAATTTATCTATCTATTTAAAATTAGATGGTCCAGATAAGATGTGATTTATTTGGGTTTGTTTATTTATTTATTAGTCCTGTGCTAATAATTATGATGAGAGCTTTGGGGTTGATAAACTTGAGATGCAATTTTTCTCGGCACGTCCAACGGTGCTGTTGTTATGGGGATCTTGTTTTATGGTCCCCGGAAGCAGTGTCCAAAAAAAGATTTTTTGGTCTTTATTATCTTGTATCCATCCAAGCAGGTACTGAAGTGTTGATGAGAGAATCGACAACTTAATCAATGAAGAAAGTAAGACAAAAGAGGTAAGAAGAAATGGAGTAGGAGAAAGAGACGAGATAATCAGAAGAAACTGAGGTGATATACAGCAGTAGGGACTAAATATAATGCGACAGAAAAAAAAGGGAAAGAAATAAGGTTGATAAATAGAGGAAGACAGTATGAAACAGCATCAAAACAGAACTACAGGTAGAGACAAGAAAATTAATTCGAAATTCAAGAACACTGCAAAGAAGTGAGATGAAAAAGTACAAAACCAGAAGTACAAGACAAAGGAAAGGAGAAGAGGCCAGATGGAACATGACGACACAAGATGAGAGAGAAATTTGAACAAAAACGGAAGGAAGCAATAAGGATACAAAAACTGAAAGAAGAATCAGAGTAGACAAAGACAAAACTGACATGGATTCTCTCAGAAGGAAGATGATTCTCGAAAGCAGAAGAAAATTCTAGAACCAGTGACCCAGTTACTCAGCAAAGGACTACACTAACTTCTTTCAAAATTTCCTGGCGCTAAGCTCATTAAAAATTCCCTCTTAAGAACAAACTCATCTTAAAAGTAATGCACACTCCCAACAAACATCTCATTTCATAAATATTGCACAGTTTGAGGTCAAATTTATTTCAAAACTAACGCAAAACCTATTCTTCTCTTTGTTTTATTGGTTCCAAGAGTTTTTGTTATCATTTTCTTCTTAATTTTTCATAAATAATGCACAGTTTGATGCTTAATCTATTTCATAAATATTGCACACTTTCATTAAGAAATTATTTCATAAAAGTGGTATCACAGTGTAAGATGAGCTAATTTCAAAACCGACGGACACTTATATTGTTTATATTACAAATTTGGTAATCAAAGTTTATAAAATGATGGATTCGCCGATTTAATCACTATGAAAGAACATTTCTTCTTAACGTTCTTCAGTTAGATTCGGACGTTCGGATTGTTAGTTGGGTTGAATTGAGGCATCGCTGAGTAAGAATCAGGTCATCTCCTGCTTCTAAATGATTGAAAATTCTTGAAATCAAACTTAAAAGAAATTAAGGGTTGGTGAGGTTTGGAAAACCGTTTCAAAAGTAATGCACAATATATGTCATATATTTCATAAATACTGCACACTTTCACTGAGAAATTATTTCATAAAAGTCGTACAGTTTAAGATGACCCAATTTCAAAAGCGACGACACTTATTTATACTGTTTCTATCACGAATTTGGTAATCAAAATTTTATAAATGACTAATTCGCCGATGTAATCGCTATGAAAAACATTTCTTCTTAATTTTCTTCGGTTTTAAATAAAATTCGGGTTGTTGTTCTGTTGATAAGAGGCATCGCTGACTAAAGAATCCTGCTTTTGAATGATCAGAAATTCTTGAAATCAAACATAAATAAAATTAAGGGTTGGTGAGGGTTCCAAAACCTTTTCAGAAGTAATGCACATTTCATAAATATTGCACACTTTCAATAATAAATCATTTCATAAGAATGGGACAATTTTAAGATGAATAAATACCAAAAGCGACGGATGATTATTATACTGTTATAGATATGGTAATCAAAATTTTACAAAATGCCGAATTCACTCATTCAATCCCTATGAAAGAACATTTCTTCTTAAATGACGCAAGAAATATTTAACCCCACAAACAAGATGTACATCCAACAAGAAGCAAAAAAGCAAAGACGAGACTAAAAAGAAGTCGACCGGATAAAAGAAGAAGAAGAAATGAAAAACTTAAAACCTAAAACCTAAAACCTGACCACTCTCATTTTAATTGTTTAAGGTTGAGTCGAGCGTGCCGTCATCTAGAATTAACCGCTCCGACGGGATTAGGTTTGAGTGGACGACCAAAGTTCGGAGGTTTAATCTCGTTCTGTCTAATCTACCTTAACGTCCTGACCATTCGATAAACGGCAGTCAGCCTGGCAGCCGGTCAGCCAGCCATTAGGCCGATTTCAACGAAATTTACGTGAGTCTAGGCTGGTCTACAACAAAAAAGTTGTCGAGACAAAGTGGAGACGTTTAGGGAGGCCTTCCTTAAAGAGATTTTCATTCTCCTACGGTTTAAGCCGTGTTTCGAACCTCCTTCGGCTCCAATTACCAAAAATTTGAGTTTTTAGAGACCATTTTCCGCATGGGCGCCATTTTTATTATCAAAAACGGTCTTTTCTAGTTAGTAATAAGACGAACTGCTTAAAAAGGTTTAAACTTGTGCTTAAACAAACTCCAATTCATACTCGATCCCCGCTTAGGTATAAAAGTTCATTTCAGAAGTAATGCACACACTCATCAATACTGACAGATATGAGTCAAATTTGCTCAGAGCTTTCTCGAGTTGTTGGAAACCCAATTCAACCGATCATTTAAGAGAAATGTCTTAAGAGTCACGGGTGATCGAGAAAACTAATTGAAGCGAATAATTCAATTTAATTTTCATAAATTCAATTCAATTCAATTTTAGTAGGCCTACTGCTGATGCTAAAAGCTTTACATAGGTGACAGGTTTAGTGCGATTTTCGGACTGTTTTTAGCGTTTTCCATCCAAAAATTCACGATAGCTTAGACTTTTTTTATGCGCTTTGAAACAAACCCCAAAAACACGTGTTTAGTTAGTATTAATTCAATTCATTTCAATTTTATCAATGTTTACTTTAGTAGTCTACATAGGCGAAACGTTAGTGATTGAATATTTTCGGACCGATTTTATGATTTTCTATTAGAGAAAATGATTGTCCTGAATTTTTTTTACGCGGTTTAAAATAAACCGGCAACCGCTTAGTTACTACCAATTGAATTCAATTCAATTTTATCACTGTTGATGCTAACAGCTTTACAAAAGTGAAACTTGTGGTGCGATTTTCGGACTGATTTCACCGTTTTCTAGCAGAGAGAAAATCAGTGACCGTTCTGACTTTTTTTATGCGGTTTGAAATAAACTCTTCAGCTACGAAAAATCCAATTCAATTCAATTTTATCACTGTTCATACTAACGGCTTTATATAGGTAATATTTTCGGCGCGATATTCGGACTAATTTTATTGTTTTCTTACAAAGAAAAAACTCGCAATCGTCCCAACTTTTTTTACGCGGTTTAGAATAAACTCAAAAACCGCGTAACTGTTTAGTTTACAACAAATTCGATTCAATTCATTTCAATTTTATCATTGCTGATTTACGTAAAATGGATTTCCGAATTGATTTTACTGTTTTCTATCAGAATCCACGATAGCTGCGACTTCTTTTACGCGGTTGGAAATAAACTCACAAAACACGTAGCTACTCAGTTACTACAAATTCAATTCAATTCAACTCAATTTTACAACTGCTCATGTTAAAAGTTTTACATACGCGAAAGGTTTAGTGCGATTTTCGGACTGTTTTCTACAGGTTTCCATCAGAAAAAAATCAGTGATCGTCCAGGTTTTTACGCGGTTTATAATAAACCCATAAACCACATAACCGATAAGTTACTATATATTCAACTCAATTCAATTCATTTCAATTTTATCACTGTTCATGCC
This sequence comes from Columbicola columbae, assembly GCA_016920875.1. NCBI lineage: Eukaryota > Metazoa > Arthropoda > Insecta > Psocodea > Philopteridae > Columbicola > Columbicola columbae. The sequence continues at coordinate 11,760,149 of JADMLL010000006.1, forward strand.
ACGGCTTTACAAAGGAAACTGCGATTTTTGAACTGATTTCACAGTTTACTATCAGAGAAAATCAGTGACCGTTCTGACTTCTTTTACGCGGTTTGAATAAACCTTCAGCTACGAAAAATCCAATCCAATTCAATTTTACACTGTTCAAGCTAACGGCTTTATATAGTAATATTTTCAGCGATTTTCGGACTAATTTTTTGTTTTCTACAAAAAATCGTCCCAACTTTTTACGCGGTTTATAATAAACCCAAAACCACATAACCGATAAGTTACTATACATTCAATTCAATGCGATTCATGCGATTTTGGGACTATTTTTTGTACCGGTTTCTATCAGAGAAGAAAAACCCACAATCGTCCAGACTTTTTTTACGCGATTTAATATACACCACAAATTCAATTCAATTTGTTTATCCCCACAAATTTTTTCAAAGCAAAAACCGAAAACGAAGTCGTTAGTGGATGATTCAGTGATTCTAGCTGACGGGATTCTTAACGCCTTCAAACGACCTCATTTTTTGATTTGATTGATCGCTAATGGGAATCAATTAATAACTTATGTATTTCCTTTTAATCGTTTCCTAGTTAATCTAAACGTTGATAATGGTCGGACGTTTTTACGCGGCCGAATACGTATAGAATTTAGTCATCACGGTGGCCTGTGTCATTTGTCTCCTCCTCGTCGTCGTCCGCGTGAAAGATTAGTGTTAATGAACCTAATTAATCAACAATTAGGATTAGGAAAACTCAAATTTCAATTTCGATTGCGTGGACGTTTGAATTTCTTTTTTTATTAAGAAAATTGAAATTAAATTAATGACTTACATTAATAAAATTAATAAAACGAATTAATAAAACGGATAAAAATGACTTAAGCAGGCGTTTCTTAATTTATTTATTTATTTATTTATTTTTTCCCACTCTTTTATTTATGTATTTTCGAGCCGGCGGTTTTATTTTATTTTGACTTGTTGTCAACATTTATTTCTCTTGTTCTCTCTTCCTTTAATTATGTTCTTCGGTTGGGAGTTTGGATTTTTATTTAAATTCACTTCCGCCCTGTTTTCTTTTATTTTGTAAATAGTATATCCAACTTCCGTTTCCGTTTTGCTATACTTGAAAATTGATTTCTGTTTGATGTTTAAATCTCTCAATCCTCTGCTAAAATGTCTGCTGTTTTTAAGTGTGAGGCAATGTTTGTAGGTTTGGGTGTTGTGGAGGAAGGCAACATCTTAACCCCAGGACTGGAGAAGAGGAAGAATCTGATTTTGGGTAGCTAGTAGAAAGAGACAAAAGAAAGAAGGTAGGAAAGAGAGGAGAGGAAGAACAAAGAAGAGAGAGATTAGAGATTAACTAAAAAGACAGAGATACTGTATATAATATTTTTAAGAAAGAAGTTTAGAAAGAGAAGAAAAAAATTTCACGAAGAAAGGATTTGGAAAACAAAAGGACAGAGATAGAGAGAAGAGGACTAGATAATAGGGCTATAATATGAGTATAATATATAAGGAAAAAGAGTTTGAATCCTAGCCTTTACGCGCTGTTTATTTAGACCCTATTTTCGTCCTGCTGTCGTCTTGTCCTTCCACGCTATTATCCAGTCACGGAAATTATCACCACAAACTTCAGCTCTTCAGAATTAAGGAAAGTGTGCTTAGATTCTGTACAACTTGAGACAATCAAGAAGAATCTTGCAGGAACAATGCCACAGACTTAACCTGGGATACTGCCGTCGGCAAATAACCAGAAAAAGAAGACAACAAGCGATACAAAGACAACCTACGCAGAGGAAAGACATACAGCTGGAGTAACCCAGAAAGTTGTTCCAGGTGGTCCTGGAAAGGTGTTCTGGATAACTCCAAACAGCTGTGATGTACAAACGTGTTCCCACATATTACCCAGAGTTTCTGTAATATTAATATAAGATGACAAACACCCTCGAATACTATCAATAAGGTGATAAGTCTTTTTATAATTCAAACCAGCAAAATATTTAATAAATCACATAAATCAACGACCGACACTAGAAAATCTGTATATAAATATAATTATAAGCAAAAGACAGTTTTGTTATATACATTTAAAACGAATCTCCCAAACAATGTGCATTACTTATGAAATGAACTGTGAGGGCAGTACAATGAAGTGATTCAGTTGTGTGTAGGCCTGAATTGAGTTATTAACAACATCATTAATGACGAAAGAGCTTGTATACTCCAAGACAGGTAGACAATGTCTGTAACCTAACCTAAATTAAGGTCGTAACGTTAGTCATAATCTAGTAACACAAACCGCTGACTTTTGCTGAGTTTCGGACACCCCCAAAAATGTCGAAACAAGTCAAACAGACGTATTTGTGGCTATAACCCATGGCTATTACCAACGGAGTTCTCAGAAAGTCATTTCGACCATTATCTAACATAGATAAAGATAATTTAAACTCTCTGTCGGAAATTTTTAATTTTCTACGTCAGACAATCGGCTTTCCAGTCAGTGGGGAACCATTAAGGACGAAAGAGAGAACTCCTCCACAATAGCAACGTTTCCTTTCAATTGGAAACCATTTCGGGGGGGCGGTGGGATTACATCAAAACTCACAATCGTTCATTACGCGAGAGGTTCCAATTGTATGTTCAGATCGAGATGAAGTAGTCAAATAAGGTTAATGATAATGGCTTCTAGTTCCACGCGTCTTGAAGATATTCAGGTACGCAGGGAAATTCACGCGAGCGTGCAGGTTGATTCAAGTCGGCGTAAAAAAAGTTTCTGAAACTATTATTTCGCTTCATTTATGTTTTTATCGGATTGTCATGTCGATTTGTTTACGATTTTGAATGTGACACGGGCGCTCGAGGATATCAAATGTTGCACTTATGTATGCGTATAAATAAAAACATTTTTTTATCGAATCATGTTTAATACAATTTTTTATTTATTTATTTCCCTTCAAACTGGTCTCATACATAAAAACAGAAATGATCTTTAAGGTTCTTGGGAAAGGATACCTAATTTTGAAAATTTTAATTTAAATATTTAAATCCGTATGTGGGAGAACCCGAAACCTTGTAAAGAATATCCGAGTTCGATTAAAAACCTGTACGAGGAAGACTCACAGCAACGAGGACCCAATTCCTACGACCGCCATTTTGATTCTCATACTGTCGATTTGTGAAATCATCCAGAGAAATAAATTCGATTATGAAACTGTACAATTATGAGAAGACACTTGTGAACACAAGAGAAAGATGAGAAACACTTGACCACCCTAAAGAAACACTTGTCTCTTTCTAAACGAAGACAAAGAATCGAAATGATCTTGGGAGCAATTTTTAATTTATTCTCTAGTTTTAGGTCGAAATCATCTTTTGTTATCGTCTGCTTGTGATCCTACCCCTCCCAACACCCCCTGTCCTCGTCCGCACCAAGTATAGGTTTCGGGATCTGAAAAAATTTTTTTAGATTTTGGTTTTAACTAAAGACAGAGGAGATTGGGTCCGGAAAATCCCTTTGCGGATTTCGATACAAGAAATGTGTGTGCAATATTTATGAAACGACTTTGTCACGCGGGTGAGCTCTCAACCGTTCCCCTAGCAGTTTGTGAGTTTTTCCGAAACGAGATCTTCATAAAGATGCATGATATACAAGAAATGATTTCTTACAAGTGTGCAGTATTTATGAAATATAATCCTCGAGCAAAGAAAAGTCAATTTATACCAAGAGTGTGCAATATTTATGAAATATTATTTGCATGAGTGTCAGAAGGAAATAAACTTCTTCCAAAAGTGTGCAGAATTTATGAAATATAATCTTCCAGTAAGCGAAAAAAATCTATTTCAACCAAGAGTGTGCAATATTTATGGAATTCACTCTTCATAAACCGAGAAGAAAATTCATATCTACAAAAACTGTGCAGTATTTATGAAATATCATTTGCATAAGTGTCAGAAAAATAAATTTCTTTCAAAAGTGTGCAATACTTATGAAAAGTAATCTTCTCGTAGGTGACTATAAAATTGCGTTTTATCAGGGGTGTGCAGTATTTATGAAATATAATCTTATAAGTGACAAAAATACATTTATGCCAAGAGTGTGCAATATTTATGGAATTTAATCTTTAAAAACCAAGCAAGAACGCAATTGTGCAATATTTATGAAATGTAATCTTCACTTAGGTGAGTATAAAGTTACTATTTATCAAAACTGTGCAGAATTTATGAAATATAATCTTCATATAAGCGAAAAAGAAAATCAATTTCAACCAAGAGTGTGCAATATTTATGGAATTTAATCTTCGTAAAAGCGAGAACGCAATTCATCCCTACAAAAACTGTGCAATATTTATGAAATATCATCTTCATACAAGCGAGAATTGAAATGAATTCCCATCGAAAGTGTGCAAGTCTGATAAGAAACAATCTTCACATAAGTCAGAAGATAATTAAGTCCTACTAAAAGTGTGCAGCATTTATGAAATACAATTTTCATATAAGTGAGAAGAAAGTAAATTCTATCAAGAGTGTGCAATACTTATGAAATACATTCTTCGTAAAAGCGAAGAGATAATTATATTTCAATAAAAACTGTGCAATATTTATGAAATGACAATTGCGTAAGTGTCAGAAAAATAAATTTCTTCCAAAAGTGTGCAATATTTATGAAACTAATTATTATTCTTCATCTGAAATCAATCTGGATTGGAATAACCGTGGGAAACCCAGCCCCAAGTGTCAGGACAGCTGAGTTTCCAAGGTGAAAACACCCAGAACAACGAGAGCAGTTAAAATCCTCACTGGCAAAACTCAGTTCCTGAAATCTGATACACTAGTCACACCTGTAAGGCTTAGTACAGTTGGAGAGAAATTTGTGTTAACACACAAAGGCGGTGAGGAGTTTGTCTTCTTGTTCAAGCGATGGAATCTTCTCGAATCTGTGAATTTTCATTTATAGCCAGAGCAACTTCCTGTTCTGTGGGGGCGAACCGTCGGAAAACCTCCATCAAAAGAAAACTCCTCTCCGTCATAATCATTCGATTTTATTCTTTGTCACTTTCTAATCAGCTGTCTCCTTGTTCGCTTTTTTGATCGGATGAAGTTTTTTTTTATTGCTGATTTCCGGTTTTAGAAATTTGATATAATTTTGTTGTTTCAATGAAATAAACGAAAACCTATTTTCGGAAAGTTGTTCGAATCCGACTCAAAATGACTTTCCGAACTTATTTGGACGGGATGCTAACGCGCTATAAAATCATTTCTTTATAAAAGCACTTAAATCGCTGATTTATAGACACATTTCAACTTTATCAGCGATGATTTTTTAAGCAAAATGAATGAAATTTCCGAGGCGGAGCTGAGAAACGCGATTCCAAAGACGAAATTATGTTTTCCTTCCTTCCAAAAACAAAAACGCCCAAAATTGCGATCCGACGAAGAGGAATGGAGGAGTGGAGATACCTAAAATAATTTTGCTCTGTTGCACCTCTCTCTCTCTCTCTCTCTTTCATTTACTTTGTTGTAATGACAAGTGTTTTCAATGATTGTTTAAAAATTGTTTTTCGGCTTTGTACGAAAACCATTATGTAAGATGTTGTGGGCGTTTTCTTTGTTCCTCGAGTTGATCCTTCAGCATTTCCGTCACTCCTACACTTGCTTTTATTTAAAACATTCCGTTTAGAATAGAAAAATAGAATTGAATTTTCGGGGCAGATACAACAAGGAAAGTTCACTAATTTTCATTTGAATTATGCGGTCGGATACTAAAACTTTTTATTTCTTAAAGACTAAACTGCTCTGCTAGGAAATTTGAGTTGATTGGACGGTTGGAAGCAAATTCCTGAGGGATACAATAGTGAATGAAAATCCTTACCGACGGTCCCTATTTGACCTAATATCCGCCATTTTGTTACCCTATCCACAGATTTTTTAAAAATTGTGGTTAAATCAGAGTTATCAAAAACATTTGAAAGAATATTTTGCATCAATCACTGCCTTTTAAAAAGATTTGTGACAAAAATATCGTTTCCGTTAAAGAAGTTAGCTACCCCACAAAGAGAGACAGTGTTTTAGCTTTTCTACGATTTTTCGCTGAATTCTAACAGTTTTAACAACCCAAACCCAAACCTAAACCTTTTAATCTCTGAAATGATAATAACAATACACTAACACCAAAATTCCGGTCGATAGTAACTCCAACGACAGCTATGGTACATTATCCCGTCCAAAATTAGCTAGAAAGGTGGGAGGAGTAGTGTAGTGGCTAAAGCTCCCGACATACAACTGATATGATACATTTTGCTTCCCAAAAGAGTCAGTTCGGTATAAATCAATCCGCCACTGAATGGAAGTTGGTTAAAGAAGCAAACTGAGTATTTCATGGATACTGAATATCTCTTTTATCCTATAATCTTATGATAAGCTTTATTATTCATTCAAACCCATCGACACTTCCTAAACCAAACCCATCGTAGGTTGTAGTTACCAAAATCACGTCCTCCTGTTCATATTTTTAGTGAGATATACACCAAACGGAGGAATAAATACAAAACTAGCATCAAATAATATACAGAAGCCTAACGCAGAAAGGGGTAGCAATGAAATTCTAATGGGCGAAGTGTTAAGGATAAAGATGTCTTTAAGATCAAGAAAACTGTTGATAGCCATAGCTTATCGTTCCTCTGCTAAAACGAATCTGACCTATTCTTCGACAGACTAACAAAATAAATAGAAAGAATGACGGCAAAACATCCGACTGCAGATATAGTTTAGCAGACCTTAATAGCAGAATAAGGACAATAGAACAGACGCCGGAAATATCGACCAACGAGTTAAAGATACAGAAATTCAATAATCTAGATACAGTGGTACCTTGATATACAAAATCTTCTAAAATTTACACCTCGACACCCGTCGAAAAATTTGAGATACGAATTTGGGATGTGCGATAATTGCATAGGTGATCCCTGAATGGCAAAACGTTCGCTCAGCTTTCCTCCCGCCGCTTTGAGATACGATACGACGATGATCACAGAACGAATTGAATTCGTATCTCAAAATACCACTGTACACTTTTTATGAACAGCTGCCAGAAAGAAGGAACAGGGACAAAGTATCAAGCCTAATCAGAGGCCTAAAGCACAAACCAAACTCCTGTATGAACCTATCTAACGGACACCCACAACTCAAATTTCAACCAAGACGGTTAGGCCTATAATATAACCAACTCACGACATCAAAAGAAAAATAATAATACCCATAACACTAAATCCTCCAAATAATATAATTATAATAATAAAATATAATAAAATTAAAAATAATTTTTATTCAAAACGAGGTAAATAAGATAAACCGGGGTGAGAAGATAATCTCTCTTAAGAACTCTCACCACCGATATTATTCCTTCGAAATCAATTTACAAAAAAAATTATTTAAATTAATAATTATCCAATAATCAAGTGTTACTACAATTTTATCGACACTAACGGATTTTTATACCACCTCCTCCCTTCCTGCCCCGTTTCACCCTATCCTCGATAATGGTTTTTCACTTTCAAGAAAAATTTTTAATTATTAATAAAAATTACGGATTTCCACGGGGCGGGGATGGGGGGCACAATTCCTTTTTATCGCCCCGTTTCAATTTAATAAATTAATTCTTATGGAGCTATTTATCAATTGAAAATCCGACATTTATTAATAATTAACTCAGATGTATGAAAATTTGTTGGAGGTTATTGTTATCACTTCGACGCCATTTTCGGTGGTGGTGGAGTTTTGGGTGATAGAGAGAAGAAGAATTAATTTTGATTATGGGATAAAATTATTAATAAATAAATTATTTTATTGTATTTATAGATAATAAATTTTACCTTTCGAAAGGAAAACAAAACCCACAAAAATCAAAATCCAATCATTAATCCAGGTACCGGAGATCGTTCATCCGAATTTGTTCATTTTCATTTATTTTTTTTGGACTTTTCTCCGAATTTCCTTTTTTATCATTTTTTTAAACAGGAACATTCCGACACTGGCAAAAAATAAGTGTGTTCACTTAATCACTCACTCGCACAACACCGCACGCACTACAAAAATTTGAAAACCGAAAAATAAAAACTCGAACTCGAGAATAAATGAAACGTAACAGGACTCGTGAATCGAAATACGCTTAAACGACAAAGTGCTTCGATCTGGTTGTTCTCGCAAACTACAAAAATGATCCAATCTCCAGGTTGCCTCCGGGACACCCCAGGTTTCAAGCAAAGTTAAAGATACCTTGATTGTGCGTCTTGAATTTCATGCTACACGGGTTTATCTGACATTTTCCTAAGAGAACGCAGACTCTCGCTTCGGATGTCAGGTTCGTCTGACTCTATGCGTTTTGTTTGTTGTTTGCTTCGTCTGCTTTTTCTTTCTGTTAAATTTAACGTTGTGGTGGTGTCCGACAAGGATTTAAATTGCAGTGAAACTATTTGGCTGTTACGCCGGGTCAAATTTTTGCAAAAACAAGACAACATTATGACGTAGTATGGGCATATTCAGTGCTTGAACGGTTAATTTCGACTGAAACTTTGTTTTGGTGAAAGAATTTGAACAGATGCGTCGACTACTAAACATCTACATGGGTAGTCGTGTGTAGAATTTAAATATTATAGCTGTATTAGGCTAGTGGAAGTGACAGAAGGAAGAAGAGTCTAAAAAAAAATAGTCTAAACAAATTAGAAACAACCTAGACAAAAGACATCTAACCAAGAGTCAGGGTTATTAGTGAGAGAGAATGAAGAAGAGGAGGAGAGACAACCCAAAACAAACGCCAAAAAAGACTAAAGAAAGGCAAATTGCATAGTAAGACCTGCAGATTGAGCCAGTTTGACTCATTTAAACGCACAATTAAAATTAACATTCATTGTATATTTATACTAATGTGCAATATTCGTAAAATGAACTCCTCAAGAAGGTCTGAGTAATTTTCGAAACAAATCTTTGCAGTATATACAATATCAGATCTCGCTAAAAGTGTGCATTACTTTTGAAATGAGAACTGCGTAAAAGACACCATTATTGATGACAATACTAAATCTAAACGAACTATCAACTAAGTATAAAACGCGTTTTTGATAAGAATTGTTGATGCAAGTGTGTGATATTAGTTTAGTTTAGGTTAGTATAGTTTAGTTTAGTTTTAGCACCATTTTTGGCCTGAGATAAACCAAAACACAGGAGGACGATATGAACTTAAGACCCAAATTGTCCCAACAAATTAAACCCCACTAGTCGAGCACTTGAACCACGACACCAGTCCTCCCGCGCAAGTGTGCATTATTTATGAAATCATTTTTAATCAAAGTTTGCTTTATTTTAAGTATTAGTAGTCCGTTTGAATAGGTTCCTCAATTCACAGAAGCATGAAAAGAGACTTGACTGCATCTGTATACATCATACAACGAATAATATAATATAATATAAATATATAATATAAATTAATAAACAAAGTGTTTGTTGACGAGTTTTGTTGCGTAACTTGATCTGGTCACCAGTATAATTCGTTTCACAAGTAATGCACACAATATAGAAGGAAACTTGGTTTCCAAATTATTTCCTTTGATAAAAAAATGGACGTTATTCTGTGAGTCAAATTGACTCATTTCTCTAAAAATGAAAACCATATCAGAAAAGAACTCGGATCGAATTTAAAAATAAAATTTTTCAAACATATGTTGAGGATTGAAATATAGTAGTTGGACCGTTATTGGGCGGAAACAAAGTAAAGAAACATAGCGGATTGATATTACAAAATATCAGGTTCGTACCTACGACTCCTACTACCAAATCTCTTGACGACGTAAAGACCAGCCAAAGCCAACACAACCTGACAACCGATTTTTTTTTTATTTATTTTTTTAAATATCAATTTATGTAACCGCCAATTAAAATATCCCGAAATTCTAACGGAAAAATTTTCATTCCACGGCCTTCTCTGATTTTTGTAAAACTTGCCTGTCGATTTTATTTTTTTGGTAAAATTCAAACCCACCCCCAACCCCAAATTAAACTGACTAAAATAGGCGATCAAGAGGATGACCGAAATTTTTGTTTTTGAAAAAGAAGAAAAATTTTAGTCTCATACCTGCTTTCCTGAAGAGCGAGCTTTTCCACCCTTAGATGTACCTGATTAGGAGAACCAAAACCTGAACAACAGACAAGAGGAAAGTAGCTTAAGACTAGTTCACCTCAAAAACGACATGAGAGATGACAACTTTTTTTTTTCGCCCCCAACTTTCCTTGGTGAAAACCGGGGGATGAACTTTCCCCACCAATTTCCACACAATTCTCCGCCATATTTTACAATTTCCCAAGGAGCGAGTGAATGCGATTGGTGGAAAAACTTTCCGGGGGTGTGGTTTTCTACCGTTAGTGACCTCCATCATATCAATATAATTTTCCTGCTTTTTCTTTCCCGGTTTGCTTGTGTTACGTTGTTCTCCTAGACTTTTGTCATGGTTATTTAAATTAATGTTTCTCTACGTTTTGTTATCATCAGAGGGGGTTGATTTATTCTTTTTTCCATTTTTTTCATCCCCTTCGTCACCTTTAAAAGCTTTTTAACATCTCACCAACCCTTAGTTTGATCCCAAGAATTTTCAATCCTTGGGAAGCATGTAATGGCCTGATTCTTTAGTTTGGCGATGCCTCTTATCAACAGAACAACAACCTGAATTTTATTTAAAACCGAAGAAAATTAAGAAGAAATGTTCTTTCATAGCAATTACATCGGCGAATTAGTCATTTTGCAAACTTTTGATTACCATATTTATAACAGTATAATAATCATCCGTCGCTTTTGGTATTTATTCATCTTAAAATTGTCCCATTCTTATGAAATGGTTTATTATTGAAAGTGTGCAATATTTATGAAATGTGCATTACTTCTGAAAAGGTTTTGGAACCCTCACCAACCCTTAATTTTATTTATGTTTGATTTCAAGAATTTCTGATCATTCAAAAGCAGGATTCTTTAGTCAGCGATGCCTCTTATCAACAAAACAACAACCCGAATTTTATTTAAAACCGAAGAAAATTAAGAAGAAATGTTCTTTCATAGCGATCACATCGGCGAATTAGTCATTTTATAAAATTTTGATTACCAAATTCGTGATCGAAACAGTATAAATAAGTGTCCGTCGCTTTTCAAATTGAGTCAAACTTTATGAATTAATTTCTCAGTGAAAGTGTGCAGTATTTATGAAATATATCGTATCTGTGGCAACCAAATAAAAAAGTGTCGCGACCTAAGCCGCTATACGAAAACATTTCGAATAAAAACAAAAACAAAATGCGGCGCAGGCAGCGACAGGACAAAAAGAAAAGTTTAGAATGGTCTCGAATCACCGAGAACTCCTTCCCATACTAAGCTTATGGCAAGAGAAACTTCTATAAAGTTCGAGAGAGTTCGAGTAAAGAGTAAAGTTCTGGGAACTTCGAGACTATTCTTAGCTTAGGTGAAGATATATAAACAGGTCACTCGTCGCCGGGTATTCAGTCATTCAGTCAGTTTAAGTTTGAGTATTGAATTTTGCAGGTCGCAGTTATTCAGTGTCGGAGTGAAACGCTTTTATGTAAACAATCAGTATTTATCAATAAACGTATATCTGGTGTAGATAGAGTTTTTAATCATCTCATCTCACAGTATCCAACTGTGCATTTTTTATGAAAAGAAAGAACAAAATGACACCGAAGGCTCTTGTAAGCAATACAGACGAGGAGAAGAATAGGTTTTGCTAGTTTTAAAATCAATTTGTTGTCAAACTGTGCAATATTTATGAAATAGACCACATATTAAGTTGTGCACTACTTATGAAAAAAGAAAGAAGGAATGAAACGGCAACAAAGAATCTTGTAATCAATACAAACAAGGAGAAGAATAGGTTTTGCATTACTTTTGAAATAAATTTGACCCCAGACTGTGCAATATTTATGAAATGAGTTTCTTAATGGGAGTGTGCATTACTTAGAACATGAGTATCTCCTAAAGAAGGGAACTGTTAATGAAGGAATAAGAGGTCTAAGCCAGACTTAATAAGTATAACAAATCCTGGTGTATCATGAAACCAATTCATACTTACACCCCCAGATCATCTTATAAATATATAAACTTATAATATAAAGCCCTTCTAGAAGTTTAGTTTAATTATAAAAAAGGTTTGCCCTAGAGCGTCCATCATAGGTGAAGGACATAGCTAAATACCACCTGCAGCAAAATAAATATTTCACACCTCAACGAACAGACAGACAGTTAGACAGTACTCCCATCCCGATTCCACTTAAGGTATATACAAAGTCATCTCTTTGACCAGTTGTACCAGTGAACCAATAACCGGGTTTAACGACTCACATCTACAGTACCGAAACCCATTAGAGCTGGAAAACATGGTAACTGTACATTAGGATTAAGAGTAACAGACAGCAAACAAGTCAAGAAGGTGAATCGGTTAATCGCTAATTAAATATCAATTAATAAATTTAAAAAAAGTTTTGCAATTAACTTAATCGAAGGTTATTATTAACCTTCATTAATAATTATTAATAAATACATTAAAATGAGCCGCACAAAATCAAGGTTGGAAAAAGCGCTCCGTGACGCAACACCCACAGTGAAAGGTTAAAAACCTGAGTGAGGATGAGGTGTCCAAAAAAGGGACCAAGTCATCAACTGGAAAAGTTTCAAGAAACTCAAGAAAAAGTTAAACCAGTAACTTCGCCTCAAATTTAATTTGTTTTACGCGTATTTCAAGTTATGCCATCAAATAACTGTAACTCTAAAAAGACAGAGCACTTTACGTACTGAGATAAATCCGTCATACACTATTTGACTCGTTAAGCGGATATTAGACAACATGACGCGTCGCTTTTTATAAACTCTAAGAGACATGTTACGCGATCACAGTAACGTTACTCTAAGAAGGTCGTATAAATGGAAGGTAACTCAAGAGCTATGGTCTTTCATCAAGAAGTTCTCTTATCATTTCAATAACTTGATGACCGTTAAAGATTCAAGAACCAATCACCAAAACCGAGAACAATATAGTTGAAGTCTCTTTTTGCGCGTATTTGAAGTTACACCATTTTTATTTTGTAAGCAAATTCATTTCGCAAAATCTAAGATGATTGATTCCATCTAAAATTAAGCAAAATATGTCATCTTACAATTACCCAGTTTTATCACGCAGAGACCAACTGTTAAGCTTTCTTTAAACTATCTGGTTGGGTCGCCATCTTGTTTTTAAACCGTTGGACATTCCAAATTTGAATTTCAGGTGGTCGAGATTTGAGTTTAGTTCATTTTTCCTTGGCGTTTATACAGTCTGTTTGTCACTGTCTTTGTTTTTAAATTCAACTGGCTGTTTGGGGAGGGGGGTTGTATTGCTTACGCACCGTTTGGTCTCTTTTTGTGCGGTGGATTAGTACAAACCTTAGCGGTAAGAGTATCTTTAAGTAGAAGACTGTTAATAGATTCTTTAAGACTGAAGAAAGTGATTATACTCAAATCGCGTAAAAATGGCTGGGATTAACCGCGTTAAAAAAGTTTTGCATAAAATATTTTATTGTGAAACGGGGATGGATTTAGGTTAACGGAAGCTATGATGTTAGGTTTGACTCAACCTTCTTCAGGCTGTAGAGACTGACAAAGACACAAATTTTTAAGCGCTGACAAATTACTGAATATTTATCACATTTGCCGGTTAGTTTATAAAATATTCAACTCGTAATCTGGGGCAAGTTTTTATGAAATCCTCATTACGAGTTGGATATTTTATAAACTAGCCGGTAAATGTGATAAGTATTCAGTAACTCATTACATCTACCACGATTAGATGATGATTATCAATAATCGCCGGGTATAATATGTATATTTGTTCGATTTATGAGCTATTATATACGATATTACTTTCCGGTCCATATAATATAGTGCTGTATAACATCTCTGACTATAATGTTGATAGTTTTAAGTTTAAAAAGAGTCGTGGAAGTTATACCTCGTTAATAAAGCGCTTGTCTAGAAAATTGGGTGTGGGCAAGTCTCTGCAACCTGGAGAGAGTTCACTCAAACCTGACAACATAGGTTTTGTTAACACTGGCGTACGGTGGCTGGTGCTATGCAAAAACTATTGGCTGAATGCCGGTGGTTCCACGTTGATGTCATTCTGAAAATATTGCGCATGCGTCGATGACTGTTTTGTGTTTTCAAAGCTGTGGAACGAAAGTTATTGTTGGGTGTTCTGTTTAACTAACAGTAACTGACAAAGTAGAAACTTTTTGTTTTCTTAAAAATCTTGCTCAAAGACATGGGAACTAATGGTAAGATTAGTAGCCTAAACAAGAGCTTCGAGAAAATTCTTCTTGGGGTCCTAGTGAAATTATGTAAGTCAGTTCCACCGGCTCCAACACGACAAAAATTTAAATTAGACGTCTGGACGCCATAGTTCTAACCTAAATCTATCGCCTTTTTAAAGAGATTTCATGCGAATCCCAACCATTTTTATGCGATTTTAGTGTAATCACAAAACTAATCACTCTCCTTAGTCTTAAGGAAGGCTTAACGGATGTATCTTAAGACCATCTTCAAACTCATCGCACAAAACGAGACCAAACTTGCGTGAACAACCGGACAACATCAAAAACTTGAATCCAAAATCAGCAAAATGAGTGATAACACCCCGGGACCAAAGCGAAACCCCGAATTAGAGGTACCACACTCCATTCACTCCAAACTCATAACCTCACGCATGCGTACCGGATCCTTTTTAATTAAAGAAATTTCACAATCCAGCGATTTATCTTTTCGCAACCATAAGTAACAATATCTTTCATAGATTTTTTATGTAAGCTCTAAATAACCTTCTTGCTCATTAAAATGCGTTTTAATAAAACCTTGGCGAATCTTTGAAAGTTCGCTCTGAATATATTCGCCAACAAAAGAATTTATGCATCGACTCGCCGACAAATTTCAACAGGGCTATAAAGAAACCCCCGGAGATGGGAGAGAGGAGAGGAGGGGGCTCCAAGAAAGGGGCCTAAACGATTACAGCCTTTATTTGATAACAATATTCCAATATGAGAGAGAGCTCACCGAAAAATTGTGCTCGCGGAACAATGGCCGGCTTTGACGTTGATGGATCGAACGAGGTTTTTCTCCGATCGTGTCAAAATAACCTTTGTCTCCATTTTCAGAAGAAAAAAGTCAAAAAGAAAAAAAAACCCAACATCACCGGTAGCCATTTTCTCTTTTTTATGTTTGACTTCACATGGCGAGGTGACTTTAAAAGGAAACTGAAAGCAGAAAAGTAGATTCGAATCGATTTGCAAGAATTAAAAGAGACTTTTCTCGTGATATTCTCTCTCTCGAACCCGGACTGGGCTAAATGGCTGTCAGGTGTCAAATTTTGAAGAATTTAACGCTTGAGGCGATCAATTTTTAATTAAGTTAAGTGGTCGAAATGTGGAGAAAGGGGTAACGCGTAAAACGCGGATGACGTAATTATGTTTGCGTATCGCCGGTTAAGCCAAAAAAATTTCGCTCTCCTTTTCTCGTTTATCAGATTCAGCGCGGCGGTGGAATCTGAACCGAAAAACTTTATTAAAGACATTAACAAAGCCATTAAAATTTATAAATTCGTCTTAAGGCAGGTCATCCAACAACCGCTCTGATTTGATTACAACAACAAAAAAGGAGGTAATTAACTTTTAATTATCCAAATTACGCGGGGAGGTCAGGTAGAGCCGTTGTTCCAACTCAGTCCAGATTCAGAAGTCATTCTGACTAAGCCAAAGTTAAACTAATCGCTTGGGACTGTCCTGTCATTCAAAATTAAGACGTGATTTTGTTTAGAAATTAAAAAAAATTAAGCTGAGCTGGCTTGATAACAGTTTTGTCGGGGGATCGGGGCTTCTTTCGTCTCGACAGCTGTTGTTAAAGGCAAAGAAAAAGGTCGTAAACACGCAGGAGTAATGAAAAGCAAAAATGATAGCCGACACACCAAGCTCGTAATATTAATTACATTAGGGAATCGTCTGCCGGAGGGTTCCAGGAAGCTGCCCACGTTTAAGTGAGTGTGGGGGTTGTACGTGACTAAATCTTTCTGCTGAAGCAATTTCTTAATTAGTTTGCTCACCTTTTAGTCTCCTTCCTTCCCCTGGAGTGAATCACTCGGATTCCAAGACCTGTAGATAACTCAAAGCCTGTACAACACTCAGACGTTCCTAATACGACAGCTAAGACTTTCAAAAAGGCATTGACACCACACTCTTTCCAATCTCAGCTACGTCACATGGAAACAATGTTAGCTACACCCTTGAGTGACCTTAAAATCGTCAGACACATCAAAAAGCTAACAAGGCAGGCGAAGACGTGGGAAAGAGGAGGAAAACAAACAAAACAAAACCAAAAGACAAAACCTAATACATAACTATTTTACATAAAATTTATTTAAAAATTTAAATACTATCCTCGGGTGAGGACAGAAAGCCTCAAATCCTCACCAAGGGTGTCACGAACGGGGTTCATTTTGCACGAATCGCGTTTTGAGTTATTCAGTTAACAGTTGTCTCAGTCAATATCCGGTGGCCAACATGCAAGCAATGAGCTCTCTTCTACCTCCCCCCCCGCCGCCGCCGCAGCACCGCTCCTCTTCCGTCTTCAATCTGTAAACCCGAAATTCTTGACCAATTTTAAAAGAGAATTAAAAATCATGGAAGTCGTGACCCGAGCATAAGTGAGATCATAATTGTGCGATATCATGTGAGATACGCGAAGAGGTGGAAGACCGGAGTCGGACGTCCTCCGGTTCAATGATGATGGTCGAGTTTCAAGCAGCTGTGACTCAGATAAGCAAATGTTATTTTAATCATACACATCATTTAATCATTTTTTTAGGCGCGTGTTATGGTCGAGAATATTTTAACAGGGTGTGGGGGTGGAGAGATTTTTATCAAAAATAACATTTGGGCTCCATTGTTAGGTAAGTGAATGAGGAAACCTGACTCATAACATACGCTGTCCTCAGTTAGGAAGTATTCAAACAGATTCTTAGTTATTCCATAAATGATGCACACTTTCATCAAGAACTCATCTTACAAATTAACCAGACACTGACCTCTTAGATAATGAACTTCTTTAATAAAGCTACCCATTTCATAAATACTGCACACTTAAATATAGTTTTTCGTATGAGTAACTCACATTTTATGAAACTCATATCGGAGTCAGTTGGAAACATCAAGACGAACCCATTTCATAAGTACTGCACACTTGTATCAGTGATCTCTTTCATAAATATTGCACAGTTTTATCGACGATCCATTTCATAAATCCTGCACACTTTTATACATGATTTCCTTCAAAAGTAACGACAAAATTTTTCAAATTCAAGACAAATACATTTCATAAGTACTGCACATTTCTATCACCTATTTATTTCACAAATATTGGCCACTTCTATCAGTTTCAAAAATACTGCACACCTCTACCAGTGATCTATTTCGTAAATACTGCACAATTTTAAACACAGTTTTCTTAAGTAACGCACCCCTTTTTGAATCAATTGACAACATCAAGACGAGCTCATTTCATTAATCCTGCACACTTTTATCAGCGATCTCTTTCATAAATATTGCACAGCTCTAACGACAATTCATTTCATAAATCCTGCAAACTTTTATACTTTAATTCCCTTCAAAAGCAACACAAAACTTCTTCAAAATCAAGACAAATACATTTCATAATTACTGCACAGTTGTATCACCAAATTCTTTCATAAATACTCCACAATTTCAATAGAATCTATTTCATAAATAGTGCACACTTTTATACACGGTTTCTTCATAAGTAACTCACACTTTTTGAAACTCGTAGTGGGATCAATTGACAACATCAAGACGAGCTCATTCCAAAAATAATGCACACTTTCTAGAAGGTTTAGTTTCATAAATAATGCATATTCTGATGGACAATTGATTCCAAAACTAATGCACACTCTGATGCTTAATTCATTTCATAAATACTGCACAGTTCGATAGGCGATCTATTTCATAAATACTGCACAGTTTGATGGGCGATCTATTTCATAAATACTGCACAGTTCGATCGATCTCATAAATACTGCACAGTTCGATAGGCGATCTATTTCATAAATACTGCACAGTTTGATGGGCGATCTATTTCATAAATACTGCACAGTTCGATAGGCGATCTATTTCATAAATACTGCACAGTTTGATAGGCGATCTATTTCATAAATACACATCTATTCATAAATACTGCACAGTTCGCGATCTATTTCATAAATACTGCACAGTTCGATAGGCGATCTATTTCATAAATACTGCACAGTTCGATAGGCGATCTATTTCATAAATACTGCACAGTTCGATAGGCGATCTATTTCATAAATACTGCACACTTTTATTACCAATTTCTTTCATAAATACTGCACACTTATATAGAGTTTCCGTAATAAGTAACGCACACTTTTTCAAACTCGTATTGAAATCGATTAAAATTTCTAGCTCATTTCATAAGTACTGCACACTTCTACCACCATCCTATTTCATAAATATTGCACACTTCGCATTAAAAAAAAATTAACGCACACCTTATACGCGAAAAAGCGGAGGACAACACAAGAGTAGTCACTCTCAGTTTATTGTTCCTGTCGAAGGCTTTGAAAATGACCCTGGACTCAATGACTGACCATCTCTCACCAAAACACTCTACAAAAACCATTTCAAACGTATATTAATATCCGGTTGTACCTGCCGCGCAATATTTCATAACGAAAAGTGACGTAATTTTTTTTCAACGAAAAATTTCAGCCTCGTGGCATTAGATAAAAAACAAAAACAAAATGGGAAGCAAAACGAGATCACGAAACCATTTAACGCGTTCTTTGTTGTTATTATAAACATCCGTCGAGAGAGAACACACACACCAACGGACAGGAGGAAAAGTAGGCCTATTATATTAATAAATATGAGAAGAAAAAAATATAGTTCAATATATTATTGTCCAAATTCGTAAACATTTTTATTCGTACAATCAAAAGGCGGGCTGGGAACTTCACGAACAACTGTATAAGTCATCCTTGAAATCCCGAAAACTAATAACCCAGGCGGAATCAATAAATAACATTCCATCTAATTGCCGATTGATTTTCCTCAAAGCCTCAGCCTAAAATCCTTGATTCCATCAAGATTTTCCTTCTAGATAAGTGGAGTGTGAGAGAGAGAGACAAACAATCGTTGGTACAGTTAACAGGTTTACTCCTTGTCTTAGGACAGATTAAAAATTGCTAGCCAGGCAACACCAAATAAAGTATCCGATCGAATCTAAGCTTGTCAAGTGTTGACAGAAAATACAGGTACACACATACTGAAACCCTAAAAAACAGAGGAAAACACGATATAGGTACACGATTCGTGTTCTATTTAACGCCGTATTAATTTTGTTTAATGGGGCAAAAACGTAAAAGAAGTTGGTTGACCTCATATTTTGCGGCGGACAAATAAAAATTAATGAGGGAAAAAATGGGAAAGCGTATTATTAGGGATTGGTTTTATAAATTGAAGGAAAATGGCGGCTGGAGTTGTGGTGGAATGTAAATAAAACAAAATTGACGGGTTTCTGGTCTGAGAGAAGAACTATCTCGAGGATGACACAAAAGCTCTTCTGATAGCTGCTGATGGAATGCGGCGTGAAAGGTTTATAAACACAATTTATAATAAATAAATAAAGTATAATTTTATGTACTTATTAGAACGAATTAATCACTCAAATTGGTGAGGAGTGTCTGGTGAATAGATCCAGTGGAAGCGTTTTGTGATATTTTGGTATGTAGCGTTCACGTTGTGGCGTTCACCACATTCCTAATTCCGGTATGGGTACAGTGAAATGAAGCAGCCGACAACCGAAGCTAAATTGCATTTTCCATTTTGATTCTACATTATTGAATAATATTTTAAGAGTTGGGTCTCTTTTTACGCGAATAATGGAAAGAACAAAAATAACTTGGCTAACAAATATTCGCGTTGAAATAAACAAGACCTGGTCGATAAGTACTATGTAAGAGAGAGTCAGAGGATTAAAGTGTGCAGTACTTATGAAATGAACTCGTCATAAAACTAAAATGAGTTTCATCAAGTAACCAGTTAGTAAATGTAATTGAATGTTATAGATGTGCGTTATTTTTGGAATAAGGTCCTAACTACGGTGTCTTTAAAATGGATTTTTCCCAAAAGTGTGCATTACTTTTGAAATGAGTTATTGATTAAGCTGTGCATTAACTGAAATTTTAATAAATGTGCATTACTTTTGAAAGTGTGCATTACTTTTGAAAGAAATAAGTCATTACTTGAATTGAAATGGATGTGCATTACTTTTGAAAGGAATTCTTGATGGAAGTGTGCATTACTTTTGAAAGGAATTCTTGATGGAAGTGTGCATTACTTTTGAAAGGAATTCTTGATGGAAGTGTGCATTACTTTTGAAAGGAATTCTTGATGGAAGTGTGCATTACTTTTGAAAGGAATTCTTGATGGAAGTGTGCATTACTGAAAGGAATTCTTGATGGAAGTGTGCATTACTTTGAAAAATTCTTGATGGAAGTGTGCATTACTTTTGAAAAATTCTTGATTAAACATTACTTTTGAAAAATTTTTAAATTTGACACTACTTTTGAAATGAGTTCTTGATGAAATTGTGCATTACTTTTGAAATAAATGACTGCTAACCTGATTTCTAAAACGGGCAATCACGAAATGCCCAGTTACCGGCCGTTTAACTACAAAAACTACTTTTCTTCTTTGGAAGTGTAAAACTGATCGTAGAAAATGTAGATCATCACAAAAGGACAACAACATTTACAATCAGAAGAAGAAGAAAAAAATTTTTCATGCTTCAATCGGGATATACTAAAAAAAAATGTTTATTTATTAATATTAATATATATTAACTCGGTCTTAATCCTTTAGTACAAACTGATCTCACGTATGTGACATATCAGTCTCGTGACTATCACTCGGAAAAGAAATAAAAATGTCGTAAACAGGTAAATTACCATAAAGCGCCGTTAATTAATTGACAGTTGACACTTAGAGAAAGCAAAATGGCCGGACGCTGAATCCGTTATTTGTATCTCCTTTGGAACGCCGTTCCTGTCAACTTCCTCATCCCCTCTCAAAGACAAAAACGGTGGTGGTGGTAGTGGTGGAGGGTTAGATTTTGTAGATTTTACTAAACTGTTAAAAATTGTGTAATTTGTACATACGTAAGGGTCCTTATCTGAATTAATTATCTGGTGGATATGGCCAAACGGGAGTAGACTAGACTTCTCTCATGACTTTATCTGAGTTGCTCTTAAAAACTTGTAATTAATATACTGGTTTTAGCGATTTCTAAACCGTCAGAAGCCTGAAAAGCATAACACATGTTTAT
Organism: Columbicola columbae; assembly: GCA_016920875.1. Taxonomy (NCBI): domain Eukaryota; kingdom Metazoa; phylum Arthropoda; class Insecta; order Psocodea; family Philopteridae; genus Columbicola; species Columbicola columbae. The sequence goes on from JADMLL010000006.1 coordinate 11,781,623, forward strand.
ACATACATACATATCGGAGTGGAGTTACGCAGTCGATAAACAATTAATTCATTATTTCGCCATCCTCGGTTAATTTCTGCCATCTTTGTTATTATCGTTTAATTGTATCGGGCGGAGGAAGTTTAAAACGTGTTCTTGTCATACCGATATTATCATTATTATTATTATTGAGGGCTTTGTGCTTTGCTATGAGTGAAGGATGAAACGTTGGCCAGTTGATTCTCCGGTCGAGACAACATCTCGCGCGGTCGTTTGGATCTCAATATCCGAGATGTGACCGCAACCGGTCTCACTTTATAGTCGTTACACGCGAATCTGGTCCGGATCAGTTGAAACCTTTTGACACTTTTGATGAAGTTGATTTCTAATTTTCCGGATTCTTTAATTAAGTCATTTTAGAAGGAGAGAAAAAAAAACGCTCGTTTGCATAATTTAAAAGGAGATTTTCCGCGGAATTCACGAAAAAATACTGTAAAGATGGAGGAAGTAATTTTGGAGGATGCGGGAAGGAGGAGAAGTCGAAGAAGAACGTACGTTTTGTATTCACGTCATAAACACTTTAACCCTTTGGTACCCAAACTGAGGCCCAAAATTTGTGTAAGGTCGATTGCTCATTGTTAAGTCTGAACTATAGTGCCTGACCAGTACGAAAATGTTCGGGCCTGTGCTCAGAAACTGCTGACATTGTTTACCTCAACATGAGGCAATATACAGAAACAGACTGATAGATGTATATACAGATGATGACCTGAGAGTGGACTGTATGTGTCGAAAGCCGGACTCCTGTCCAATGGTCACAATGAAAATTTGGCCCGGGAAGGAAAAAGCTTGAGTACCAAGACTTTAACCCTTTCAAACTCGCCTTGCACTTCTTAAAACCTTCTCCTAGAAAAATTTCTTCAAGTATAAGTTATAAAAAACCTGACCTAAAACAGACTGTACCTTTTGTATTCATATCATCAACACTTACACCCTTTCCAAACTCGGCATACACTTCTTAAAACCTTCTCCTCCTTCGTTCTTATTACAAACTTTGAGAGAATCATTCTCATCACAATCCGCCATTTTGTATATACGTAAAATTTTAGAAAATGACCTACAGTCCTCTGTTGTTTGTTAACTTTAATTAAAAATTGAAATAAGTCCAACGCGGATTTAATTTTAAGTGTCTATTGGAAACACTCACTTGTGAGAGATTTCAGTCAGACTCTACAAACATATACTGAAGCCCCAGAAATTCAGTTGGTGACAGTTATCTAATAGAACTGGAGTATAACTTGATGGTAATTATGTCTGTATATCAACTCTTCATTTCTACATACTCGTATTTGATTTTGGGTTGTCACTTTTGCATTTATTTCATAAATAATGCACACAGTTAGCAAATAGAATTAAATAAATGTGCATTACTTTTGAAATGAATTATTGACACAAGCGTGCACTACTTTTGAAAGGAATTCTTGATAAAGGTGTGCATTACTTTTGAAATATTAATCAAATTTCTTCAAATAAATGCACTTTTTTGAAGAAATGATGCACACCTTTATCAAGAATCCATTTCATAAATAATGCACATAGTTAGCCAATGACCTTAAATAAATGAGCATTACTCTTGAAATGAGGTATTGAAATAGATTTTGCATAAAACTGTGCATTACTTTTGAAATAAATCACTCACCAAAGTATGCAATATTTTTGAAATGGATTCTTCATAAAAGTGTGCATTATTTATGAAATGAGTTCTACATAAAAAAGTGTATTATTTCATTGAAGGAATTTGTTTCAAAAATAGTACACAGTTTTAGGCAAAATTTATTTCAATATTTCATTTCAAAAGTAATGCACATTTATCTAATATTATTCGCTAACTCTGTGCATTATTTATGAAATGGATTCTTGATAAGGGTGTGCATTACTTCATAAAAATATGAATTTATTTACAGAAAATTTTTTTTTTCAAAAGTACTGCACGCTTTTATCAACATTCCGTTTCAAAAGTAATGCACACTTCTAAGAATTCATTTCAAAAATAGCGCACAGTTTAATCAGTAATTCATTTCAAAAGTAGTGCACACTATAGGAAAATCCATTTCATTAATGAAATTTAATCGGCAAGACCTCATTCCAAAAGTAATGCACATTTGGGAGAGTCGAAATTATTTTGCTGTTGGTTCTCGTGGGTCTTGGTGACGAAAATGGGTTTTAAATTTTGGCAAACAGAGTTTTTCGAGACTATCGTCTTCATCCCCTCCCTCCACCCTTCCTGTTTCTACCCCGATTTCGCCACTTTGATCCCAATTCAAGACTCACGTGACACCAACTCAATATAGTGAGAGAGGAAGAGGAAGGTGGAAAGAAGATGCTGTTTGGAAATTAGAATTTTGGTTTTCAGAGTGAGGTGGTTGAAGGGAAGGAGGAGGAGGAAGGTTTTGGATTCTGTATCAGTCAGATTTTCTTTTGTTTTCCCTCCAAACTTGACGCCTGATTGTCGATTTTAACGAGAGCTGTTTTCGAAAACCGAGGCCAAGACACGTCGAACATGTGCAAAAGGGATTGTTACTCCTCACCTCTCCTCCTTCATCTTCTTCTTTTACTTTTACGAACTGATTGCTTGATGAAACCCATTTCACAGTTTGACCTGATAAGTGTTGGAGGATGAGTAAGCTATTCAAGGTCACGACCTACATCTTTATTTGTCGTCTGAAACGAAAATGTTGGTGTTATGAATTCGTATGAGTTTTGGGAAGGAGAAGGTTGTTAGCCTTCCATAACCCGCTTTTCCAACTCTTAAGAATTTCCTGTTTACAGAATAATTTTCATTTTGCCAACCGTGACAAAGTAGAAAATTGCAAAAACGTCCAGCAGACATGTTTATCGAGCTGACTATATTTATATTATTTTTCGTGGAGCCAATTAAACTGATTTTGAAAATTTCGTTCACGGTTGTCATCAATTTCATTCATAATTTCGCGTTCACTTCCAATTATTTATTTATTTATTCACTCTCACCCGAATGCACCTCACGTGCAAAACAGTTCAATTTTCCAATTAAATCCACGCAAAAAAAATGTTTTTTGATAAGTGCAAAAAACCCGGTTTCAAAACACCGGCTCGAAAATAAAAGAAGTTGGCTGAATCGAAAATTTCGTAACGTCCGCCCCTGCGGCCTTCAAAAAACTTGTATGAAACCCCCTCTGGCTCAGGGGCAAACCTCACGCGCAACTTCTTAAATGGCACCTAACTCTCGTGAAACGGACCACACCACACACCACACACATACAGACACCACATACTTGGCCTAATCATCCGTTTTTGTGTTAATTGTGTCAAATTATTTTGGCTCAGAGTTCTTCGTGCCCTCCCGAAACAAACAAAAATTTTTCCATTTGACATTTATGAAAAATGAGATGGAAAGTATAATTATTCATTAATATATGTCACTTATTAATTAATAAAACCTATGAGTTTATGTTAATTATTTTTTGAGGTTTTTTCTGGAAGGAGTGGGTTCGTTTGTCGCGCACGCGCATACAACAACAAAAATTTGAAATATTACCCGCGAACACCGTTTTTGAGTGATTAATTGGAATTCGTTAATTAATCCTTGTAAACAAAAAAACAATTTCGGGTTAAGTGAGACAATTAAGAGTACAAACAAAATTTAAATTTTAAATTTAAAAACGGGCAGTAAGAAAAGAAAAAAAATTTGGGCCGCGCGAGGGTGCGACCGAGCTCATGTTCTTGGGTTTTGTTAACATAAACGACGCTCCACGTATTTTATTTATTTATTTTTATTTTTTTACTTATTTATTTATTTTAATTAGAGGAGACAGACGGACATCCAAGGACAAAAGGTCTGCTTGATATATGTGCCAAAATTTTAATTAAGTGGTTTTCATTTAAATATGGAATTTTTTTCGTCTAATTTTAAAAACACGTTGGAGACCTGTGGAAGGTTTTTTTGGTTTTGGTAGTGAGAAGCTTTTGTGTACACGTGTCTTTGCAAGCTTCTGTGCAGGTTTGAACTTGTCGCTTTGGGGCAAAATCTGAGTATATTGATAGATGTGTTAGTGGTTTGGTTGGAATTGATTTTGAAAAACGTAACTGAGTTAGGAGAATTGTGAAGACTCCTTTATCTAGACGCTTAAAAGAGGAAGTGGGTATGTTGTATGTTGAAGTGATTATATACGATTACTATACTGAGTTTTTATAAGTGTACACGATTACACTAGATAAAATTTTATTTACATCAAAAGATCAAAACAGGATTTCTAATTTTGATCCCCTCACCGAAAAAGACGACATCTTTGAAATTCTGGCCAAATTTCCCAGCCGTATGGCCCAAGACATAAAGTGTAGTCTAGGTTGGGTCCGAACACATCTCGAATACGTGCAAGAATGAAAAGGATCTTCGCGGGAAACGCTTCCGATGCGAGGCTTCTGACCATCTGATCTGAGAATGCAAGGCGAGAGCACAGTAGTAGAGTCGTCCTAAGTGACAAAGTCTCAGCTGTGCCAATAACAGGGACGTTGCATAGCTGAAAATTCGGGTTATCGCATGTTTTCCCTGTCACGGCACCAAAAACACCGTGTAACATGCATCCGGTCACTGATTAGTACTTGCCTCCTCCGGTGAGCACTTCCGCTCTCCGCAGCATTGTAGTTCCGTTTTCATACACTATGATCAGTTCATTTAACCGCGAAGTTTAAAGTTTTTGATCGATGAGTCTTTTAGTAACTTGAGATCTGGGCCTAAGAAAGGTGTTAGTACGACCAGTGTGTTAGTATTTTGTCTATACTAAGAATTAGTTTGACTATTTTTATCATTTTCTGCAAATACTATTTATTTATAGATATTGTGGTTAGCAAATCAAACAAAACAATACAAAACAGTAGGAAGGCTGCTTAAACCAGCATGTAGACACGTTCAGACGAATCTACAGGATGTGAACAAACATCTCGATCCGTCTACCATGTTTAACTTGTGGATCATCGATGTATGTTCTAGAAACATCTACACCTAAAGAAGAATCGAGATTGTTCTTCACTTTTATACCGGAGTGGTGTGATGGTTTAAGTGCCTGACTACGGAGTTATAGTCATATAGCTTTGGATGTTTCCGCCCTTGTATGTCTTCTGTTGTGATTCCGCTTCCTCTCAGGTTTTTCTCAGTTTCCACTTTGTTTTTCCGAGAAAGCATTTGAAGGTTGGTCAACCTTCTTTATTATGACTTCTTTTTACTCTTTTCTTAGTTCTCTTCTTTTTATCCAATTCTCTCTGATCAACTTTTATCTGATTCTGGTCTAAGACACTAGTTTGTTTCGTAGATAAAACCCATTAAAACCACACCAACTACTTGCCTCAAAATCCAAAACGTTTGATAGTTAACTAGTAGATAATAAAAAAAACACACAAAAACAGTGTAAAGAAAGCTGTACTCTCTTAACACGGAGTCTTACTTTGTTATTTCAAGAGAACCCTGTAAATCCTTTCGTCTGGAATGAATCGCACATAATTTTCTGGTGGTCGGTTATAGCTCGGAACGTTTCGTCCGCCATTTTTTCTTTTCCTTCTCTTCTTTTTTTGTTTTTCTTGTCTTGAATAAATATTTGTTTAAGATTTCAACCGGTTTACTTTGACATTTTGAAAACGGTTTTAATACAAATGAACTGATTTAAGTGATAAAAGACGATAATTAAAATGTAATCTCTTTATTATCATTTTAAAGGCTTCTTTCAGCATCGTCTTGTTTATCTTGTTTTGAAACATCATCTCTCTCCTCTCTCTCTCTCTCTCTCTCTCTTTGAGAGATGTGTGATGGAGTAAAATTCATTCAGTTTTGCAAAATGTGATTTTTAATTACGGCAGATAAAAAAGAAAGAAATTACACAAAGCATTCAATCTCATAATCATGCAGTGACCATCTTTGGTTTGGAAATTTTGAAAGAGAGAACCTTTCAGTAGCGTACATTCCAGATGCTTTCCTTATTTTATTTAAAATATATAATATAACCAATACATATATACTATAGAATTATTTTTTTAAAAATGATGTACACTTTCATGAGGATTTCATATCGATGGTCGAGAGAACTCATTTTATAAATATAACTAAATACTTTTACTATTTTAATAAGCCATTTATCACTTATTTATATTATTATATATTAAATACATTGCCTGATGTAATGGTTAAAGTTCCTGACTGGGATGTTATGGTCGTGAGTTCGAATCCACCTCCCGCATCCTGTTATACCCCAAAAAGGGTGAAAAACGAGTTTAAAACCACCACCACCACTACTATTTAATATATATATATATACTATTGTACACTATTTTTATATATTTTAATACACCATAATCTTGTGGATCGAGTGATTGTGTGACAAAATGTTGTCAGTCTATCGAAATAGGTGTTTGTGATTGCGATTTTTGAGTTACCTTTCGTAAGAAAAAATTTCGAATTTTCCCACGTGATATATTATATATTTTATTAGTAATTTACATTATTATACAGAAATATGTACTGTATGTTATAAATTCAAAAATAAGGAAATGATCGGTTCGGCGGCTTCCATGAACTAAACGCTGGTAAAGGTTCTCTCTTTTAGAATTTTCAAAAATGAATGGTCACTCTTTTTTAGTATATAATATTATGGGATCACTTGTATTTAGTATATTATATAGTTAAAATTATTAATTTCATAGGTACTAAAGATATCTAATTATAAATATTATTTAAAAAATTGTTGTAGAGCTCGAGCGAATTTAAATAAAATCAGAAATCCTTGCGGACACGGATCATTATAATTACAACCGAAGGCCACATTTTATCAACCGCCGCTTGAAGGCTCAAGATTTGAAATTGATTTCCTCAGCAAATGCGATTCGCGAACTTGGGTTGTTGTCTTCACTGCTTATCTTCCTTCCTCAACTCTGGCAAAACCCTTCATCACTTCCTCGATTCCTTTTCATCTTCCTTCCTCCACAAATCCTTTCATATCTTCTCATAACATCTACCCCGTATCTTAACACCTTGGGGTGTTAACAACATGACGGCATTGTTCGACTCAACGCATGACTGGTGCTACTACCATCGAGTCCTTAGAAATTTATCACATTGGAGAGATCATCTCTTCCCTATCGAACTTTCTAAAGATCCTGTCATACGATTCTCCCGTAGATCGCTCGAGGATGTTGTTCGCAGGTTAAACATAATTAATGCGAGTTTAAAGAGCTTTAAAGGTATTTCGCAGTGGAAAAACGTTTCGCTCATGCGCGAAAGTAGAAGACGAGTTTTGAATCCTCGAGTAACGCCGAAGGACAATCTGATGACTTCTTATGTTGAACTTTTTACCTCGAATTCTTTTACTCCACTTATTATCTCTCAATTATCTCCATTAAATCGGAATTTTATCTCCTCCCACAAGTTCAGGTATTTTCCGCGGACGCATTAAAACCGTTATCAGGGATAGCCACGTACTGTTTCATACGAGGAAGCCATTTTCGAGAGTTAATTTGCACCAAAGACGACCGAAATTAGCCTAATTCCGTGAAGATTTCTTATTCTCAGGGTTCTCAAATTACCTGGACCTTTGAAATCCTTGAATTCCAGGTTTTCTTCTACAATGAAAATTTATTTTTACCAAATTCCTAATCAAAAGTCAGAGCAGCAAGGTGAGTTCTCTTTTAGATAAAAGAACGGAATGTCAACTGTATCGAACACGAACATGCCGAATTGACTTGACTTCCCCGGCGGGTCACGTGACCTCACCGCGGGTTTTCAATACCTCGACTGAGACCGTTGGGAGACATGTTGCTTCACCACTTTTCACCAGCTCATCAAATTTATTTCCCGGTCCACCAATAAATACGTTAAAATGTTTCGGCCATCTTAGGGCCATGTTTCATTCAAACCCGATTTTCTTTTTCGCTTTTTTTGTTTGGCCAGGTTTCCTTGTATCCTAGATGTGCCACACTGATTAAAAGCAACTTGAAAAGGGAACGATGAACAACAAAGAAATGTTAGGCTTCCGTCTTCTTCTAGACTGGAAACCACGTGATTTTATAAACATGGTCTAGTTTGAGATTTGCTGACCTTGCGCTAAGGACAACATTTAGAGTTTTAATTAGAAATTTATTTATTTTGATTAGGCTTATCAAATCTACAGATATTTAAGACTTATTAAAGTTATTAAAACAACTTGTTGATAGACGCTTGTTATTTTATTGCTTACAGTAACTGCAGTAAGTTTATACTCAACAATAGCCTACCGTTATGCTCCTGTTACTAATAAATAATTTTATTTAAAAAAAATGCTTTAATGTATATCCACACGTACAGTATAATAAAATTTGTTAGGTCTAACTAAATACTAATAAACGTTACAACGACCTAAAGATGAGACTAATAGAGGGGGCGCTGGAATCTGAGTGTTGGGAGGATATGACTAGCGCCGGGTTCATGAGAGTTCATTAGTCTTGAAATATTCGTGAGAGAGGTGACATAGTGGGTGTGAGTTGATGATTGTTAGTATCATTAAAATTTTAAACGACTTAAAATTGGCGCGTAAAGTTGAGGAGAGCGCCAATGACGTCACGACTGGTATCAGTAAACAATTGAGAGAACAAAAGAGTACTGTAGATATTGTAAAGGCAGAGTAGACAGAGAGTTTTGTTAATTTTCATACAGTTTAATCCAACAGCGCTAGTTTGGTACCTATAACACACTGCAGACAGATTTATTGTAGCTGTACAAGACGAACTCAGGTACACATAAACTGTAAGTTAGGTTGGGTTAACAGGATTGTACGTTCCTGTGTTTGGTGTGGAGTTCGTCTCCTTTTTATTACCCCTGTTAACTACCATCTGTCTCCAAGTACGAGACAACTTGTAGTTGGTCTAGTTTTGAAGGAGATTTTGACTTGGGAGCAGACCAGCCTCTAGTCCCAGGAGCGGATAGAGAAGCTGGAAGTGATGTTGGGTTTGATCATTAGTGGGAGAGGGCATTAGTAGGTGAGGGGAGAAAGGAGAGGCATCTGGGTCAGGGTAGTGGGTGAGAAGGTTTTAGGATGAAGGAGTAAACAGGAATTAGGAAAGAGGTAAAGGTAGCACTACGGAGTTCGCCTCCTTAAAAATTATTTCGTTAGGGTTACGAACAACTCCAAATACTCCAGGTTTGTTTCCTGCATTTAACCTTCCTAACTAAAACACACTCCCATCGTTAATTGATCTCATAAATAATGCACAATTACTCCTCATCTACTCACGATTATACATTCCCTATATATTATCATCAATTAATAAATCAAAATTTAAATTTGTCCCGTAAAGAGATATTATCACTTCATCACATGTCATCAAGGTTCAATGACAAATTAACCATCGACGAGAGACACCCTAGACAGGTAACAGGAATTTCATTTACAACCGTTATTACAAAACTTGCAGAGATTTCGTTTAAAATTGGCTCATAAGTCCTGGATTCACGCCTCAACGTGCCCACGTACATCCTTTCACGAATATAAATTAGTTATTGTTAATAACTAATTTACTTAATTAAAATATTTAATTTAAAAAAAGAAAAATCTCATCATAATTTGTTTGACTTTAATAATAGCTGACGTCCCGCTCACGATAGTTTCTCAAAAATAATTGCCACAACCTCCACGAAAGAAGTCACAACGACGCTATCAAACCGGCACTCTATCCAATCGCGAAGACCACCTTCTTGCGTCTCCTTCCAAAAGCGATATACATAAATTCGTCTCGACCAGCCATAAACACCCCCCCCTCACCCCCGGGAAACGAAGACACTTTGAAGGTATCAACAGAAACGACGACTTTCCCAATCTCATAACTCACCTCTGGCTACAAACACATAAACAATCCGGAAACAGGAACGCTATAATTATTAACTCGACTGCTGATTGGACATTAATCGAACCTGTCTCATGTTATCTTCCACATGGAATTCGAAGCCTTTTTCTCTTCGGTATAACCTCTCCCATAAAGAAGGAAGCGACGAGGGTTGAAAGGAGGCCCCGGGGGGAAATACTCGAAAATGGAGATTTCCTTCGAATAAACGAGATTTCTCGTTTGTTTCCCGTTCTACGAATCCCTTTCAAATAAATAAACTATGTATGGACCTCGGGGCCAGATTTTATGTATACTAACAAATAATAATAAATTTATTGTGTTGAATCAAAAACATGACAAATAATAAAATGTGAGGATTCCAAAATTGAAATTTCTTCTCTCTCGCTCTCACTCACTGTTCCCTATAGTCTCATTCATAACTTTTCGACCTCGTTTATATTATTTATTAAATTCGTCGAAAAGTTATTGTATCCCCTTTCGAATAAATAATCCAGTAATTATTATTAACAGTGAACCGAATTAATTATTTTTTTTCTTTTTTAGAAGGCAGCGGCGGCGAGCCTGGATTTAGGACGAAGTCGTTTGGGCAAATTTCCATGCTTTATTTCTGGTTTTGCTAATTTCGACTTAAATATCATTTATATGCAATATTCATTTCCACTTTTTTCTTTAAAAACCCTCCAGCGTCCAATCTTTCGACTTTGAGGGCTTTTTTTGTTTTAATTATTCGCGCTTGGACACTCGCACAAATGAAGTTTATTGTGAAATATTTATTGAAAGCCCTCCGGCGAGAAACTTTTTTTTTGTTTCTTTTTCTTATTTATTGTGTCTGAACGGGTTTTGTTTTGGAGGAGGAGAACGTCCGGTTGTCTAAATTGAGAAAGAAAAGAGCAGAGGAGTACGGGGTATGGATAGAAGAGAAGAAAGGAGAGCGAAGATTTTTAAAGAGGTTTGAACCTAGGGAACAGATAATGGGACCGAAATAGAAAGAAATAGAACAGAAGAAAAGAAAAGAAAAGTAGAAAGAAGTAACGGTTAGAGAAGTAAGACAATATAATAAAGGACCGGAAGTGGCAAAAAAAGTGAAAGGTCAGGGCAAGAGAAGCGTTTCTGTTACTGGTCCATAGAGGGATGCTGTGAAAGAATAAACTGCCAATCGAGAAGGGTATTTAAGAGAGAATCTGACTATTTCCTTCTTTACAGCAGGAACTACCAGATTCATTCAGATAATATAGTTAAGAGTGAAAAGACCATTGATTCCCAAAGTGGTCTATATCGACCCCCAGGGGTCTACGACAACCTGCAAGGTGTCTACGTCATCGCGAAAAAATTTTTGCGACCCATGAAATGAAAAAGGGGGGTCCAGGATAGTGGATCTCAACTGATAGTACCTATTTACTTACATTGTACTATCTTATAATATAAAGATGTATAAATTATTTATAAAAGTACCTATAAAGTAAAAAAATTTCTTTCACTACAGTGAGAAATTTACAAAATCAATATCAGGTAAGTAGGGGTCTACCCAAAACCGAAAAACATGGCAAAGGGTCTACGACACAAAAAAGTTTGGGAACCTCTGGTATAGACGGACTCAGGTGCTCTCTATGGTGGGAGGGACATCTTGTAGAAAAATGCAGAACCAAGGCGATGAAGACCACCCTAGAGACCTAGAACAGAGAACAGCTCGGAGGAGAGCATAGAAAGAAGACTTTAGTGGTTCCTAAGCGAAGTCATAAAACTAAGATTTGCTTATTTCTACCAACCCTAGATGTGTATATGTGTATATATTTATATTTGTTTATATAAACAGTGTACGTACGTTCTTTTTCGTGCTGTAGTGAGCTTTGTTTATTATTGACTAACCTGTAATAGACATGTCAAATAAATAAATAAAAAGTTGGGGAAGTTTCCAGAACCTGAATCCAGTATCTCAATAACACGATTCCGCTTACTACGGTATTTTCTAAGAATCAATCAATCAATCGTATTACGGAGGGCTCACGCGCGAAATGTCGAACAGAAAATGGATTAGTATTATTATTTATCAATAGCGCCATCTACTTTCCGCTCGAAAGGCCCACCTCACTCTCTCCCTCTGGTTCTATTCATGCAAATTTCCTTCTTCCATCTTTCTTCTCTCGCTATTGATTATTACCACTCTCCATTATCGACATGTCCCATCTTTGTATGAGGTATCCTTGTAAATTCTTTCCACTTACACTCCCACTTGCAGTGTAACTCTTTCCATCCACACACCCTACCACTGTCTTTCCGTTTTTTGCGAACCCCAGTAAAGATTAGTTGAGGAGAAGGATATCGAGGAGCCTGCTAAACTACAATGGCTGCTTAGAAGGATACACTAGTGTCAGAAGTAGGTGAATTGAGAGCACAAAGACTGGTTTTGTTGCAAGTTTGAAGTCCACCGTTTTTCTTTTATTTCGATATTGCCAAACTAAATACCTAAATTGCGTCACGGTTTCATCTATCAGAATCTCCTTTTCACACACGAGACTCACGTGATTGGTTAATTTGGCCCCGGGTCACAGCAACGTTTAAATAAGACAATTAAACGCCTCAGTCAAATATCAAACTTTTCCGATTTTCAATATTTCTCAAGTTGTATAGATAAAAGGGAGACAAACACATCGTTCAGAAGACGTAATGTTGATTTATACGGTTGCCACTGATAGATGAGAGATTATCTACTCGAAAAACAACGAAGTCGAGAGCGAAACTTAACAGCATAACTTGGTGACCCGGTTGTTTTGTTTTTCCACGGCTACTTTCATCCTGTGAAAATATTTACTCGGCGTGATTTGTCTGAACCTGATTTGAAAACCGCATAATACGAACACCGGTCAAGGCGCATACCTGAACCCTTTTCACCTCTTCTATTATTCTTTAATTAATAATTAAAGGAAAGAGGAGAAATAAGTTCGATGATTGACCTCAGACCGTCACCTTTCTTTCTCGCTGTCCTCCCCATCGAATGGAAGGTCTGGAAAGCAGAGAGGAGGAGGACGGTGAGTTATAACAACTAATTTGTACCTTCGAATTCGTATTGAACGGAGAAAGGTTGGAGCCTGAAAAGCTGTTCTTTCGCCTTTTGTTTTCTATCTTTCCTGTCTTTTGTAACTGTTATGTTCGAGGTTAGTCCAAAATTCCCATTCATCCGGTTCTCATTAGTGGTTGCTGTGTTTGTACGATGAAATTTCTACCGGGATTTCAATCTACTGGTGGATAGGTAGTCTAGCACTCATATTACAAATTCTCAAATAGGTTTATAAATCCGCACTATAGGAAGCACAACTAAAAATTAATTTCCTAACAAATATTCGTAAAATCTCTAACCGAACTCTGTACTAACTGGCAGGCAAGTAACACGAACACTACAATGTCTTCAATACTCAGTGATTTCATAAATAATGCACACTCGCATAAGTACTCACTTCATAACTAACAGTTCCGCGAAATGAATCAATTTCTAAAAATGTAAAAGATTCATTTTAAGACGATCTCATTTCAAAAGTAATGCACACTTCCAATTTAATCTTTGGCTAAGCCTTGTGTGAGCCTTGGCCTTCCGCAGGAGTGTTCTCTATTCATCGCGCATCTCCTTCAGTTCTGGCAGCCTCGCCTCCTTAAGTTGACGCGGCCTTTATTTTATCTTTTTTGTCACAAATAGTGCACATCGTTTAATAATAAATAAATAAATCCTTTGCACTCGAAGGGCGATTTTAGCTTACTGCTTGGTTTTATGCTCGGCAATGACGTTGATTGGTTTCTACTTCGTGTTTCCTCTCTCCCAGTTCTAATCGGACCTACTTATATACTCGGTTTATGATTTGTTAAAATTTTAATTATTATAGTATATTAGTATATCTTAGTCTTATATTGCTTCAAATAGAAATAGATATTCTCATCTGAAGTTTGTCAACACCCAAAAACCGGTCTGTTCTTTTGGCACAATTCCCGCGTAAAAAGAGACCTCGAGTGCAAAGGGTTAGTTTTGGTCGAATATACCTTCCACAACAGATGGTTTCAATTATTAATAGTATTATTTATACTTTCACGGTCTTGCTGTGTCATTTTCTATATATACATAAAAAATTATTGCGTTTAGTCTTACCACAATCCCGATGATGGTTACAGCTCTAACTTGACGATACATCGGCTTCTATAATTTTTAACTGTTTCGTTTAGCTGTGTAGTGCTTCGTATACTAAACTCTTCTTTCACTGTTGAGTGCTGTCGGTTTTGTTGAAGCCGTTTGTCATAAACCCTACAATAAATAAAGAAAACGGTTTCAATCATTATCAGATGGAACTGTTTGACGAAGATCAGACTTGCGAGGACTAATTTATTCTGACACCCCCCGGACCAAACCACCCCAACACAAAAACATTTAACTAAAACAAGAAACTCGAGTTTAATAAGAAACCGGTTCCACCGAAAATCTTTTTTTTTTTTTTTCTTAATTCAAAATCAAATCAAATAAATTGAGCGTAAAGTAGGTCAGTAGGTCTTTAAACAGAAATACTCAACGGGCCACCTGAAGCCATCATTTCATCACCAACCCTGTCATTGCTGTTACCCCTCTAAAATCGCAACACTACAGGCAATATGACACCACCACCACCACAACAACAACAACCACAACCAAATAAAAAACGATTTTTTGCCTCAAATAAACCGGGTGACTCAAAAAATAATTTAAAATCACAGGTGCAGAAGGCCGATTCATATCAGGGACCAGTGATTGATTGCCTGGAAATTTTTTATTCCTTCATACCAAAAAAAATGGCAAAATCATTTTAACGTCAAATCATAACTTAATTTCTAAACCCGAAGTGTGGGGGCTTTCGAAAACTGGCTTAGAAAACACATCTCATAGCTGGAAATGGAAATCGATGGATTATTATAATAATAATGATGATGATGGTAATAATAGTCAAAAAAATTAGATTAGTATGCAAATTTAGAGGCGTTCATTCCTCGGAAACGAGGATTTGCACACACACACACACAGCACAACACAAACTTGGTTGACGTGTGTGTCTCGCGGCCACTTTACTGCAATTAAATATGTTTATTGCTTTCGATTTATAATATATATAAATAACAGCAATAAGGACAACTCTGTCGTTGATTATTAACAATGGAGGATGATTGATGGCATCGCTTAATTGGTTTCCATGATGGATTAGCCTAAGCGATTATTTTATTTATTTATTTTGGAAAAAAGGCTTATCGCGATGGGTGTTTTATGGAATTAAATAAGCCAGCATCAGAGTGTGGTATCTAAAAATGGAGGCAACGATAATATTTAATTTTGTTGGAAGTAATTTGAAAAATTTTTATCGGATTGGAAGTGCGAACCGGTTTACGCAAGCGCAAAAGGGAGGTGGGACGCTTTTTCTTCATTCTAATCGCTCTCATTTTTTTACTTGCTTGTTATTAATAAATTGGTAATTATAAGATTTTACGATAATGAGTTTAATTTTTTTTTTCTTAGAAAAAAGTAAGCCGACGATTCGAGTTTCGTCTGGAATATGTCACCCGGACGTTATTTTTTTGCTTAATTTCTTGCCAGCAGTCTTTCTGGCGTCTTATTTTATGTTATCTACTACCTTGTGCCACTTTGAAGTTTTTTTTGGGGAGGGAACAAGAGCTTTCACAAGTTTTGACAGTCCTCATAACCATCTACATGTCTAAAACGAACTCCTGAAGAGTTTTCACGTGTTTGTTTGTGGTTATGTACCAGATTCAGATACCGATAGGTGTCTCTAAACTATAGAAAGGATGTCGATGATGTGTTATTTGAGTAACCGGACTTTAGAATTCAGTATATAATTGACAGAGACTTTTTAAATTTATGTCACAGCTCAAACAGAACCTTAGAGAGAACCTTATATAACAAATATCTTCAAAAGGAACCGTGATCAACTATTCGTTTCAATAAATAAATGTGCGGTCAATCCTCACACGTTCAAAAAGTATAAGAAAGAGAACCTTATTTATAATATGTACAGGAAGTTTTATTTATACACATATTTTACATAAAACAAACCCTACGTTTAATGGCATTGTCGATAAGCAAATAATAGACACATAAATTGGCTCTCAAGCACAGACACTAACCTAAGTGTTCTTCGTTTACGGTATACCTGTAGTGACCGTTACTATAATTCAAGAATTTGTTATGTAGACGAAAAATATAACAACAGTAGTAGTGACTTATGTTAGAGTATATCTTATCACTGCCACAAATTTAACATGAATGTTATTATTTTATGTATCTCTTCTATGCTTATTGACAATACACTCATACCTCGCTATATGGCCGCTCTTTATACGGCATTTCGCTAAACCGGCCTTCTTCAATTATGGCACTTTTTCGATATACGGCCTAAAATGTTTCGATATAACGGCCAAAATGTGTCAAAAGTACTGGTACGGAAGTTAATTTCCTTCCCGAAATTAGGCAAAAAATTTTGGATCCAGAACACGATCTCGGCTTTGAAGGTTTAAACGAATGCCATGTGCTTCATCTACTTAAAGCTGATAGGAACCTCTTTCATATGAGGAACTCATTCAGTTGCAATCAGAACTGGGATTTGATGAAGGGACAGAGCCTGTTGTATCCAAACAGTTAACATCAAAAAATTTGTCGAAAGATTTTCGCTGTTTCGAACAAGGAATAAACATCCTCCTTGAAACCGATCCTGATGTCGAACGTAGCGCTAAAGTTTCTCGAGAAAGTAACTCAGCCAATAGCTGTTAGAAACCAAGTTTCGTGGAACGTATCTAGGCCGTAAAGCGAGGTATGAGTGTACTATTAAACTCAGGGGGGGTGTTTTATGTGAAATGTATGTAGGCTATAAATAAGACTTCCTGTTTATATTATAAATAAGATTCTCTCTCTTATATTTTTTGAACGTGTGTGGGCTACCCGTACGTTTATGTATTGAAACGAAAAGTTGGTCATTATTGCCTTTGAGGATAACATATTTGTTATATTAATATATTTACATTGTATTTATTTATATTTTTCTTTAATTTATTGGTAAAGTCGTCATGTACTGTTTTTTAAAATATTTATTTATTTAATGATCTGTTTATGTATATTAATCAATTTTTATCCATTTAATGTATTTTTATGTAGATATGTATATTTTATTTATTTATGGTGTGCGCTGATGTCCAGTGGCTTGTTATATTTACCCCGTGGTATACATTCATGTGTTATTGTCTGTTGTATATACCAACTGGTGTATGCTTATTGAAAGAGTTATTATCAGAGTTATTAAATGTATAAAGTAATATATTGTAACACCCGATAAGGGTAATAATATAAATATATACAATAACAAAAATGGCATAAAATAATAATCATATTTCTATTAAATATATATATATAATGAAATTTCTTTTCTTTTAATAAATTGTATCAGATTATCTCAAACCCCCAAAAAACCGATTTTGATCAAAATTTGCCATGCACATTGCTCACACCTAGAGGGCAAGTAGCGTTTAAATATGAAATGTCTCTTACAAAGTGATTTTTGATAAATAAACAACCATCACTATCAACAAGCAATTTTTAATATTAAATATGAAGTGACGTGTTTTGTAATGTATTTCATAAAAATCATTTAGTCGCTTAAAATCTGAGTTGAAATATTTTGTAACGAAGTGGCAGTGTCTATTTAGATTTGTAAGTCGAACACCGTCGGTTAAAACTGGTTGCCAGCTATTGTTAGTGTGATTATGTTATTGGCTATTTGGTCGCGTCAAGTTTTTGATCGGGACAAGAGAATTTCTATTTATCTAGTTCAGATGTTTCACCATCATTAATAGTTGAAAGTATTGTTAGAGGAGGAAAGAGTATAAAGCAATAGTACGCCCTGCAGTCCTGTATGCGGGAGAATGCCTGACACTGAGGAGGAAAGGTCTGATGGAGAGACTACAAACTTCCGGTCTAATGCGAAAAATCGTGGGTCCTGTCAAAGAAAATAGCGAAACGTCACAACCGCGAACTATACCAAAGATAACTGACGTGATCCGGAAGAGAAGAATCGCCTTCTATGGACACTTGACGAGAATGGACTCGGGAAAGCTGACCAACCAGGTTTTTAAACACTTCCGGTATGGTACGGAAACTTGGAAAGACGTGAGAAGCAGGGGTGACAACAGAAGACATACAAAGAGGAAACACCCTGAAGAAGAAAGTAGAAAGCAGGAGTTCTCAAGACGACCCAAAGCTGAAAACAGGGACGAAAGAGAGAAAGACAGAACACAGTCAGAAAACACCAGGCCCGAAGATGGCCTGATCGAAAGAAAGCACAACCAGGAAGCTTCTTTCACCAAGGAAGGTTCTGGAAGGAGGAAAAGTCTAACACCCACCCGAACCCAACTATAACACATAAAATGAGACACAAATTTTTGCAAACTTTTCTGTGTCTACATAAACAGCATCCTCCGGGCTAAACGAAGACAATTCCACATAACCATTACTTGCTCAGTGATCCTAAAGGCTAAACATAAACTCAACATCCACAGGTATAAGCTCATCTTCGAAGGATAAACAAGAAGCTCCGAACCTCTTCTCAAAAGCACATGCCCGGTAGATACCCAACGTTACACACTCATGCATACTGTATACACACACACACCACACGATTGAACTTGCGGACACGGGAGGAGAGTTTAACGAAGAATTTAACGGTTTTCTTCTTGTACACGCTCCTTAATAAAAATCATTATTAATTTTTTTCCTTTTAAATTATTGTTTTTAATGTTTTTTAAATTATTGAAATTAAATATTCGTTTCGCTAGTGAGAGCCAAAAGGGAAACATCTCCAGAAGTTTTTTTCTTCTTCCTTAAATTTATATTATTAAATAAATAATGGCAGCAATTATGACTCGGCTACGAAACTCACTTTGATACAGACCTAATCCTACATCTTAATTTATTCGCAGCAATAAAAAATTACTATATTATTGTTATTATCTATCTACGCATGCGCATCAGTGTCAAGGCATCGAACGCTTCAAAATCCCCTTTTCTACAATTTTCTCAACTTGTGCGAGTTCATTAAACGCATGCGTGGTTTCTTCCGCATGAACATCTTCCATGCTCTCCATCAGTCAGCTTTAACTCTTTCGACTACTCATAAAAATTTTCTTTTTTCTTATCTCCGTTTCACGGGATGTTGGAAAGTGTGACAGGTTCCCCGCCGAGATCATCCTCCGCTTATACAAACGTGGATCGCGAGGTTTCTCGACCTGAGAGTTATTCCAAAAAATCAGCGGTGGGTCGTCGGAGGGAGCACCGGACCTGACATCAGATCTCACATAAATGAATTAAAAACGCCCCAAATCTTTGGACGATTTATCACATTTTGAATTCTCATTAACCGGTAGCTCGGCTGTTAAGGTGCTCGTTTACCGTGCAGGAGGTCGATGGTTCGGGTTTCAGGTGCGGAATTCTTTTTTCTCCTATCCCCCTCCACCTCCCCCGCCGTCCTCGAGACGTTTGATTCTCTTGGTATTTGTGTCCGACGATTGGAAAAACGAGTGAGAGAAGAAAAACTGGAGTTTTTGCCAGAAGAGAAAGTCAGGCGTCATGAAAAAATTCTAAAAATGATCTGCTGCTGAGAGTTTGATAGGTTGCAGTGGCGTGTGGTCCACTGAAGCTGTGTAATGACTGTCTCTTTCTCATTTTACAAAATTTAAATAATAAATAGATGTCATAGTTTATTTCATAAATACTGCAAATTTCAGTTCAATTCGAAAATACTGGACACTCGTGCAAAGAACTCATTTCATAAATACTGCACACTTCTGCGTAGAACTCATTTCATAAATAATGCACAAATATTTATTTTTTCCTTAATAAAAACAAACAATCCTTTAATTGCAGAGCCATAAAAGCTGTTGAAGTGTAGCTAATATTTTCTAAATATACGTTATGTCCTAAATTATAATAATATAATACTGAAGACAAAAACCAAGATTTTTATCACTTGTGAGCTGAAGTAGGCTAGTGGGGTAACAATCAAATGAAAACATGAAACAGAGTGACAAGAAGAGAAAAGCTCATCACAGCCTATTCACGTAACCATAAATAAGATGGAAGCTCTGTGTTACTACATACGCCTCAGCTTCCATCCTTCGAGTCTTCTTCTACTATAATCCAATTAGAGTGATTGGATTACTATAAAATTGGGACGGTATACTGTTTATAATATCAATCAGTCGCTTTTAAGTATTTGTTTGTTGCGAACAAGGCAACAAGTTCAGACAAGTAACAAAGACATGCAGAAAGACGCGATGAGACTATTAGAAAAGAGTCTACACGAATCATATAAATAGTAACACGCGACCAACTGGCAGTCAGTTAGGACAATACAATAAATCGGGGAAGTAACTCGAACGGCTATCGGAACGACCGCTCGGAAGTCCGGCTTTCGACGCATACAGTCCACCATCAGGGCATCACCTATATATACATCTGTCCGTCTGTTTCTGTATGTATTTTCTGTATACTGTCTCATAAAGACATGTTGAGGCAGGCAATGTTAGCAGTTTCTAATCACAGACTCGAACATTTTCCTACTGGTCAGGCACTATAGTTCAGACTAACAATAAGCAATCGACCTTTCACAAATTTTCACCCAACCGGTCTACTGGGCCACTCGGTAGAGCTTGGTGGGCCGCAGTTTGAGTACCACGGTTCTAAACCGATAAAACGGTTGAAATAGACACCCCGATCCCAACACAATCCTCAAACAAAACCCTGTTAGACAACAACAACAATCAAACAACCCAAAACCAGATATTCTGCCATCATGTCACGTAAACATTTCTAAGGCTAAACAATATATATTTTAATTTTTTATCCTCCGCTTCAACTTTCAAACTGAACTTTGGATAAAATTAGAGCTCAGGACTTGTGTGTTATGTCCACATAATATATTGAAAATGTTAAGGTCATCGCCAGACTAACCAAGCATGAAGTATTAATTTAAAAAGAGAGAAAAAAAAATTGCATAGTAATTCCCAGTTGATAATTAATAGTTGTTATGGTCCTTGCTTTAAGCATCAACTTTAGTTTGGTCATTTTTTTTATATTATTGCAACTATTTATATTATTATTATTGTAATAATTTTTATTCAAAACGTTTCCTGACATCGTTTTCTAACACGAAAAGAAATACAGCCGGAAGGCAAAATCCACGACCACTTAATTCTCCTCCAGTCTCTAACAATGACTTTGAAATTATTAATTATTAATTGCGGATTATTTATTAATTATCGTATTTCATGTCTCTAGAAAATTATCTTCTTTGTGTTTGTATATAGAGTGTTGTCTCTGCTATAATTACCGTTAAGATTTGTTGATAATTAATATCGAGTGTCTCTCTCTCCTTCCTTCCAACCTTTCTCTCGTTTGTGTTTGATTAACTGCTTCTTTGGCGCCAATTTTTTCTCTTCGATTTTCGAATACGAAAACGGGTTGTAAGGTCCTGACTTGAGATCGAACCTTACGAAATCGAGATTTTTGTTTTAGCGCTAATTAACGAAAAGATCCGACTGTTAGGTGTCATGGCGACTAATTCCGCTGTGAAACTCTCATTTTCGACGCGTCATTTATCTTTCTTCCGATTGCTATGATCTACTTTGCTCGGTTCTGGTTGTCGTTTCAAGGTTTTACCTTCTAAAATGAGTTCGGGTTTTATTTTACGCGAAAAAATTCTGTGGGAGGGCTGGTGTAGGGGTTAAAGTGCTTGACTACAGGATTTATTCATCATCATCATGGGCCTCCGCGTCAAAGGTTGGCAATCAATAGGGCTATGACGACCTTGGATGCTGTCGGTCGGAATAGGGTGGCGGATGTCATGTCGAGTTATTATAATTATTAATTTATACATTGGGTATAACCGGATACGGAAGAGGATTCTAACTCACGACCATAACTTCTGCAGTTGGACGCTTTCACCATAAATCTCCCGTTTGTAGGAGTTATGGTCGTGAGTTCTAAATCCTCCTCCCGTATACTGGTATACCTAAAAGTGAAAAACGGTGTTAAAGCTAAAAGACTAAACACTAAACTAATACAAAAAATTTTGTTTTGTTTTGACGAAGTTTGGTCTGAAGATTTTAAAAATTTTGTGGATGTGACAGCAGCAATAATCAATCCTGTAACGTCGTCCTAAAACCCTATTTTTGTGTATATACGTCTAAATCAATTCACTAACAATGACTGATAGTAAAAACCGTTTCATACTGTCTAAAAAAAGTAAAAGTTAGCTGGTATACAAACACAAAAATGACTTTAGATAGTTCAAGAAGACAGTGTTTCACTTTTAGATTAGCAAAACAAAACATAACGCCCGAAATAGACCAAAATAAAATGAGTTCTATCTATCAGTCAATTCTTAGAATCATCTAAACCACGTAACTTGGAAGACACTCAAAAACAAAACGCGTAAAAAAAGACCTGGCTATTTTTCTCCTTTTTAATCCAATTCAGCAATTTTTAAAACTTTTTTGAGACCAAAACTGTCAGAAGACCAGTTTCTGACTACGATGACAACATCCAACCCAACCAAACTTTCGGGAGTGGTAAATGACGGGGCAGAGAAGAAACGAGTGACTCACTACAGTTCTCAAGGTACAGAGTCAGCTAATTAGATCTAACATTCAGTTACGCGCAACACTCTGAAATGTCTAATTCATCGAAACTGTTTCTGATTTTTTGTTCCAGGTATCACATTCATATCGTATTCGATCGGAGATTAGTAGAAAGATGATAAGTAAGAAGTAAACATGAAGACTGATTTGAAAAAAATGCGATTTCGTTTCCGCCCCTCAGCGATTCCAACTTTTCTGTTTTCCCACCTTCAACAATTTTTAATTCCTCCGGAGTGATTGCCTAATACTTGGATTTCAAATCGAAAATCTCACAGGATTATACTTGTTTTTTGACATAACCTCAATACGCTTACTTTGTTTGTGGGCTTTCGCTAATTTATTTCATATATGAACGGTTTGTATTGCGAAATTTTTTTTTCTGCTTCAGAATCTTAAGAATAAGAAGTCGTGGAGGATGAGAACCAGGGTAGATTCCCGAAATTTCTTGTTGTAAGATCGGACTAGGTACAATTGAACTGGTTTTCAGGATGTTTCCAATATGTTTGGTCTCATTTGCTTCTTTTCTTATACTAAATCATCGGTGGGTAGCATATACTCGAACGACAGGTCAGCAAACTTTTAAAATTACGCTATTAGGTCAGAGGTGAATAACCTTTTAATCAACGGGCCAATTTAAATTTTAAAATTTTTTTAAGGAAAACTCAATTTCGACTAAAAAATGCACTCACGCCTTTCGAAAAACACGAGAATTGCTGAAATTGCTAGTTAACAGCTTACCAGTCTGACTGATTGTGTGACAGAAGGTAACACAAACCTCGCACAGACTTGGCGCGTTCGAATTGCGTGTTTGAACAAGTCGCTGACAAGTGAATAACTCCTCACAAAAAATAGTTTCGGTTTAGTATATTCTATCATTTTATTATACCTAATATTATAACAATATATTGATGGAGAGAGTCGATAAAATAAATTCAATTTTAGAAATGCTTGGCGGGCCGCCTGTTGCTCATCCCTGTTCTACGTAGTCTTGTAAACAGTCGGAGAAAAAATAAATAAAAGAGGACAGTCACACAAAATTAGGACTCAATTAGTATAATTTAGAGTTAATTGCGTGTTTTATACAAGTGTATAAAAAGAAATATAGTCTCAGATGGTGCGATCATGTCCAAATAATCGACAAAACCAGGTCAGCAAGGCTCCAAAATGGAACTACACCAAATAAGAAAAGGGCCCAAAGAAACGGAGAGGCGTATACATCTCAAACGAGACGTTGAAGTCTGTACAGTATGATGATACTAACTTTTCAACTGTTTCTAAAAATCTGTAAAACGTCTATCAATTTGTTATAGAATGAAGCTGTACTGCTAGTTGTCACGAATTCGAACAAGATTTTTAAAACATTTTCAACCCAAAAATTTTCGTTCGAGGTGATGACTATGATAGTTTGCACTTGACGACGCGTGAAAAAATCATCCAAAAATTTGACAACCGCTCACAAACAGCGGTTCCTCTTAAGGTATAACATCACAAGTCGGATAGTCAATTCATCAACCAATCATCTTCGACATACTTCGATTTTTTAAATTAAAACTGGTCTCGAAAAATTTATAAAAAATTAAATTTAGACATTTAACACTCACTACATTTACCTTCACTACAACATTTCTATTTCTTTACAGACAAACAGAAATTTGAGGGGAAAAAAACCCGAAGAATGCTGACACCACCAATTAAGAGAGAAAACCTTGACTTCATTAAAGAATTCTAATTATGAAATCGGGACTGACTACAATATAGGTTATCAAGAAAGACAGCCTTCCGATCACGCGTCGCTTAACTTGTGGAACTACCACAGATTCCAAAAATAAAATTTTTCCTTTGTCAGAACAACAACTCACAGAAAACCTTGAACGACTTTTCTAAACAAACTCAAAAACTAGAAACCTGAGTTTCGTTTAACCGACCGTTACAACCATTTTCTACAACTGACATCACTTTTTTATACAGAATCTCCTTTTGTATTCGTTTCTTGGAAGCACATCCAATTACTGTAAGTCGGAGGATAATATAAAAGAATATGCAACAAAATCTAAACAAGCTCAAGGACAGACATCTATATCATCAGCCTTAGGGTGACAACGGATGGTCATGATGATGATGACACAATCGGGAAGGTATGAGTATGCACAACAGCATCAAAATGGTGTTATGTTCTTGACACATCCATCACTACCATATCTGGTGATCGTTTTTGATCCGAAGTGATGTTATTCTTTGATACAGTCAAGGTTGGAAGGACGGTATGGTTCTGGTTGAAGAAGAGGTGTTAAAAGATCGAGGAAAGGGGTGAAGACAAGATACTCGTCTTCCGCTCTAGACCTCCGACAATACCACTCTGATACTCTACATCCGGCGATCCCTTATATTCATTATATAATTATAGATGTGAAAGAGAGAAAAAAAATTCAAAATGACGACTGCATATAAATTGGCAGGTTAGTACGAATTCAGAACAAGAAATAAAATCAGAGCAATTTAAATTCAGAAAGAGAGAGAGAGAGAGAGAGAGAGTTTAAATTGCAACTATCCAAACCATTGTCTTCATGAGCCTAAATAAGCTGTGATTTCACGTCTAGATTACCTTAAAGCCTCAATCGAGGTCGTTCAAACAACTTTTTTCAAAAGAACTCACCGAAAAGATCTCGTTTCCTTCATAAACTATCTTGTAAACTGTTTCTCTTCCCTCCTCCTCCTCCATCTCCTTCGCCTTCTCCTGCACATATCGTCTATAGACTCCTTTGTCCCTCATACTCAATATATTATACTAATTGTCTAATTTTTTAAGATTTATCCCACTGTCTTCTTGGTAATTAAACCCCGCGCTTGATTAACAACTGGTCGAATTTTTATGTCGAATACAAATTTTTCGGGGTCAAAAAATTTAAATTTTTATAAGAAAGAAACAACAAAGAGCACTGACGAGACTTCGGATTCGACTACTTCCGAAACAAGATGGCCAAATGTAACATTTGCGATACTTTGGAAATGAATTCTGTGTAATAGTGAAATGGTTTCCATAAACTGTGCAATATTGGTTGAATCCAATTGTGCAATATTTTTGAAACCTTCTGAAGTGTCATTATTTTTGAAACGAATCATCCAAGAGTGCATTATTTACGAAACGAGACCTCCTTGAAAGTGTGTGTTATTTACGAGTCTTCTTGAGTGTGCATTACTTTTGAAATCAATTCACCATCTTAGTGTGCATTATTTATGAAATGATGCTTACTTAAAACTGTTCGCTATTTACAAATTAAGTTATCTATTAGAGTGTGCATTACTTATGAAATGAAGTCTTCTCAAAAGCGTGCATTATTTTAGAAATGAATCAGCCAGCATAGTGTGCGCAATGATTGGAACGAAATCTTTTAAAGTGCGCATTACTCACGAAAAATGTCTTCTTGAGTGTGCATTATTTTTGAAATTAATTATCTATCAGTGTGTATTAGTTATGAAACGAGACCTTCTTGAAAGTGTGCATCATTATTGAAATGAAGTTTTCCTTAAAACTGTTGGTTATTTATGAATGAATTATTCCACAGGGTGTGCATTACTTATGAAACGAAGTCTTCTTGAGTGTGCATTGTTATTTTCTACATCAATTCTCTATCAGAGTGTGCATTATTTTTGGAATGAAA
This sequence comes from Columbicola columbae, assembly GCA_016920875.1. NCBI lineage: Eukaryota > Metazoa > Arthropoda > Insecta > Psocodea > Philopteridae > Columbicola > Columbicola columbae. The sequence continues at coordinate 11,807,863 of JADMLL010000006.1, forward strand.
TCTTTTTAAAGGTGTCAGTCATTTACGAAATTAAGTCTTCTTAAATGTGCATTATTTTTGAAATCAATTCTTCCATCAGAGTGTGCATTATTTATGAAACGAAACCTTCTGAAAATGTGCGATATTTATGAAATGAATTAGGCATCAGAGTGTGCATTATTTTTGGAATCAATTGTCCATCAGAATATGCATTATTTATGAAACTAATGAAACTAAACCTTCTAGAAAGTGTGCATTATTTTTGGAATGAAATCTTTTTAAAGGTGTCCATCATTTACGAAATTAAGTCTTCTTAAATGTGCATTATTTTTCACGTCAATTCCCCATCAGAGTGTGCATTATTTATGAAACGAAACCTTCCTAAAAGTGTGCATTATTTTTGAAATAGATCCTCCAGCAAATAAGACTAAATTTTTTACCCTCCTACAAATAGCCTTCAAAATGAATACAAGTACCTCTGTCCACCAACATGAAAATCAGCACAGCCCCAGAAGACAACCGAATTCGCATCAATTTCAAAAGCAAGACGCTGACCAACATGAACCTGCCAACGCTAATAACAGCGGGGAATCCCACCAGAACTGAATACCATTTCCTATCAGGCAAGAGAACACGATCTTGAGAACGTTCATACGTGGGGGTATCTGCCACCGGCAAGAACATATGACATTGGACACAGACGAGAGAGAGAGAGAAAAATCAAAATTCAAAACTAAAAATCCTCCTCAAGCTCTTGCTGGAAAAAAATGAAAACGAGGCAAAAATTTTTACAGGATTTCATTTTATATTAAAACTAACTCTTTAATAAAATTATGAATTCATAAAATTTATTTCTACCATGTTTAACACAATTTATTATTTATCACAGATAAATCATTTGAATTTTTTTACATAAAACTTGTCACGGCTGGGGGTAGGGAGGGGCGAGAGGGGTAAAATTGAATTTGCGGTTTTCAGAATTAATAAATTACATCATTCAGGAAAAAATTTTTTCTAAACATCCGACAAACACCTCAAAATGAAGAGAAAAACAATATTTATGTTGCTCCGATACGAAAAGATCGGGGAGAGAAAAACTCGATAATATATTAATAATATTAATATATTCTAAATATATACGGCGGTGGCCTATTACCGCCATTTTTTTTCACTCTCACCTTTCATCTTTCCAATAAAAATTGATTAACAACTCTGAAATATATGGATAATAAATTTTATCTTAATTATGTTATAATCACAAAACATTCATAATGTCGGATTAAGTATATGTTTCCTCTTTCAGTCGCTTGTTACGAACGGAATGATGCAACCTTGCGCGAATATTGCGCAAAACGCCATGCCGAGTTCCATGAAACGTCCGAAATGGTTGACATTCGGAGTGATATATGAAAACCGAAAACCGAAGTTAATTTGTACGAAGAAAAACTGGACACTGTTAACTGACACCGCCTGACACCTGGAAGTAATATTTGGGTTTGTCAAATTTTCCTAAAATCGTTCCGACGTTCGAACGGTTTAACGTGTTGACTTCGACGAGTTTTTAGGTTAATAACACGAATTTGAAGGTTTGGCTTTGTTTATACTTAAAATTGTATGAGGTAAGACGATTAGATTCTGGTCAGTGATATATATGTTAATGTTTTAGTTGATCCTCCGTGGTATATCGGGAATGATGACGTATATCAGTGGCTTCCGTACAGACTTTTTTGTCCTACCGCCCGCTTTCCAGGACATATTTAGCGCCCTTTAAATTTCAATAGCAATTAATTGGAAGTGTATATGTATATATTTAAATATATATATAATATATAAGATGTCGTCGAACATCTCTCAGCTCGATTCCTGGTATTCTTCCTTTCTAGCAGGGGTTTTACGGTCTCACCGCCTGCAGACATGGAAGTATAGCAAACACAGCAGAACACCTAAACCTTCTCTCCTGTCTTTTATACTATCACCGCACTCTTATAGCGATCCATCATCCCCAAAGCAACTGTGACTAACTTCGCCCCCCTGAATCGCTGCAGCGCCCACTAACCTACAGACTCAAAAACCTCAGGTGAAGGACTGCATTGCGAAACTTATGAGTATAAAGCACGTCTCCAAGCATAAGTATAAGTGTTAGAGGCGTCAAAAAGGAGTACTAAAGACTTGGAAAAATAGAGGGGGAAGCGACGCCCCGGAAGAAGAAAAACTTCGTGGCTGAAGAATCTTCGGGAATGGTTCGGCATGTCATCCGCCGCCCTCTTCCGAGCGGCAGCATCCAAGGTCGCCATAGCCCTGTTGATTGCCAACCTTCGACGCGGAGACGGCACACGATGATGATGAAAGACTTGGGACAAGACGTTCAAGCATCCATATCCTCTAGCATACATATACAAAGGAGGCTGCACCGTAATCACGGTAGAACACGACTGCATATGATAATGACGATGACACAAATGTATAATTATATAACCCAATTTATAACTATTATAACCCAAACCCACAACACACGGGAGGACAGTGAACTATCCCAACACTCCATCCAAAACGCTAAAACCATTGAACATCACACCAAAGGACTGTAAAAGTCTTCCCCATACCTCAATCCACTTTACGGAAGTACCAACACACGGCCGTTTAAGGAAACCGACATTCCAAAACACGTGTGCGTGTCAATGTATTCAATTCGCAAAATATGCGTCCTTTCATCTGACTTAACTACTACTACAACTACGGAATACCATAAACTGGCGAAAAACGCGAGCGTTTGTCGCTTATTACTTCATAAAAACCTAATAAAAGCGGTAAGCAGCTGGTTTTAGCAGCAGAATCCGCCATAAAAGGCATCGTTAGCGAAAGACGGCTTCTATTTAACACGCCAAATTTGGGTTTTCGGACTCGATTTAAAATTTAATATGATTTCTTTCTTTTTTTGTTCGAAGTTATAAAAAGTGATAAAAGGAACGTAGCGGTAAGTATATAAATAATGAATAAATTATAAGACTGTAAATACAAATAAAAATAAATAAATGTTTTATAATAATAAAAACTTTCTTGCATGGGTGTACCTTATGTCGAAAGAAGGTTTTAGTCGGTGAAATAAACTTTGTGTCAATCTTATTAAAAGATTTGAAACTCGTTTTCGACCTATACACACACGAAAGACTTATACGTCGATGCCTAATGGGTAGGACATTCATTCCATCCAAGGTGGCTAAACGTTTAGCGCTTCAGAGGAAGAGTCTTGCAAAAGGAAAACTAGAATGAAGAAGCTATGATAAAAAGGTCTTGGATCCAGGGAGAGAGGGTAACGAATGAAAGAAAATACTCGACAAACTATTCAGGGCAGGATCAAGGAAAGAATACCTACTACAGATGTCTACTTCGATATGACTTAGGTTTGACTACTTCCGGAACAAGGAAATTGAAGGTAAATGTTTCGGAGTTCGCGTAAAATGTGTGCGATACTTTTGAAATGAATTTTATAATGTGAGCATTCGTTTTTAAATGAATTTCCAATCAAAGTGTGCATTACTTTTGAAATGGATTCTTTATTAAACTGTGCATCACTTTTGAAATGGATTCTTAGTAAAAGTGTGCAATACTTTTGAAATAAAATTATTAAATTGCAATGGCACTTTTGAAATGGATTCTAGTAAAGTGTGCAATTTTTGAAAATAATTAAGTAAAAGTGCATTATTTTTTAAAATTGATTTATGTAGTAAAAGTGTGTGTTAGTGTGCATACTTTTGAAATGGATTCTTAGTAGAAGTGTGCATTACTTTTGAAATAATGTTTACTGTTCATTATTTACAAAATGAGTTATCCAACAGAGTGGTGCATTACTTTTGAAATGAAGTCTTCTCAAAAGCGTGCATTATTTTTGAAATGAACTGCCACTAGAATGTGCATTATTTTTGGGATGAATATTTTTAAAAGTGTGTTATTTACGAAATAAAGTCTTCTTGAGTGTACATTACTTTTAATATCATTTCTTAGTAGAAGTGTGCATCACTTCTGAAATGGATTCTTGATATAATTGTGCATTATTTTTGAAATAAACAAAAAATTAAGAGAAAACGCAAAATTCTTAACTGTAGGCACCTATACTATATATGTGACAGCCTGTTGAGCTTAAAAAGCTTTGTAAGAATCAGACAGGGTGTGCAAAAGCATTAACCTAAAGCAAAACCATACCCCCCCAACTTCCAAGAGATATAGAGACTACGAATATAGAAAGACCAGAAAAGGAAAGAGACAAAAAACCAAAATGAAAAGATAACAAAACACACCAGCCAACAGTAAGAAGGAAGATTCAACTCAAATCTAAGCCCTGTGATAGCCCCAGACATCAACCACAGTTACGGGTCCTATAATCAAAGAAAGACTTTAACTAATAGACTCAAATTTAAAATACATAATTAAAAAACTATTTAAATAAATAAATAAATAACACCCAAAAAAAGAAGGAGGAGCCAAATATGGCAACACACACACACAAATCGTTGATCGGCTTAAGGTTATTTAATTTTCACGGCTTCACGTCCATCAAATTTTAACAACTCCGAAGAAAAAAAAATTCCTCAAAGGAAAACAAAGTTGTTTCAAAGGAACTTTCACTGACTACAGTGGCACGGAACTTGAAATTCACTGACAAGACCCCGAAAAAAATTTAAAAAGAAAAACGCAAACAACTATTCTTGCCTTCGATCTTTATACTGTAATAGTATGAGGAGGGGAGGGGAAGAAAGAGAAATAATAAAAAAAAAATTTTTTTTCTAATAAAAGCAGAATTGCCGTGGATCGATCACTGTTATTAAAAATAATTATAAGACTAAAATAAAAATGAATTTTTACGTAACGTTTTTTTAGAATCCTGTGACCTTCTCCTAGAGTCCACCACTTTTTTTTCCTTTTAATTGTGCAAATTCCATTTCTTTAAGTGCCACGTTAACTTTGATTCTGGTTTAAGAGAAAAAAAAAGAAAGAAACAAAATAATTATACAGGAAGAATTCTAACGTATTAAAATAAAGTTTTTAATTATACCCGAGTTTCCTTTTTCAGATCTTAACTGGGTAAAAGGCCCTTTTTTCTGGTTTTGTTCAAACGACAGTTAGATGGCTGCATCTGAAAATCATTAATTTGTACAAAAAAAAATTTGAGATTGAATCCCGCTTTGGTTACAACCATAACTTCTACACTGAGGTCACTTTGACCACTACATATTTCAGGGAGTTCTACTCGTTATGCGAAACAATAAATTTTATTTACTCTATCGACCTTCTCCCATCAATATATTGTTATAATATTAATTATAATAATTATAGGCATATAAACCGAAACTATTTTTGTGGCAGATTATTCACTTGTCGGCGTTCAAACATGCAAATACGAACGCGCCAAGTCTGTGCGAGGTTTGTGTTACCTTCTGTCACACAATCAGTGAGACTGGTAAGCTGTTAACTAGCAATTTCAGCAATTCTAGTGTTTTCGAAAGGCGTGAGGGCATTTTTAGTGAAATTGATTTTCCTTAAAAAAATTTTTAAATTTAAATTGGCCCGTTGATTAAAAGTTTATTCACCTCTGACCTAAAGCGTAATTTTAAAAGTTTGCTGACCTGTCGTTCGAGTATAAGCTACTCCCCGATAATTTAGTACAAGAAAAGAAGCAAATGAGACCAAACATATTGGAAACATCCTGAAAACCAGTTTAATTGTACCTGTCCGATCTTACAACAAGAAATTTCGGGAATCTACCCTGGTTCTCATCCCCTTCCACGACTTATAATTCTTAAGATTCTAGTGTTTCTTGAGAGGCTCAAGTGCAATATTACTGTCGAAAAGGTAATACTCAGTTTTTAAATTCAAATTAAGTTTTCTTAAAAATTTGGGCGGCTCACCTACTTTAGTGCTGCCCGTCAAAAAATTTTTTAAATTTAAATTGGGCCTTTGATTGAAAAGGTTGTTCACTTTTGACCTAAAAGCGTAATTTCAACATTTTGCTGACTTCTCGTTCGAGAAAAACCAAGCCTACAACTTTTTAGTCTGGTGCTTCACAATAACACCACAGACCTCCGCTCAGAAAGTAAAAATCATACATGCATACAGTAGGACAATGCCAAACCGAATGTGACAGTTGAACTTCCAGAATATTGAACAACATACTTTTTGTAACCTTTAGTAACTGTTACAAGACCCAAAGTTCCAGACAAAAACAGTTTAATCTGCTTTTACCTAAAAAGATTGGTGTCTTGGTCGTCAAATTGGATAAAAAAGAAAATCATCGAACAGAAGGAGGAAACAAGAGAAAAAGAAAGATAGAAGAAGATAGTAGCAACTATAAAATATATACTATTATACATACAAAAAAGTATTCGTAGAGACAGTCTCCTGTCGCCATCAAAACCTTCAGTCAATCACGAGTTTGTGGGAAGGAAACGAACCAAACTCACAGCTAACCACTCAATACACAAGTGGCCAAACAGCAGACTCTGGGAGGTATGTAATCCCCAAACAGTGGAAAGCTTAGACCGTTTCTTAACAGTTTGTCTAGCTTACACCCCAACCACAACAGCCTAATCTCGGTGGCATATTGATGGAGGAGTCCAGTTTGTGCGACTTACTATCAACAAGATAGAACCCTGAGAAGCTCTGCAGGATACATCAATTCGTGTGTCAATGAGTGAAACTCTGTATACTTTTTAAAACGTAACCCTAGTCCACGAGGTGGTGTGGGGTAAAATTTTATATTTATATTATATATTAAAAAAAGTAAAAGAAATAAAAGTGCAATTAGCGTGTAGAAGCAAATATATCTCCCTTCGCATCTTGCTATAGCCTAAAAATATAGCAAAAAGTGGAGGAACGAGTGAAGAAAAAATAACAAACAACTTCATTATCTACACAAACACAGATAACAAAATTATCTGAATAAGTAACAAACTGGGAAAAAATTAGTAAAACTGTGACAAAACATAACCCAATCCAAAATAAAGATAAGAAAGCTAATATATACTACCAAATAAAAATCTTAAAGAAATTAAGTATAAAATCTATAGAGCTACTGTTATCTACTCAACTCATAAAAGAAATTAATTAACTATACTTAAGAGAGGAAAAATTTGTATAACCGATCCAACTGGCCTATTTATACGTGTGGACTTGAGTTACGTGCGTTGCCAAAAGCTATAAGCTATAAAACCTCAAATAAGGTTCGGATAAACTGCAACTCGTAAGAAACATATTAAAGAGATAAAACCTTGATGACAGACACTCTTGCAGCCAGGTATACGACTCGCTAAACACTCAGCTAATGGCTGTTAGCTAAAATGCCAAATTAAACGATGCGAATAATTCATTTTATAATTATAACAATTAAAATTTTGTGGGACAATTTTTCACTTCCAAAAGCGAGAGATCGTATAATTAGTACGTTCATAGTGTTCAGACTTTACGCTATAACTGGATTACACTGAAATTACATTAAGGATATTAGACACAATTATCAAGAGACTTCTGACACGAAGAACTTGTTACACGTCGTCGTCGTCGTAACTTGTTAGAAATTGGTCAACGTTTTTCTGAGAGAAGTTACAAACCAAAAACGGAGGAATTCCACTTTGAATGGCGGCATTTAATTGCTTTGAGTTTAGTTTTAATTACCTGTCCAACTGTCACGGAAATCAGAGGACAACAGCACCCAAACCAAACGAGATTTTTAAATCCAGAAACCTAACACTAATACCCAAGCCTACCTAATTATCGACCAAAAAATAAATCCGATCACATAAAAACAATGTCAGCTCGGACTAGATAAATAAAAAGATTTTTATCTGAGGTGTGAGATTTAGACAGTGGGAGGAGTTTAAACAGAAAGCTAGAAACTCCCGAAACTCGGTGCCATCAATCCTCATCCCCGAACATTATTTTGACAGATGAAGTGACAAACGAGTACGCGCGTGTTAAACGTAACGTTAGGACCGTCAAAGACGAGCTAATGGGTCATTTGTAACAGTTGCAATTACTTAATAACACATCTAGCCTAGGGTGTCATCAGAGTGATACTTCCTCTCGGCTGATGAATACCATACCCATCCACACGTTTCTGGTTTTCTTCGACTGTTATAGTCTTCGAATCGGAATCCGCGAGTATAATTTATTTTTAGAATCCGACGATATGAATATAATAAGCTAAAAACCGAAATTATAGCGTCTGGTTCTAAATTTGTCCTTGTCAAACATTATTCCCCGACTTTTTCTGTTAATACCCGGTCATGATAACGTTATAAAACGCATTCTATGGTTAGTTTCGACATTAAGTAATAACTACGCTAACGAATAATTTTTGGTAATTACCTTGAAAACGTCGGAACTTCAATTTTACAATTCTGAACTTGAAAAAGATAAAAATTCTGAGAGCAACCATTTCGTATCGAGAACCTTTTATTTACAATTGATTTTTATGGCGGATTACACCGTAAATCAAAGGCGAGAGGGGGCCCCCAAAATGACGCCAAGGACCATAAAATTTGCTGCGTAATCAATACAAATTTCCTTCGGCCAAAATACAATGTTTTCAATTTCGTCCTCCCCGACGAATTTTATAATTCGTCAAAGAGAATGCAGACTGACGGAGGAGAGATAACAAAATTTTCCTCGTGTTACCACTCTGTTGAAAGAAGGAAAGATGGAAAGAATTGTCGAATTTTACGGTTATCATCGCCCCCCTCCCCTCCCATCCCCGAAAAATAAAATTCTTCAAAAAATTAATAAATAATGGATTTTTTCTGCGGCGAAAATGACTCGAGCTATTCGCATTTCAATTTTCATTATGAAATTAGTTTTGTGGCCGGGCGTCATTGCCTCGATCGCCGTTCATCGGTTTAATGCCGGAATTATCACGGTTGAATGTCTTAATATTCCGATTTGAAAAAGAAAGAAAAAAAAAACCTTGAGCGAGGAGAGGAAAAATGCAAAATGGTATGCAGGATGTGAATGAGAGAAGAGAAGCAGGGAGAGAGAGAGAACGGCTTTTGTCGAAACACGGTACCTGTAGAACCGAGAGTCAAGGGTATCTAAGACAAAATCCAATTTCCCCAAGTCTTGTAAGGGTGTCAAGAAAGTTTTGCGAACTAGATAATTTATCTGACTTTTCTTGTGTTAAATAATCTTTTCCTACACCCTCTACGCCTCTGTACCCGTCGAAACCGGCCGTGGGACCAGTTTGTCTTCTGCCGTTTGTGTGGGGGTATCAAGTTCGAACTACACACGGAAGTTGATTTGATGAGAGCCTTCTATTCCGAATCTCTTCCTTATTTACGATTGTTTCTCTAGGCTAAAAATAATTTTTGGATAGAAATTTAAGCAGCAGATGCCCAAATAAAAATGGCGGGCGGAAGGGGGTTACTTTTTGAAATCATCTTAGAACGGTCGGCATAAGCTATTTGATCAAATCAACCAAAATCTGAGCATTAAACAGTCGTTTGGGTTAAAGATATTGTATCAAAATATTATCTTATTAAATAATAATAAATTATAAGTAGATAAATAAATAACTACAGCGACTCACTTAAAATTAGTAAAAATAGTATAAATGGGTTACGAGGTATAACCCCCGGTTGCCCACCCCTGGTTTAGTGCAAAGGAAAAGCTTTTTACCGACAACTAGAGCTATAACATAAAAAGTGTGCATTATTTATGAAATGAAGCCTTAAGGTAATGTGCATTACATATGAAAGAAACCTTACTATGACAGTTACTAGACCTGAGTGATTAAAAATGAAATTTTAATTCCTGGATTAAAAATGTTTCAAAAGTGTTACTTACGTTACAGTTAGAGTAACATCGGCATTTTTGTTAATACTAACAATTATTTATTACTATGTCTGTTACTATAATAGTAGAAAAAAATGAACAACAAATTTGGTAAGGAAACAAAAAATTTATCTTCGGATGAGTCTTGAGATTTTCGCAACTGTTACCATTATGTGTTAGTAATGTTCTGGCTGTTAGTCCGCTCGAGTCATTTTTTGAGGCGAAAGGTTTAACGTTACTAAACAATAGTGTTACTTTGCAAGCAGGTTAAGTATGGTATGGTTTAGTAGTCTCTTACTTCGTACCTGTGACAAAGGGTTTTCCTCCTTTCCGTCGCCCCTGAATTCCCGCGGAAACATTCATGGAGATCAGCACTTCAATACAGCAGCAAATTTAGTAGCAGTAGTGTCCCGTTTTTCACCTTTTTTGGGTATAACAGGATGCCGGAGGAGGATTCGAACTCACGAACATTGCGTCCAAGTCAGGAACTGTACCACTACACTACTCCTCCCACAGTTTAACATGGTACAGAACGATGGTACAGTCGCAATAACTTTTTGCATCATTTCGAGCTGTAATACTCTGAGCCTGAAGCTCAAAACAGGAGATCTGTTTCAAAACAATGAAATGACCCATTCCGACTTGAACTTAACCCTCTGACCTTTTCCACCAGGAACCTTTGCACCATTTTTAATTCTCGAGTTCATTTATACCTCTCTGATCTCAATCAATTTAATTAAAATTAAATAAAATAAGTTTTAAGAAGGTCGAAATACAATCCCTAACAAAAATAGAATACAATTCCCTTCACAAATTTCCCGACCGCCATTTTATAAAATCAAACCGGGAAAAAGGTTTCCAAAGGGAGGAAAACCAAAACAAGCCAAACTATACACCCAAATCCAAACTTTTCTTTGTGCTATCGCCATTTTACTACTCTCGAAAAATGAGGAAAATTTTTTTTCTATATTCATTTTTATTATTATCCTCTGTGCGGTAGCAAAAAACATGCCACTGGGTCTCGTGCTCGAGCCAATGACCTTGCCACTCAAAAGAAATGAAAACTTTGAAAACCACTAATTTCGGCTGTACCAAAAAAATTTTTAACACTTTTTATCATGTCTTCATGCGTTCAAAACTTTTTACTATAAAATACGTTATTAATTCAATGCAAAGTTATTATTAACCGTGATATTTTTGTCAGAATAACTCTCCGAGCGTTGGAACTCAGGCGACAAATTTCTATCGCGCTCACGAGGAACTTTTTTACCAAACTCGCGTGCTTTGTCACGACGTATCAGGTGCGAAAAAAGGTTAATAATAACGTTTGGTGAGTAAAAATTTTTCTCTCTTTCAAGATCAGATTTTTTTCTTCGCCTCTAAGGGTTTAAGAATGGTAATAATAATAATAATAATAATATTAATCAAGTCAATGTCGTTAATTTGTTCAGAGTCTGGAGCCCGAAGATCTGGGTTTCTTGTTTTTTCTCACTCGTCCGAACCTTGATCGAAAATCCATAAGAAAACCAGATCCGGTCAAAAGCTCACCAAAAGCGGGATCTGAGAGGGCTGAATGATTCAAGAACCGGGAGTTTACGAGAGAGAGAGAATAATGCTGCTTCCCTTCGGTGGTATTCCGACCAATCTACTACCACTAGATAAGGAGAACAAGGTTCAATTAAAAACTCCAGTCAACGTTTCATGTCCTCTGGAAATCGCAACAACCTTCTTCGACCGTGGTAAATGCTTCTGCATCGGTGAGAGCTTCCTACCACTCTGTCTTCCCTATCTCATCGTAAATTAATAGTTTTTGCATTGTTGGCAGACTGTCAGTGAATAATTTCCACTTATAAAAAGCTCCTTCCGATGTTTAGTACTCCTCTTACTCCTCCCACATCATCTTCTTATCTTTCATCTCCTCCACATCTATCCCATTAATAATTTGTTACATATCACTCCTCTTCTCTTCTTGATTTGTGCACCTCCCCGCTTTACCTTCTTTTGTTATCTCCATCTATCGCCTTTCTAAATACCACTTTATTGTATTCTTCCGCATCCTATACCAAACCTTCTTTTATCATATTTCCTTTGTCTTTTTCGTTTCCTTTTGATAATAATTAAAACGAGGAAAATCAACCGGAAACTTAGCGGTTTTCAAACACCCGCAAACCGTTTATAATTCCTTTCATAAAATTTCTTCCGCGGTAAAACAATAAAAAAGGAAATTCAGGTACAAAGATTAAAAAAAAGGGAAAGAAAAAGGGAAAACCGATCCTGGAACTAATAAGAGAAACAATCGTGATGATTTCTACCTCACAGGTACGCCGACTACAAATTCGTTGAGGTTTATACTTTATTTTAATAAAAATTTATTATTATTATTATTATTTTATTATCTTAAATGGTTTTTATTCCGAACCTTGAAATTGAAAGTAAATAAAAAGGAAAAAGACTACGTGATTCAAATTAAGTTACCTCAACCACGAATTGAAATTTTTATTCTCCTTTTGAGCTGGAGACGGTTTTTTCTTCTCCTAATCGTTTAGACAGGAAGAGAATGGCGGACGGCGTTCACTACTACAATATCATTTATTTTCATTATCTATATCGCTTCTTAGTTTTTTATCCGCGTAGGAAAATTACCTCCTTATCATCACCCTTTTGACATTTAAAATTTAATAACAAATATTAACACGATGTGTTTCTTTCTTTCTTTCGTCTAGGGGTAGGGAAGGGGCTGACTGATTGGTCCTTGATTCAGATGTTGTACCAAGACAAAGGATAATAAATGTCACGTTCGCTGTTACAAGGTGATCTAATTTGAGCCGTGGAGTATTGTGTTTGAGTCTGAGTTTCAAGAAATCGCGGATAGTATAAAAAGGATTTGGTGTGAGAGAAGGAAAGAATTTTAGTCTTCTCTGTTATGTATCAGTTAGCTGTCATCTGTCTGTGGTAGGAGAGACCGTAAGCGATTGTTATGGTTTTAGGAGGAGTTTTGAGGATGATGCTCTCTTTCATAAATAATGCACACTTTTGTGAGGAATCCATTTAGAAAATAATGAACGGTTCTCCTCTTCTTCTTTCTTATTATGTTATATTTTCATTTCTTATTTCTTCTTATTTTTATTTTATCTATTCTCTTCTTCCTTTCCCTACTTTTTGCTTTACTCTTTTATTCTTTTACCATTTCTTATCTCATCCTTTAGACTGTACCTCCAGTCAGTCCTGCTTATTCAATTCCTAAGGCTAGGATAGTGTTCCATTCTCTAGATATAAACCTATTCTCCTGTTGCTCTGTGGAGAGCATAGGGCATCTACAAAACGGCGCCAGCGCACCCTGGACCCCCAGTAGCACGATTTGTTGCCTGCCTTAGTCATGACAGATCTTCTCCATGATATCCTCGCCCTTTTGCCCAAACAGGGCTTGCCTTTCAACAGTATTTCCTCAGAGTGTGTCCGATCCTCTGTCATTTCCTTCTTCTATGTGGATCTCGATAGGTTCTTCGCCCGTTTTTTTACAAAGCTCTACGTCGTAGTGTCGGGCCAAAGCACTCTGTGGATTCTTCTAAGGCATCTGTTATGGAAGGTCTGCAGATCATTCGTAGTTTCCGAGGTGACTTTCCAGGATTATAACAAGATGGTTTTCACATTCGTCTTGAAAATATGGAGTTTAGTCGCAAGGTGTATTAAACCTTTAAAAACAGATCAACTACCTAATGTCTCGCCTAAAGACAGATGGCAGTTAACACGAAACAAATAAAAAATAAACATTCAGCACTTTTTTAGGCATTTCTTCTACGAATAATTAATTTTAAAAATGACAACGACTCATTTGAAAAGTTTTATTCTTACTCACCAGTCAACTAGTCTGTGACTCAAAGAAGCAGTTTGTACGACAGCCATCTTGCATAAGTATAAAAGCGACGAAATTGAGAATTCTTGGCCACGCACTCATGTCATATTATGAATAAAACAATTATCTACAAATAAATAAATAAAAATTAAAAATTGCATACAAACATACAAAGAAGCCCATAAAACTAAACAAAACCATTTAAAAATGAAACTTCAAACTTTAGATCGGCTAACAAACGAATACCTGACAAAGAAATCTAAAGTGGGACAAAAAGGGAAGTAGAAAATCTGAGTAACCAAGACAAACCGATAACAGATTAAACCTAAGAAATGGATGATCGAAGAACAAAAGTATGGTTCTCGATAGACACAACAAAGCCTTGTCTCAATCAGTTGGGTACACGAGAACAGACTAATACCAACAATCCAGAAATTAGTTTGTAAATATAAATAAAATAAATAAATATCAATACTTCATGAGAGTTTGGATTACTTTTGACGTGGATACGAGTTTATTTCTAATTTTACGGCAGCGGCAAAAACCAGATCTTACTCTATATGTATCTGAAACATAATTCGCATAATTCTAAAAAATGATGTTAGCGGCCCGGAAAATTTTAAATCGCGAATTTATCGGACTGCAATATCTGAGAGGTTACGAAAGTTAGAGACACCAAAATCGCAACTAATCCACGAAGCCATCAACTTGCAAAAAAAAAAATAATTCTCACATAATTCTGTGACACTAACGTCTTAACAGTTTCTTTAATCCTAAATCAAAACAACCACTTCCCACCTCCACTACTCCAATCCCCTCCTTTAAAGTTAAAGATAACTTTTAAATCTTCACATTAAACTCCCATAAACGGGAACTCAGGTCAAAAGGTTCGTCCATAATTCTTCCAAGACGACACCCACGCCACTGACCACACATCCACACGAGCTTTTTGCCCTCGGGTTCATAAACAAGACAGACTATTTGTCGCTATGGCCGACATATGTATGTCACAGCTTTCACGTTTTCCAGCACACACAACATGTGTGATGTTGCGCAAAGTAAAAAGTGAAATGACTTTCGCGGCGTTCAAAAAATTAAAAATAATCTTTGGCGATCATCCAGGTTCTCCAACATTTGCACAAGTTTATCCGCTCAGGTTAATCAAATTTTTTAATTCCACGTCAATCAAACAATTCCCCTTTCGGACAATTTGTTACAAGCGCCATACGTGAAATAACTGTTACGGGTTACTCGAACCTCAAGACAAGTTAGAGAGAGAGGATTTGGAGGAAGAATAGTATATTAACAAAAATATAATTAATGGGAATTAATTAAAAATAAAAAGCAAGAATGACGATAGTGATGACCCCCAACTGCTTACCCCCCCTTCCTCTCAACTCATTTAGGATACCTGAGCTGCTTTCAAGAAAGTTTTTTTTTAGTCAGAAACGACCTTGGTGTTGTCCAAGAACTCATATTTTATACTAATAAAATTAAGAAAAATAAAAATATAAAATGAGTTTGGGTATAATTTATTTCCCTTCGTACCTCCCTCCCCGCCAAGTTGACTGCCGGTCCTTCCAGAACTGTGGAAACTTCGCACAAAGTTAATTTTATTGAAATGGACAGTCTGACTCGATCAAATTAAATGAAACAAAAGCAACTTTGCTGATTTCACAAAAATAAATAATTATAATTAATCAACATCATTAATTAAAATTTACTGTTCACGCTAATTTTCATCTCATTCCCACCACCTCCCCCGCAAAACCGGTGTTCTTAATCATTCAAGTTTCCAGCTGTCGTGAGCCAAAATCACTTAAGGTAATCTTTTCCACGGAAAGGAGGAAGAGGATTTTAGAAAACCCAAATTCCCTTTTACGTCGATATAGATGATGAGGAAAATTTTTTTCCCCGATTACGCGAGAGTAGAAAAATGAGACAAGACAGACAGTTTGTCAAAGAGGAAGTTGTATAACAGTCTAAAAAAAAAAGGTTGTTTGTAAACAGAATCGGAATCAGGTTTGACCGATTCCTTCCCCTCTCCTCTTCACAATCGAGTGAAGCTGTCTGTTCTCAGTGTCGGGATGGACCTACTCACTGTAGCCTGATTTGACTTTATTTATTTATTTTATTTTGGGCGGGTTGTCCTTGTCGCGGAGGATTCGACTTTTGAAACCTGGTTCTGAAATGTGATACGCCGACAACCGTTACAGACGCTAAGATTTTTGTTTCTTTTGGGACAGATTCCGTGCCAATTTCGAGATTCGCTTAGCAACAGAATAAGCTATCGAGGTAGATGCTTTTAACTTAAACCGCATGTGGCCTTTGTTCCTTCCGGTTTGGAGATACGCGATCTTTTTTACTTCTATAAATCGATTTAGCCGGTGGTGTAGTCTTCTTCGTGTTATCTGTTACTCGATTTATGGTTTTATCTAAAGCTACATGACCCACCTCTCTTCGGCACTAAATTAATTTATTGATTCGTAATTCTTAGCTTTGACTGTTCCATAAGTTCCCGGAATGATTTCCTGCAATTGGTAACCCGTTGGCTGGCGTTAAGAAGAACAGTTGGTTAGTCGAAACTTTGGCAGAGGGATGCTACAATACGTTCTGAAAATATAAGACTGTTATCTAAATAAAAACAATCCGGGAACCATTGGTACAGTCCCTGTATCATCTTATACACTTGTATATTTTACAAAGCGTGAGAAGACTTTTTCTATCATAGATCACGTGGTTTTTGATCTTAACAAACTTGGGTCATTTAATTTCAATTAAAATTGTCTAATATTTAATTAGCTATCGAAAAAACTGCCCAGATTTAGATACTGACCGTCTCTGTCAACTGTAAGCTGTATGTGCGATTCAAAATTTGATCGAAATCAATTCGCGCATTCTTGAGTTAGACTAGCACACATACGCACAAACGAAAACACTTCTCCCATCTATACGTGATTAGATTTATGATCTCCTAACTTTCTTCATTAATCAAACTGTTTAAAGTTTTTAGATACATATTATCTATTAGAAATCTCTTCTTCACAAACTACATCTTGTTTTCAACTTCTAAATTCTCTACCACTTCTCTGACGAAAGGAAATTTCTGTCACGGTTATAAACAATCCGTCCAAAGTTTCAGTGATGATTTTTTGGTTCTATTGATAAAAATTTATTCTGACTAATTAACGTCAAGGATCTTTTGGTTCTTAGGTATTTGGGGGGGAGGGGGGTGGTTATACCTGGATTGGAAATGCCTTATTTCTGTTCCAGTTCAATTTACAACGTGAGGAAATTACACAGAAATTTATCACAACTCCAAGTTTTTTTTCCTCTCTCGTTCGTTTTTGTTTCGCTGATCTTATCGCCAATCCAGTTTAAAGTATCAGACAACGATTATTTTATTTTCCTGATTTTTTTTTCTCAGGGGACCGTATATAAATAAACATTTCGAAAATTCTTAAATTCTTCTACTTTTTTATCCTTAATACCTTAAATGGTGATTTAAAAGTCGGGAAGGCGGGGAGTGGATATCCAACCGAAGAGATTCTCAGTTTCCAGGCCTGTGCTTTCCAGTTTTTTGACGGACCCGTGCTCGGTTGAACATTTCATAACTTTCATTAATCGGATGACGTGAGAAAGATGTGTGGTCCAAGAATTAGACTAAGTCCGACAGGCCTCCGGGGCCACCTGCCAAAATATCAACTAAACCTAAATTTGAACCTACCTGTCCGTCTAGGTCCGTTAATTGAGAATCTAAGAGATTTCAACCCAAACTCCTGAAATTTTCTTTCAGCTTGACCGGATATATCTGTCCACTTGTTCCTCATCTTCTTCAGGGACTTGGTTTTTGGTACCGGAAGTCATCCCGACATCCTTGAGCTGTAACAGACCGTGACAGACTTAATTAAAATCTGAAGAGAATGGTTGTTGTCAAAACGATTATCGAGTGACATGAATAAGAGACCCACGCATGACTGGTGGTATTCACCGGTGCAACCCATACCACGCAATTATAACGCAAGGTATGGGGCCTTGGAAGTGTTCCTTATTCGTCAGGAACCTAAATGTGTCAGGGACGTTAACATTAGAATAAGAAAAGGAAGGAGGTTGGAAAATTTCTCTTTTCTTCATGAAAAATTGATTTTTCCTCAAACGAGACTAAGAACAATTTATTTAACTCCATGATAAGGTTAATTCTGTTATTAATAGAAAGCCTGTACCTTATACTACCTAACACCTTCTTCTAACAGTTAAAATAGCTTCCTGATAATTGATCTTGATTATTGTCTCAAACTTACCATTTTTTTTTAAACATCCTCTTCCCTTCCTTCATTTTTCCTTAGCTTCCCTGCAACTCTTCATCATAATAAACTCTAATAATATACCACAATTTAATTCTAAACAGTACTTTTATACACAGAACAAAATAATAATACTCATAACAATTTAATAAAACTTAAGCCATGAGAAATTGAATAACATGAGAGATGCAACCATTTTTCATAACAAAATATAAATATATGATTAAATTCCACTTTCATTTTAATACTACATTATTAAATATCTCAAATTCCTATCAAGCTGTAACAATTTAATATAAAAATATTTTAATAACAATAACAGAGGAATTTAATAACCCATCTTGATAGAAAACATAACCACAACTCTCATAGTTATAAATGACTGTTAAATAGTTAGATATTGTTACATTTATTCAACAAGTTTAAGAGTATGATTACAATAATGACAAGAGTGGAATTTAAGAAAAAATTTTGATAGGACATATTAATATCAATACATCTCTTAAGATTATTTTTCTCTTAGGGTTGGTTAAATTATTGTAAATTTTTGGATATCGTGTCACCTTATGTATCATGTTTAAGTGTAGGTATCATGTTACATGAAGAAAAGTGTCATTTCATTTTATTTAAGTAGATTTGTTTATTTGCTTATTTAATTTCATACTTTATTTGAATGCATACCTTGATGAAGTAATTTTTGGGAATACACTTTGATTTGTTTTCATTCTGCTGAAGAATCAACTAATTAAACTCATTAACATGGTAAGACTGACTCCAAAATAACCGAACACTCATTGTCTGAAAAAAATTCAAAAGTACCTCCTTAAATGAAAAATAGTTTTGTCACATTTAATTACCCAAATTCAAGTTTAAATCAATTTTCAACATAATTATCTATAAAAGGGATTATTATATGTGTTTCTTGAACTTTATTAAACTTGTGAATATAAAAATCTTTTTCCCAACACCACCAAACACCCAACTTTCAATTTGAACAATTCAGAGATCCAACCCACTCTTGAATCATTTATTTCTTGTATGATAACCTAAACTCAAGATATACATAAAAATAGTGATGGTGGTATCGGTTGGATATCGTTTAAAAGAAAAGACGAAGGAAAATATCCAAACAAGCCTCCATACCGTGGGAACACCAGAGGAAAAACCAACAAACCAACACGGGGCTAAACGAACCATTAAATCAGATTAATTCCGTTTAAAAACCGTTAAAACACACCTACAAATGCCAAAGTACGAAGAAAAAAAATTGAAATTAATAATGTTCACTCGTTTTCTGTTGTTACTTCGACATGAACTTCGTTTTTCTTTCTTTTTTTTCTCCATATTTTAATTTTATTACAACACAAATCACCGTTTGACATTTTATTCGACAACAAATGAAACTAAAAACCACATCGTAAAAATTAAATATTAGATAATTATATTAACTGACATCATCGGAACTGTTTTCAATAATTTCCACGTGAAAACTCGATCGATCAACAAAAAAAAGAAGGTAGAAAGAGAGAGAGAAAAAAATTGTTATAAATGTTTGCCGGCATTTTAATATTCAATAAAACAACCGGAAATTACGTTTAAATGCGTCCGCCATTTTTGGTTGATGTTTTTGTTGTTGCCAAGGTTGGCAGCTTGCTTTTATATGTTTCTTTTGGTGAAAATTTATGGTGACTCTTTTTTTTTATTTTAAATATTTAATTGTATGCCAAATTTCTTTTGATAGTCTTTTTTTCATCTTGTGAAGGGGGGTTTTAGTGTTAGTTTTGGATATTTGTTCCCCCCAATCGGTGAGTATTTTTACAAGATTCACCCAAATTTGTTTTCTCTCTCCCGGTCTTTATCTTGTACAATGACCAGGCCTATTACTCTTAAGTGTTACTAATCCTTGTTTCGAGTCTTTTAATAAGCTCGTTCTTTTTTCTTCTTCTTATACTTCTGAAACCCAATAACCATTCCCAGAGTGAGATCATCAGGAGTGTTTTTATAGTTCATCAACTAAATCAGTTTCTATATCATCCTTTTTGTAAAATATACTGAATAGGAGTACTGATTGTAAGGGCCAAAAACTTTCATGTCTTCTGGTATAGTTAGGTCTGGTATATAGTTTGTAATCCTAGCTTTAAGGGGTTGGATCTAGAAAGGACTTGTCACATTTCAGTATTATAGTCTGTTACTTCTAGTACTTAGTCAGTAGAGGGTAAAGAAAGTAATGTGATTAGGTGGGAGGTAGTGGTTTAAAATATAAATAGCAACTAAGTAAAATTTAGTAATTAGAAAGCAGAAGATAGGAAATCATTCATATTTAAAGAATAGAGAGAAAATAATTAGGAAAGGACCATACAGATTCAGTTATAAAAAGAGTGTTAGAAGCTGAGTTAGTCTGTTTTCATATTGATGTCATATATGCCATTGCAATGGACCGATGGGCGAGATGGACTAACTGGCATACAGAGCTTTAGACTGGAAATATCATAAGACTTAGTTCACGGTCGAGTCCCAAAATTTGTCGCTTTCTCAGTTTCGAATCCGATTCTACCGTTTATGAGTCATCAAGTTTTTATTCTTTTCTTCTTTAATGTTCTTCTTGAGAAGAAAAACTTGAATAAACTTTCTTTCTGGTCACTTCTTTAATGTACTTTTCTTCTGATCCACTTCAAACCAGTTGTAGTTTCTCTTTATTTCTCTCTTCCCTTATTATTTGCATTTTACTCTTCCCAATACATGTATTCTTAACAATTATTTCCTTCTTATCTCTTCATACTCGTTTTTTTCTCTTCTTCATGTTTTTAACAAGTCAATACCACTCTGATTGGCACTTAACTTTTCACTCTCTGTTGCTCTTATCAAGTTTTAATTTTTTTCATACTTAGTGGTGGTGTTATCTCCTTGTATGTTATTTATCTTAATATTAAATATGTAATTTAGTGGTAAGTTTTATTATCTATTTATTACAACAAAATCTTGTTTTATTTAATGTATTTCTCAGTTTTCAAATCTTGTTAAAATTTTTCTTTCAAAAAATCATTTCCATCAAAGATACTTCTCTTATTCTGAAGAATTATTCATCAAACAAGTAATTAAAACTAAAATTCTCATTTTATTTTAATAAGAGGAGGTATGTATTAATAGAAATTTTTCCTTCAAATTTTCTCTCCCTAAAAGAACCGTTTATGAAATTTCAGGCCTATTTTCTTTTTTTTTTCCGATTCGAGCAAAACCTGCCTTCAGCTAATTTTTTCTCTCTACTCACTTATTATAACGATCATTATTGATGTAATTAAAAAACTAATTAGACAACTGGTAAAACGCTTTAACCAATCTGAGGTTTCTTGAAGCTGTGTTATTGTGGCCCATTCCCTCCTTGTCTTGTTGTCGGTTGAAAATTCCTTACCAAGCAAAACATTGTTTCCTTTCCAGCTTAGCTCTTTTGACATCATTAATAAAGGCACACGTGATAGTGATAATTAATAACAAGTCCGGGGAAATGTTCGGATGAAAGCGTGGTAAAGGCCCTTGACAAGTCTTCTCTCTTCTTTTGCATCTATCACCTCTTTCTCCTCCGCCTCCTTCTTCTTCTGGTTTTCGTGTAATGTGGGAAAAAGTCATCGGGAAAGGAAGAAAAAAGTTTTCGGTCGAAACACGTTCTCCGGATTGTATATGTACAAGCTGGAACTTGAGAAATTCAAAAAATAAAAAGGAAACTCGTAAATTTTGTAATTTTTTTGTTGTTATTTTGGGGCCGCGGTTCGAATTTGTCATAGTTATTAATTTATCCCGTCTTGTTTGAAATTTGTAATAGATTCATCTTCATTTTTCAATGAAGACAATTCGAGTCGGTTAACAAGAGAGAAACAAATGAAAAAAATGTTTCCGAAGTCGCACATTTAGGTCGGCTATTTTTTACTCCATGCTCTCTCTCTCTCTTTAGTTTTGTAGTTATGAGAAAAAGTTGTTTCTGCTTTCTTAGTTTGTAGTTTTTAATCTGCGCAGAATGGATTGTTTAGAAACTTTTCGAAATTTTCTATGAACAGCTAGAAATTGATATGGTCACCTTTTCTTGGTTCAGATTTATTTGTTACTGCATGTCGGTTTAAAAACTTTGGGCCCAAATGCATAGTTTCATAACACAGACAGACACCACCATCCAAACTAACAAAACACAAAACTGCGATCTTCTGGGTTAGTCCTCTATTTCAGGGCCGAGCAACATATGTTTTTGTGGCCCGCCAATTATTTCTAAAATCGAATATATTTTATCGACCCTCTCCCATCGATATATTGTTATAAAATTAATTATAATAAAATGATAGGATATACTAAACCGAAACTATTTTTTGTGAGGAGTTGCTCACTCGTCGGCGACTTGGTCAAACATGCAATACGAACGCGCCACATCTGTGCTTGTTTGTGTTGCCTTCTGTCACACAATCAGTGAGACTGATAAGCTGTTAACTAGCAATTTCAGCAATTCCAGTGTTTCTTAAAAGGCGTGAGTGCAATATTATTGTCAAAAAGAGTTTTCCAAATTTAATTTTCCTACAAATTTGTGCGGCCTTCCTACTTTTATATGCGGTTCTTCAAAAAATTTTTTAAAATCAAATTGGCCCAGCGATTAAAAAGGTTGCTTACCCCTGCTCTATATTGTTTCGAATTTCCGACATAGCTTGTTCAAAAATGCAAAAGAAATAAATTAAATTTCCGTTGAAATTTTCTTCTAACGTTAAACATTTATTTATTCTATGGTTGTTAGAAGGTCATAGAGTGAACCTTCTTACCTTTGATCAATTTCCGAACTTTTGTTTCTTTTCTCTTAGTTTTTCAATGTAACTCATTTGTATCGCTTTTTTCCCCTTTTGATCTTTAAGAAAAATCCTTGTTAGTGATTAATTACGAACAATTTTTACTTTTCGCCATTTTCTGTACTGAATTATTTTTAATCGCTTGTTAAAGTGCTTTGGTTTCTTGTTCAATTTTTCAAAAATGTTTGTTGAGGAAAATGCAATTTTATCAACTCAGATGCAGTTTTCTTTACCAACCTCGCCTCTTGTTCATTCCCTTTTTCTTTTGTTTGGTGTCTTCTATGATTTTACTGTATTGCTGTGTTTTCTACTACAGATTTTAACGTGGACGGATTAAGAGCGAAAATTTGACTTGGGAGGAGTGATAGCCAAAAGAATAATTTTACTAACATTAATTGTGACACTCGTGTCTTTTTTATTATTTTACTGTTGTATCTGTCGGACATTTTTCTAGACAGCATTTGCTTCTGTCAAGTTCTTCCCTCTCTCCTCTTATTATCCTCTCTTCTTCTAAACGCTAATTTCTTTTATGTTCTTTTAACTATTCTCTTCTAGTTCATTCTTCTTTCAGACTGAATTCAATAATTACAACCTATATTCGCTCCTGTAGTTATGCCGTACGCCTGTTCTGTAGAATGAACACTGTTTTTTTAGCCAGGAGAAACTCCTCTTGAGTATCTGTCCTGCCTTTGGGGAGGAAGGAGCTCTTACGTTGGACTTGCACTGACTAAATGCTTTTAGTGGGTATTGTATAGGCTCTAAGGCAAAATCTGGGGGCCAATCAGAAGTCACCTGTAATTTCATCCTTCACGACTTGGTGGAACTCCGTCTAACCCTCCATGTTAGACCGGAATACGAGTGCAGGCTCAACCCCTTAATGTCTCACACTGCCGGAGTACTTTTGAATGAATTTCTCTTGAAAGTGTGCATTACTTTTGAAAGGGCACAAAAGTGTTCATTACATAGTTGGGTTCCGGTTTCAAACCTATCACGTAACTTTGTCAAACACCAAAAATTTTTAGGGCTCCTCTTAACCCAGGCATGAAAAATGGTGCTTGATCAGCTTAGTCACACTTTCTTCCTCCTTTCAGAAACACAGAATCAAAGTTTCGCCTTGGACTTTAGTTCGATTTCGTCTTATAAATGAAAAAAAGAAAAACCGGTATAAGAAACGAAAAGGAGACAAGACAAACCTGAAGAAGAAGATTTATGCAGACACACACAGACGCAGAGACAACACAGACACACCGTAAACTAAATAAAAATCCCTTCTCACGCTGTCACACCCACATATGAAGTCCCATAAAATTCTTCCCTGATATCATTATTAACGAGTAAGGCCGTTTTTAAATGAAAATCCATAACCCGTGAGCAATAATTAAGACCGGACACGTTTCACTTTGGTTTTTCTCCGGTTTTTTAGAAAAACACATTTTTTTCTTGATTAATCGAATTCGGTACCTGAAAAAAATGATTGATTGTAGAAAGAGAGAGAGAAAAAAAGATTTTTTCTTATAGTCAAGGCCGATTCAATTTCATCGCAATTATTAAAAGTATGAAATTTGAAATTTATTTTTTTATTTTTTGTTTATTTCTCTCGGAGGAGATGATAACCCTGAAATTCTTTCAGGTCCTCCGATCAATTAACTAAAACCAAAAAGGACTTTTGTTTTTTATGTAACGTATTAAGGAGGAAGGAGAGGAGAGTTTTCCCAGAAACTTTGATATTTATTGATTTTTGTAATTAAATCGGCGCCTAAACATTCGGTTAATTAAACAAAATGAGAGAGAGAGAGAGTTTAAACTTGTTTCTACAAGAATCGGTTTAAGAAAAATAATTAATTATGTAAATATTAAGGCTGCCTTGATTTTTGATTGATAAGAATTTATCAATTCCCCTTTTTCGTTTCGATTATTATAATTATTTATTTAGAGAATTCTGGTTGGTGGACTGAAGGGCGGAAATTTCTTGGGACGTGAGCCTACGTCTGAATTCTCCGCCCGATTTGAGGCTGGAAGAGGGAATTTGAAGTTTTTTTTTAAATTTCCAGACCAACGAATTATGATGGAAGTATTTTTTAAGTCGAAGGGAACGTTTAAAAATTGTCAATTTATTTATATATATACTGTGTGGATAAAAACGACAGGAAAAGGTGGATTGAGTAAGAAAGAGGACGTTTAAAGTGGGCATAACCCAATTCACCGGAAGTAAAACCCCAAAATATTCAAGAACTGAAATTTGAAATTAAAAAGAAGCTGAAATCATATTGGAAGATGGCGCTTCAAAGTTCTGACTATCTGAATACAGTAAAAATGTCTGATTCCAACACTTTTTACTGTACCTGAGTTCAATTACAACTCTTTTACAAGTAAATGGGCTAGGCTGTAGTGTAGCAGAAGCAAAAAACGGTCACTAGTTGCTTAGAGAGAGACAACCTGAGACAAGGGCACGAAAATTTTGGGAAATTTTAGGGAATACCGCCGCGGGGATGTCAACAAACAAAGTGTAGCGAGAGTCGGATAATAACTCAAGACAACTGAACTCGTGTAATCTGTTAGACAGATTTTTGATCTGTTAAATTACACGCATAATGTGGGAGGAGTAGTGTAGTGGTTAAGTTCCTGACTTGGACGCAAATGGTCGTGGGTTCGAATCCTCATCCCGCATCCTGTTATACCCAAAAATTAAGGCTGAAAAACGGGATTAAAACCACCACCAATTACACGCATAATGAGAGGTATAGTTATTCTTTCATAAATAATGCACACTTTTGTGATGAATAAGTTTCTTCAATACTGCACACATTTTGAGTTTTTATTTCTATACAGTCAGGGCTCAAGTTGTTTTTGTGTTTGGTTTTGCTTATGTGTTTAGAACAGTTTACCTAATATTAGGTTAACGTATGTTAGAACACGCTCTAAATGTTCTGTATATTAATAATAATATAAGATCTTATTAGAGTGTCTTTAAATCAATCATCTCACTTTTGTCAGGAATTTAGTTTTGTCGAGAGTTGTTCAAGAGACGAAAAATTTGTATATGTATCCCTCTGATTCCTGATTTGAAGTTTTTCGTCGTTCAGCAAACTGGCGATAAAAGTAGGAAAATCGATTTAGAAACGTGATAAAAATATCTTATATTATTATTAATATGATCAGCACAAACATAAGTGTATGTCCTAGCATACCTCATGGTAATATGTCAATTAAACTGTTCTAAACACATAGCCAAAGCAAACCCAAACACTACTTGAGCCCTGACTGTATGTAAATAAAAACTTAAAATGTGAGTAGTACTGTATGAAACATTAACTGAATATGATTTTTAAGGTTCACTAAGAAATGTTGGAATTAATCATTTTTTACTGTATTTAAATTTTGAGAACTTTGAAGCGCCATCTTTTAATACGAGTTTGTGGCTGAAACTTTCAGTTGTTAGATATTTTTGGGGTTTTCACTTCGGGCAAAATAAATTTGACTTTCTTACTGTACAAAGCATACGACTTCGATTTGAAAACTGTAATTAAAATATAAAAAGGTTTTACTCGTTTCAAGTTTTTGGAAATTTGTCTGTATGGTTTCTCATTGTAGTCAGTATCGATTCTGTAAAACAAAAGGTTAAATAATTGTTCTAGAATTCAGCAAAAGATTCTGATTAAACATGATTCAAAGACTTTTCGAAGAGTGGTGTTCGAATTATTGATAAATTCTATTTAATCATTTTTGATCGATTTCGATCGATTACTATAAATATTTTCGAATTGATGTTGGTGAGGAAGGGTCTCCGGAAATCTTATAGACACTTCCTCGATGGACACTTTCTCGTGGTTAATCCATTAGTAACGATTTGGAAGGGCATAAGATCGTTAGAGATTGTGAGACACACACATCTGGCATTGCTTCAGTTTGTCCGTTTGAGGATTTATTCGCCTGTCAGTCAGTCAGTCAGTCGACTTTATTATGACTCTGTCTGTCTGCAGGTTTTCTCACTTTTTTTTGCGGATAGTCAGCTGTCCTGCGGGGAAGTGCTTTTCTGTTTATTAATTTCCTAGCTGTCAATGGGTCGTGGTTTATCCGCGTCAATCTACCCGCGTGAGAAATTTTCCTCAGTTTATTTTACCTCCCCTCGAATAGCGGTTTTTGTGCGTTTTGATTTACACGATTTGTGTATTTTATTTATGCGAATTGTAGGTTGGATAGATAAAATGCCGATTTTCGCGATACTGGATGGTTTTTTCTTGTGGTGTTTTGAAGGCCATCTAAGAAACGCATCTTTTTGACGAGAGTCAGTTTTCAGATGGAAAGGAGGAAAATTCTGTTTGAAAGGTATTTTAATTATATTGCGAGAGGAAAATCGTAAGACAAGGTTTAGTTGGAGATATTCGATCTTGAAAGTGAATCTTGTGTCCGCGAGTATATCCATGTGTCAGTTTTTGGTTGGTGTCTGTCAACGTTTATAACTGGTCCTTGCAAAATATTTTTAAGGTTTGAAGCGATTATAATGATTTTAAAACAACAACCCACCTGACCTACCCACATGAAATCT
The DNA here is from genome assembly GCA_016920875.1 of Columbicola columbae. Classification (NCBI taxonomy): domain Eukaryota; kingdom Metazoa; phylum Arthropoda; class Insecta; order Psocodea; family Philopteridae; genus Columbicola; species Columbicola columbae. The sequence continues at coordinate 11,835,178 of JADMLL010000006.1, forward strand.
TTCACGTGAAGAGAGAGAGAGGAACGTGGATTAGTTTGCCCAACCCTGAACACACGCATCACAATAAAAAGTTATTAGAGGATTTGATTGAATATTTTCTCGATCGGTTGTTTATCGCATTATTGATTCGGGAAACGTTCAACCTTTGACCCAGGCCTTGCATTTTACGGGAGCTCTATTGAACACGTAAAATCTTTTTCGTTGTTGTTGTTGGTGTTGGGCCCTGGCTCTATGAGAGAAACGTATTCTTGACGTGCACTTAATTTTTTTGAAGTTTCTTATCGATAGACCGTTCGGACAAAGGAGAGGCGAAACGAAGCGAAGGCAAAAAAACAAAATTAATAAATCTCCTTGAATATTAATAATAATGAAATTGAGGTAGATTAGATTTTTAGTCGGAATTGGTGGGGGTCTCCGACCTTGTTACAATCGAACTGAATCGATCTGTATCTGATCTGCAGTGGGTGCGAGAATCGTGAAAGTCAGATTTTGGAGCCACGTTTCAAAAGGAATCTCATATTTATTGAGTAACGAATTAATTTTATTTTCATGCTGATCGTTGTCAAGGTTTTCATTTGAAAAAAGGATTTGGTGAAGGCGATGAAAGGTTTTCCTTTCTACACTGAATTGTTGGATTGAGTCAGTTTGACTCGTTTAAAAGTTGGTAATTTAATGCAGGGATGTCAAATTCAGTTAGAATACAGGTCCTACAGTTTTGTAAGGTAGCAAGAACTCACTACTCATCATACACAGCATTATACTCACTTTTAGAAAGAATTTCTTTCATAAATAATGCACACTTTGATGAATAAATCATTTTATAGGACTTTCAATAAAACTTTTTTGATTCACAGGACCGCAGAAAAATTTTTGCGGGAATTAAATTTATGTAGGATAATTAAAAGGCTGTGTATATTGTTACATATTATATTTATCTGTATTTGGTTTCATTTTCTTCGTATCGTACTGTCCTCATCATGAATTATAGTGAATCCACTACATCAGAGATGCGCAAACTACGGGTCGCCGGAATATTTTTGGGGTTGCCAAATTTTTTAAAATTATTTTCTTATAAATTATAAATAAAATTAATATGTGTCATATTTGATGATGTTTTTATTCGATGAAATGAAAGAAATGCGCGAACTATATATCGCATTTGTGAACATCTACCTCAAGGGGTCACCAAAATCTTCCTCTCTACTGAAGGGGTCGCAGCCAGAAAAAGTTTGCACACCACTGCACTACATAAATACACCTGAAACAATACCAAGTTTGCTACTTTTATATCTAACCCACTTTTGGTTTGCATTTTAAAGTTTACTAGTTTATACTATGATACAGGTTTCTGTAACAAAAATTAATAATTTCGAATAAGTTCTTATTACTGATTGGTCCTGCGAAAATGGGTTTATGTAAAATTTACATGCGTGTACGACAAATTGCATAATTAACGAATGTAAGGTTAAATTCTGACTTGTTTTTGGGTGGGAACGCTTAACACTCGCTTCTACAAAAAAATAAATACATAAATTTTAAGTTTATATATGAGCACATGCTGTCATGTCTGATTAAGTTTATTTAAATACTATTAATTTAACTTTATCTATGTAAATAAGAGAGAGAAATATGTTTGTGGGTATGTAGCGGAAAAACTTTAAAACATTTCGACCGAATTCAGCATTAATTCATTAACATTAGACCTGAGTAATCATGTTTAGGACTTGAAAAGTATTTGCAACTTTAGAAGTAAGAAAGAAGGGGGTAGTTGGATGTAAATTAGGTGGTGAAGATAGTAAAGGAAACGTAACAGAAGAAGATAACTAGTGGATAATGCTAAAAGTGTAAAACAATTTTAGTAACTTTGGGGTCAAATACCGCGTACAGAGTTTCACAAAACAGACACACTCATACACATCAGTACCAGAAACAACACAAATGCAACATTGTTACTGTTTAAAACTGGTCATTTGGTCATGTTGTCATCTTCCGGTGTTGTGTTTTGGATATGTTTCAGTCTTAACAGTTCCAGTGTTGTGTTGGTACTATAAAATTGTGTTTGAGATATTTGACCCCAAAAACTTTAAACTATGGCATTTTCCGTCAGTTCCAGGGTCTGGTCCACACACAAACCTCTGACTATTATATCCTACCAACAACTTATAGTCCCTGCAGACAGGTAGTCGTTTTATTAGGGATAGAAGAAAAATTGTGGCATCCAACAGCGAAAACCTAAGAATAATAAGCAGAAACTAATGGGAATGACAACTTGGGAAGAGTAGAGATCACAATCCGTCCATCACATGTTGACACAAACAAGACAATGGGGCTAAAGCCTTGGTACTCAAGCTTTTTCCTTCCCGGGCCAAATTTCCATTGCGACTGGGCCACACGACTTACAAAAAAAGACTACAAGTCTGGCTTTCGACGCATACAGTCCATTCTCAGGGCATCATCTGTATGTACATCTGTCAGTCTGTTTCTGTATGTATTTTCTGTATATAGCCTCATAAAGATATGTTGAGGCAACAATGTTAGCAGTTTCTGAGCACAGGTCCGAACATTTTCGTACTGGTCAGGAGCTATGTTCCAGAGGTTAGACTTAAGAATGAGGAATCGACCTTTCACAAATTTTCTTCAGTTTCCACTGGGCCACTCATTAGAGCTTGGTAGGCCGTAGTTTGAGTACCAAGGGGCTAAAGAGACATCAGTTAATTGAAAGCCGTGACCAGAAAATAATTTCTAGGGAAATGAAAATAATTTAAAATGAAAAGAGAAAGATACAGCAAAACGTAGAAAGAGATAGAAGAACATACAAAAACCAGAGAGAGATGGATAACTTAAAACGTAATTAAAAAAAGGTTTTAACATTGATAATAATCTTCGACTCCAACTTCGGATGTTCCACTAATTAATACTCATTACACGAGCAGACTATATATATTGATTTCCACGAAAACTTTTAAAACATTTATCATTTTCCCTCCGCCAGGAATTAAATTAGTTTTTATTAATTAAGACAGATTATCCGATTAGGGAAATCTCAGGGTGGGGAGAAAACAGTGTCACGGAAGGCGGTGATCAGCTGTCCATTATCCCGTTTTCAGCCTTTCTTACGTTTGTTGAAAAATGAAACTTCCGCGTTTTTACCTTGCAACAGAATCTTACATAATGTCTAAATAAAGAAGGAGAGAGAGAGAAAAAATAAATAAATAAAAATAAAATAAAATATAAAAATTGACAGGCGGGCAAGTTCGCGTGAGTTTTCATTTTAAATCAGGGGATTTCAAAATTAATTTACACCTACGTTAACCAATCATTTTGAAAATTTTCAAATAAAATGTTTTGAAAAGTAAATGGTATTGCCAAGGGTCCTTCCATTTTAATTACACGTGGCAGCGGCTGGGAATTATTTATAATTTTTTTTATACCCTCGATAAAAATTCAAAACGAAAAATTAAACATGTTAACACTTGTTAACTTCTCTCTCTTCCATTTGGCCGTCAGCGAAAATCACAACGACTAATGGCTTCATTATTTATTTAAATCAATAACCAATTTCTCGGAGGAGGAAGAAACGAAGAGAGAGAGAGAGAGAAAAAGTTTGTAATGACAACAATGAAGAGAAAGGAAAGACAGACAGACCCCGATTCCACCGCCTGGTTATTGTTCTCTTTGGTGAATTGTTTGTTATGGTTTTAATATGTAAATAAGTTTGTGAAATATTGGAATATTATTAATTGTGAAAGGGCGTCGATCCTCCGGGGCCCCGAGGCTGAGAAGAATTGTTCTGCCAGGTCATCGGGCACCCACTTTGGTGGCCTTTCTCCTTCTCCGTATTGTTCCGGAGGTTTTGCGACTGTTTAAAAGCGTGGTTTGTTTCCCAAAAACAAAGGACAGACTCTTTGGCGAAAGATAGTCATTTGTCAAAAGTTATTTACGAGAATATTTGAAAATGGTTCCGGTTTTTGACTGTTATTCATTGGGTGAACCTACGACGTCGTCGAGCTTTTAGAACTGTTCAGATGATAACAATCTTCAATTGACCCATTTGACCAATGAAAGAGCTTCGTTTTTGGATTTACCTTCTGAGACTTGTGATTGGTGGTATGAATGGGTTGTCAAGAGAGCAATAAATTAATTTTCTTTTACTTTCAGAACTCCTAAGAATGAAACTGATTCATTTCGGCCGATCCAATTGCAACCTGAACCGACTTACCATCAGGAGCAGGGAATGTATCGTTTAGGTGGCAGACGTGGTTTACAGCAGTCGACTATTTGGTATGTTTTTATGTATTTCTCTGAAGACATTCTCATCTCTTCTTATACAGGTATACCCTCTTCTTCTGGGTTTCTTACCAACGTTTTCCTCTTAGTTTATCTGTGCACCCGTATTGTTGTGGAGTTGGCCACACTGCCTCCAGAGTTGTTATGGGTCAATTTAGCTAAGGTTCATGTGATCACATGTAGAAATTAAAATATAGAAATTAGAATAATTAAAGTATAAATTAAATGACAAACACGTATCATAGATTTGACTCTTCCGGTCTAGGGCAGTGGTCGGCAAACTCATCATTCAAAAGAGCCAAACCCAAACCTAACAAAATTGAAATTTGTTCAAAAAGCCGTTTTCAAATTTTCTTTGTAGAGACAAGCTTTGCTAAGACATTTTTATAATTAGTGCTAAAAGTATACTCTCAAGTTTGCCTTTACTAAATACTGTATGTCTTGGATTAAAGTATTTATGAAATGAATTCTGTTCTACACTGTATTTTATAATGAATTCTGCATCAAAGTGTGCATTATTTTTGAAATGAATTACACACCATAGTAAGCATCACACAAACACTTCTGTGACAAAAAATTTTCATAACTAATATACATTTGTAGTTTATATAATGAGTGTATGACATAAAAGTAGAATTGATTTCATATAGTGCACACTTCCGTGAGCGATTGAATCTTATAAATTTTGCTCGGCAGCCTATAGCTTTGGCTTTTATTATATTATATTGGTTATGTTTTATGTTAATATGACGTTGCACATTAGTAGGGTGAGCTTATATCAAAAATATTGCAAACTAGTAAGACAAATTCGTTTCAAAAATATTGCACAGTAGTAGGACGAATTTATTTCAAAAATATTGCACACTTGTACAGAGACTTCATTTCAAAAATATTGCTCACTAGTAGGACAAATTTATTTCAAAAATATTGCACACTCGTTTATGTGTCCTCAAATTTCGTAGAAATACATAAATAAAACTTGGTATCATACTTATCTTAAGATAATATATAGCTAATAGATACTACTTATCTATCAATATAGCTAATAGGCTACTCCGAGCCTTCACTAAACATTTTATGGAAGAGCCACAGTCAAGGAGTAAAAGAGTCGCATGTGGCTCTGGAGCCGCACTTTGCCGACCTCTGGTTTTGGTGTATTGGGTTACCAGAATTCGTGCTGCCGTCTTCGAGTTTAGATTTTTTTTACACCAACTGATTGTATAATAATTCCTGAATTCCTAGTTTTTCTTATTTTTAGTGAAGTATCACTGTCTAAAGTCCTGAAACACATTTTGATCGTGTTTTTAATTTTTATATGATAACATAACCTCTGGGATGACGTCATATACGTCACAGACCGGCACTGATTTTATCCTAAAATAAACTATCTGACAGACTGACGTACAAGACGTACTCTTTTACGAGTTCCAGCTACTTTTTTTGTTTAGACCTGTAAATAACATTTATTTAAAAATTATAACAGCGCCGAAATACATAAATTTTTATGTTTTACGATCAGGCTTTAATAATTAAATAAAATCCGTGGTGAGAGGAGAAGAGAACTACCCGCCATTCGCGTTCCCTTTCCGCTTCCTGTCTGTCTTCTGCATTTTTGCCTTCTTCCTCCACAGTCTTATCATTTTCGTCTGGCTTTGGCGCCTACGTATCAAAACGTTGTTTTAGCTTTTTGTACTCATAACTTAGGTCGCCTAAAAAAGGATTTTAATAGCAATGATTTGCTTCACGACAATTATTTTTATTAGAGTTAATAAAAACTGGGAGTTATTAATGTTATGGAAAGGACCTAATTATTAAAACAATTGAATGGGGGCCTAAACGAAAAAGGGAAAAGAAATTAATTTGTTGCAAGATTGCGGTTGTCTCCGTGTTCGTCTATTTTATTTGATACCTGAAGGGAAATAGATAAACAAAAAGAGAATTTGAAGGTTTTCATTTATTTATTTATTTATCTGTTAAAACGTTATTGTAACTTCTTAAAATACTTTGTTATAAATTTATGACGTCATATTAAATTTTTTTTTTCGGTCTTCCTCGGTCTGGTGGTCTTCTAACAAGGATGATGTTCCATTATGATCTTTGTCTTCGTCAATTTTCCACTTGGCCAATTTAGGCGCGGTCCTTTGATGAGCTTCTCAACCATTCAGAATAATTATTTGTATTTTTCTTTTATTTATTTATTGTCTGTTGTTTACATTTTGATGACTGTATGCATATACTGAAATAGGTTGTAAGGTTAAGAAGGTGATTTTTCACGAAGGAGTGCAGTATTTATGAAATGAGATTCTGTTGAAACAGTGTAATTGGATGTCGTGTATTTATGAGTTAAATGCCATCAGTGTTGACTGAATTACCCGGTGAGATGTACTTATTTCATAAATACTGCACAGTTTCGTTGAGACTTTATTTTACAAGCCATAATGACTTTTATACTCGCTCTTGGTATTGCAGTTGTGCAAATAATTAATTTCAAAAATATTGCACAGTTTGATGAGGTTCTCCTTTCGTGCTATCTCTTCCACAAATATTGCGTAGTTTCAACAGAATCTCATTTCATAATACACGGTTTCACGGATATTTAATTCTATAAATAGTAACGACTTTTATGAAAAACTTACTAGTTCTTAGTTATTGCAGTTCTTCTGCATTTCAAAAATATTGCACAGTCAAACCAGGGTCTCATTCGTGGATACTGTTACAGTTTTTCCACACACCTCATGCCACAAATATTGAACTGTTTAAGAAGATCTGTGGAAAAGCTGTAACAATATCCATGAATGAGACCCTGGTTTGACTGTGCAATATTTTTGAAATGCAGTAGAACTGCAATAACTAAGAGCGAGAGTTTTCATAAAATTCGTTACTATTTATAGAATTAAGTTTCCGTGAAACCGTGCAGTATTTATGAAATGGGATTCTGTTGAAACTACTAATAAGATATTCGGTACAACGGTCGCACGAAAGGAGAACCTCGTCAAACTGTGCAATATTTATGAAATAAGCGGGAGCTTCGTGATGTACTGGTGAAAGTATCTGACTGAGGAGTTATGATCGTGAGTTTGAATCCTCTCCCGCATCCTGTTATACCCAAGAATTAAAAGTCTAGACAGACAAAATTGTATAAACTAAACAGAAGAACTTACCGGGTAATCAGTCAGCACTAACAGCAATGACTCCAAAATACACGACATCAAAAATCCTGATTTTGGATTATACTACCCTGGGACTTGATTATCAGGTCTCTTGGGTGGACAATGTGAGTTGTATTGGTATAAATTTTTGCTGTATAATTTTCTTTTATACATTATACTATAACTGTTAACTTGAAGGTTCAAATGAGTTATTGGAAGACTTGTGAAATGAACACTTGTCTTACTCAGGAGTGTAATTATAAATTCGGCAACGGGTGTTATGTGATACAGTATCGTATCACAAGTTGTATAGTTACTTAATTGAGGCGTTAAATTTCTGTATACCTGTAAATTATAATATAATTAGAACTTTAGCTTGACAGATGGGTTATTCAAACCTTGAAGTAGAGCCATCAACTTATTGGGGATGTACTCAGCTTGGTGATTTTTGGTAGAAAACGTGAATTTGATAAAATTTGATCAAAAACTTAAAATAAATAAACAAAATGGACGTAAGTATAAAATTTATTTGAAGAAGAGTTAGAAAATGATGAAATTAGCCTTAGAACTGTCACTACAACAGAACTAGGACAACAACCATGATGTGACGATAGAGATTAGAGGTGACAAGAAAATTTGCAGATAACTGGTACGAAAGGATTTAATTATTTATGTATGTTATTTATTAAAGTCCGTCAAATCAGGATCATTTATTTAATGTTCAAAACCATTAGACGAGTGATGGCTTTCCAGAGATTACCAGAAAGTTACCAACTCGCAGAGATTTACATCATTCGATAAGAATAAAGGAAGATTAATCGTTTTCAGGTACAAACGCGCCTCCATTTTTGGGTCTAAAACAACACAAAATAAAGAAGACAACTTTATACCGAATGAATTAAATTTATTGATCGTGATTACAATTTATTAGCGATGATAATGATGATCCGGCACACTTACAACGACTACGAAGGCCTTTAATTTTGTTTGTTCGGAACTTCCGCTTAGTGTATTTCCGAAAAATAGAAGGCGAGCACAAACTTGTAATTGTCTAATCATCGGAATCCATTTTCTAGAAAGAGAGAGAAATAGATTTACGATTTGTGGAAAGAGATTAACTTCATTAGGAAACTAATTTTGCTCTCTCTCTCATCTTGTTGAAGGGCCCACGCCGCTTTTTTCTGTGTGTGTGTGTTTGCTCCGGTCCTGGTTTCAAGTTAATGGATGATAAACAAGACAAGAAACTCCGGATATTGTTTTAGAAAGACGGTTTTATTAAAAGATAACCGAAAACATGAGTTCTTTATAAAGATTTAAAACTTCTGTTATTCGAGTTAAAAATGTTTTCCTTCTTTCTCGTGTCCGGTACCATGTTCTTCGTGGTGCCAAAAAATATTTCTGGTGATAAAAAGAAGAAACTGGAAGCGGAAGAAGTGGGAAAGTTAGTCTGTGACGATTGAGTTTGATGAGGAATTAAATTTTGGAGAAAGAGATGAAGACCAAATTGAATTAAATTAATTTGAATTTGAATGGAAAGCAATTTGGAAATGGGAAAATGATTCAAATCGTGGTTGAGTTTGATAGTTTTTGGAGATAATGGATTAGGGGCGTTCAAACGTGACGAAGAGGTTGAGAAAGAATGCCGGATATTAGTCGTCTCACCCCCACACTGTTATATTGTCTTTCATGCCTGGAAGGTTGAGGGGTTTCCGTCTTTGGGAAGGGTTTCTGGTTGTACATAGTCATTCTCGTTCCTTCTTTCCTCATTCCACGTCGATTGATCAATATTCTTATAACTAACCCCTGGCATCATGATCTAGACTGCTCCAAAAGGCTCTACCTGTGAAGTTGTTTAAAGCTTTCATCGTGGACTTGGAAGAAACGGAAGGAACTGCTCTCCTACCAAAGAAATTGACTTTGACATTACTAACATTAATAGTAGGAGCCGCGAAAACCTTAAAACCTTAAAAATCCTTCTTTTAGGTACGATTAAGTCCGAAAAGAGACAAAGTGCAGGCTGGTTGGCGACAAACTGTGACTTGGAGGCCGAGTATAAGTCGGTGCGGCCCCTTGAGAGCGGCTTGGTCACAAATGACCGCCTGCCGATTCCAGTCAAACTTGATAGCACGTTCGAAATACTGTCTCTCTGTGTCTACTGGAGCGTCTCTTGTCGTTGATGTTGTTATTTCATAAGTAATGCACACTTTTATGAAGAATTCACATCATAAATAATGCACGAGGTCTTCAAATATTTATTTTGTAAGTGTTACACAGGTTTAAAGAAATTTCATTTCATTGCTCATTTTTGTAAACAACTCATCTTATAATTAATTCATACTTATATAAAGAATTTATTGTATAAATATTGCAGACTTTTATGAAGATTTTTTTTTCATAAATATTGCACAGTTTTACATAAATGTCAGTTGACGAATAAGGGAATCGAGAAAACTGTTGTGAATTTGGTCACGTTATTGCAATGAAAGAAAAATTTTTATACTGTATATATATTATACAGTAGGTTGTTACACCGTGTCATATTCTTACGAAGAACGAACGTTTCGTGAGTCAGCTGATGAAAGGCTTAGGTAAAAGTGATAAATCAGACGAATCAATATAATATTCCTGGCGATTATTCATAACCGCCAAGTAAGCTTGGTTAATGTGTCAAATTATTGAATATTTATCACATTTACCGGTTAGTTTATAAAACCTCTAATTTGTTACGTGAGAAAACTTTTATTAAACACCCCATTAAAAATTGGAGATTTACCCGGTAAATGTGATAAATACTCATTAATGTGTAATCAATCCTAGTTGGTGATAATATGAAGAAGGGCCGGAAGGGCCGGAAATTATCAAAATTATTTACGGTAAAAGTGATAAATCGGGCGAATACATACATCATACGATTCCCGACGATTGTGAATAATCGCCACCAACTGAGATTGGTTGATGTGAGGAGTTAATAAATGTTAATCACGTTTACCGGGTAGTTTATAAATTTACCAACTCATGATCTGAGCCAACTTTTATTAAATTTCCCATTACGAATTGGATATTTTACAAAATAGCCGGTAAATGTGATAAATACTCAGTAATTTGTCACTTTTAGTCAAGTTTAGTTGATTGATATGGATAATATTCGCCGGGAATTGGGACAGTTTAAATTTTTTTTTATTTACATTCATGAAATAAGTTTGGATCTCTGTTGTTCTGTAGTCCAACTATGTTGGACCTCTAAATTAGGCGATCTCCTGCTCGTGACCCGAGGCCAAATTTAAAAGCAGGATTTGATATCAGTTGAATGGAAAGTATCGAACAAATGAATGATTCGATAATGGAGGAGGATTTTTCGTGGTCGGAAACTGCCTAAGACTTAGTCAAATCAAAGCACGTAAAATAATATAAAGGTGATGAAGAAGAGGAAGATGGAGAAGGAGAAGAAGAGGAAGGAAAAGAAGGAAAAAAAACCTAAAATTAAAAATGAAACGTATTGTTGAAAGCGTACAATGATCACTTTGTGATGTATTATTATGTTTGTTCTTCGTTGTTCCACTACGAACTTTTTGTTGTTCCAAAGCCTTCGTAATTTTCTTTCTCCGGTTGATAATTTTTGGACCAACTTTAAACACGAGTTGTGAAATTTAAGAGTGGTGACGTTCGACCCCGAATATTCCGTACAGTTCTATGACTATTTAAAAAGCTTTACAAAGGTCACGTGAGCCTTGTATTGGCGGTGTCCTAACACCGATTAAGTCGATTAGAACGTGTGACTTCCCCAAAACCTTTTCGTGTACTAAACTTGAGGAATCGTTCTAGAACTAAATGGAAACTGAATGCCTAACTCTAGACCTTTTGAGTCAATATTCGTGAAATGAAAGAAGTTTCTGGTGTGATATGTATTATAGGTCATAAAATGAGTTATTATACTGAAGTGAGACTGTCATTCTGTCGGATAATCAAAGCTATCCATTAAATTGGAAACGTGTAAGTGCTCGAGCACTATGTTGGTTTCTATTCCTTTAAGATCCAGTGACTGAGATTGTTCCTTTAAAGTAGGAACTGGTCAGGTGTTACACCGCCGAAAGACACTGCTTAGGTATAACGTACAGAACTTTTCAAGGCTTTTCACGATTAACTGTACTGACTAACACTAAAAGCTTTAGGCTATGAATACCCAGAACATAGAGAAAGTCACCGCACCAAGGTACCCAAAATTGCATCAGTGGCATAAATTGAGCACTCCTAGCCTAGACGGAGTTTAAGCTTCTGTCGAGTACCCACCAAGACAGTTAGGTTCGACACTAGTTTTGATTCATTTATACCTTGGTGACAGTCTGTATTACTTTAGACAAAGTATTTGCTCTTACCTTTTTTTAGATATTTGGTTCCTTTCATATCTAAAAGTTATATAATAACAGCCGCGAAAATTTGAAAACTCACCCAGACAAACGGAGAATTTGAACACCAACAACAATATAATAATATATATCGATCTTTATATTGCTTGGGGCACAGTTATAAACACATAAATTTATTATCAATAATTTACAAGTAAGCGAAGAAGATGTGGATTTCAGAATTTGAGAAAGCTACTAGAAAGCGGAAGTTATTCAAAAGCATACAGCGCAGTATAGATTTTAATTACCAACAATAACTCCAATGTTCTAACTAAAATTTTGGTTTTTTATACAATACAAACTTTGCGTTCATTTTAGTATAACTGTCATGTAGAGGCAACAAACAGGCCCGCGTAACTTTTAGATGTGCTGACCCAGCAGTGCGTGGTCACTGTCACGAACAACTGATAAGCAAGTAGCTAGCTGACCAAAAAGGACCAGATTGTCCGATCATCAACATGTATGATTATTAGTGAATATACCAACGTAATCAGCCAACGTGTTTTTTTCAGGGTTGCCACCAATATACTGCAAAAATGGCGGCAAATTTTAGGGGAAAAGTGGGATAGGTGATCCCTGTTTTGGTTTTCTTTTAGTAATTTGGACTATGATAATAATTTTTTTTCAATCAGGCATGTAACTTCGTTTCCGTAGACCATCTTATTTGATGAACAAAAGCGGCAAATCAGTTTTAAAAACTAAAACGAACGGCAAATATAAACAATAAATCATGGAGTAGAAGTATTTAAATTGTTGCGACTTACCATGTATACATATAAACAAGTAGGGTCATGAAAAAAATCAGATTTTCAAAATTTGAAGCAACAAATTATTGATCAAAGATGAAGTAAACAATATTTAGCACTACCCAATGTCGCCAACAGTACAAAAATAAATTTTCATCAAACGCCAATTTTAAATGGGGATTCTGTACCCCACAGAATCAACTATCCCACCTAAATCTTGCGTTAATTTTGGGACACCCTATAGTAATTAGAAGACAGAGAATATTTTTAGTCAAATATCTGCAGAATATTTTGATTATAACAATCCAAAGTTGAGATAACGGGAAACGAATCGAAATCGCCGTTTTCTTTCAAATCAAGATGAATCCCCTCAACCCCCACCGCCGTCTCCAAATAAAAGATTTTTGTGGGTGGCGAAAAATTCAAAAGAGAAAGACAAGAAGAAGAAGACGATGAAGAAACCGTTAATCCAAGGAAATGTTTTACGGTTAGACACAAAAAAAATTTTTTTTTAGGTTAAAATGTCTCATGAACCTTGCAATTAGCATCCGTAGATGAGCGACTACGCCCCTGTGCTTATACATAATTTATATTTATAATTATCTGTATAACGATTCCTTTTATCAAAATTGTCTTCTTCCGCTTCGGCTTACTCGGGTCGATTATGATTTTCATTAGACAAAAATAAAAATTATCTGGGCGGCCTTAAACCCACACAAAACTGATCGCTATGACTTTTGTGAGTCTTTCAAACGATGTTCTGTTCTCCTGTCACCCTTACCACATGGCCTCTACTCCTTACCCTCCCACAACCACCCTCTAACCCACTCACATACATACAAAATAAGACAAAATATTTATAATTTAAAATACTGTATATTTATAAATTTTTTTTGAGATATATATTTACAAACAAGCCTTTTATCTATTGATCCAAAGATAATATTTCCTAATTTAATTTATTTTTATTTGTACAGATAATTTTTATTTATCTTTTAAATTTATTATTCGAAAACACAAAGCCCGTTTTTATTTAAAAACACTGAAGGGAACTACAATATTGTAGTGAATACAAAAATCGGAGAGATTGAAAGGTGTAATTATTGGACTCGTAAAAGGACTGTGAAGGTTTCGTTGTGTGAAGCTCTTGGGAAAACGTGTCACGTGTCTCTAACGTCCTTGAGTGCATGTTTAAACATGTCTTAATTGGCACTACAAAGGGAATACGCGTTGGGTGGATGAGCTTATGATTGAATTAATTATTTCAAAACGGAAATGGATCGTTTTGTCTTTATAAAAAGCGGCTCACTTTGTCCATCGAGGAATATATAAATCAAATAAATTTTATGCGCATGTGCAGATGGGTATTGGCATACAGGTAACACTTCCGTAATACGGTTGATTTGTTTATAGAGTGTGGGTGTACAGGATCAGCCATCCAGGGTTGATTTGTTTGTGATAGTGTGCATCACTTATGAAGTGAGTAGTTGATGAAAGTGTGTAGTACTTGTGAAATGAGTTCGGCATTAGAGTGTGCAGTATTTATGAAACGGGTTCTTGATAAAAGTGTGAGTTTTTTTATTTAGTGAACCCCTCAGGATAGTGGTATGAAATAAGTTTATTCTGAGAGTGTGCAGTACTTTTGAATGAATTCATTCGAAGCGTTTGCAGTATTTGTGAGACGGGTTCTTGATAAGAGTGTGCAAGACTTATGAATGTACCTATTATCCAAGAAGAATGAACGAATTCTACAGAAAAGTTTAAATTTAGCTTAGTACAAAGCCTAAAAGACTGTGATTTTAGCTACCCAATTTAATTCCAGCTCATTTCAAAAGTAATGCACACTTTACCAAAGAATTTGACAAACATAACACAAAGATATCGAATAAGCTGGAAATAAGCTATTTTCAAAACTTAAGACACTACAACTTTGTAGTTGTCTTTTGAGTTGTAACCTAACAAAGAAGCCAGAGTCACTGCTGAGAGATAAGGTGGTGAGTGGACACTCTGAGGACGTTAACTACCACGCAAGTTTTCAGCATTCCGGTTTAAGAAGCCAATTTAATAAAATAATACGAGCTATCTCGTAGTTGGCAGTCAACATGTATCTGCGTTGTAAGCAGTCATTTTGTTCGAATCAACCGTGTTATAGGAAGGGTACCTGTATTTTGTTTCTTTAAATAAATTCAAATTAATGATTTTGATTAGAACAAATTTTCTTGCCCCGATTTTTGATTGGACAATTTGAGAAATGGCGACTTGATAAAACCGATCCCGATAAATTGGATTTATATTGAGACCTGATTTATAATTATCGGGAAATTTTTTTTCTGATTGCAGGGTGTGAGATACCTGACAAGAAAAACAGAAACGGGCGAGAGTTTCAGTTGTAATATGGAAGTAAATGATCACTACAGCAACTTATCAGAATGATCACAAATGAAGTCTTCTCGATACCCGGTTCGAAAATTCCTTTATCACATCGTCATATGTCTCTTCATATGGAGAGAGAGATGGTCAGACCTGGAGAAAGCTCTCTCGCAAAGACGGCACTGGAATGGCCGATCACCCGTGTGCTTCCTGTAGTGACGAGTGAGCTCGTCAGATCTGGCAAACTTCCAGCTGCACCCTTTCCATCCGCACTGGTAGGGCTTTTCTCCCGTGTGTGTCCGTAGATGAGCTTTCAGGTGAGAGGACTTGGTGTATGTTTTACCACAGCCGGGATGCGTGCACGTGTGAACGATCACTTTCCGTCTACTCCAATTCCTTCTACGTCTAGGTTTAGCAGGTACGGGTTGTTCCGGTGCACCGGGTGGCGGTCTGGGTATGGCGATGTGAGGATGAGGATGAACGTGACCTCCGGGAAATGAAGATGGAGCTTGAAGGTGACCATTTAGATGAGGAGATGAGGGAGGGGTTAAAATCTTAAAATGCGTAACCTGGGGATGATGGTAGTGGTGTCTCGAATGGTATAGATCACTATAACTCATGGCACCGGTTGAGTGGTGGTGATAGAATCCACCGCAGTTTTCAGGAGTGGCGGGTGGAGATATCTGACTGAAAGAAGTCGTCGAATTGGCTCCGGGGTAGAGGGAAGGTTGAGGGGGTGCATATGGGGAACAGAAACCGTGGAGGCCGTGATGGGACGGTGCCGGTGGATAGGAGTACCCGGAAGTCGGCTGCCTGTGTAGGAACATTTCGTTATTGTAAATATTCTCCGTTTTGACCCTGGCCGGGGAGTAATACTCTTTGTCTTTTTTTATGTCCTCAGCTTGTAAAGATGGCACATTGTAGAATCCACCTAATGGATCTTTGTCCGTTTCTTCGGCACCATATCCGCTTGGATTGCTTTGGTAATTGGACGAGTCCGGTTCGTATTTAATGGGTACATCTGGACGATATCTTTGGTCTGAATGATCGGATCCATGGTCGGAGGAATCGACTACGTTGTGAAGAGGTCCTCCTACTCCAAGAATGACGGTTTCTATGTCTTGCCACATCTGTAATTAAATGACAACTACAAATGTATGAGAGTGTATGAGGTAGGTTGAGTAATTATTATCGGGTAGATGATTCATTAATAAATCATTTTTGAAGCAGGTTGTGCCATCAAGAATCAAGGAAAGACAACAAAACTGGATGCCAATACTTCACAGTTAAATCGTAGAGCGACTAGAAACACACTCAGGTCTCGTTTAGTGCGTGATAATAGGGATTTGAGAAATCGGGAGAAGGATTTACCCGCATTCTGGTTTTGTTATCTAGTTATCACCAGGTCTCGTTTTACGCGTTTTATTTCACGTGTCCGTGTCACGGACATTTACAAAATTAACGTCTTTCCTTCCTTCCTATCAAGGTATTAAGATTTTTAGTGTGCGTTCTAATCATCCGCGTAAAAAAAGACCTCACTAATTATACAACTCATTTCAAAACACTATTTTTGTGTAGTTAAATTAAAGGTTGGTGGATTCTCGTTTTCAGATTTTGAAATTTTTTATTACCTCGGAGGGCTCTATGTCTCCTGCATCCAACCTTCCGTAGCTTCCTTCGTAGCTCTCGCTCAGAGGTTGTGACATGGACTGGGGAGGTACACGAGCTGCCTCTGACATGGGAACTTCATATTCAGGATCTCCATTCTGAAAATAAAATAAAAATAATTTTCATCTCAATTTTCAGCACTGCTGAGTCTGTGGAGAAGTGTTTATCTCATAAATATTGCACATTTTCCAAACATAATTCATTTCATAAGTAATGCACACATTTTATTCACTTGTAATCTGATCTTTCAGTATCTTAAATTCCAAATTGATTCGCTAACGCCAATTCGCTTACATAAGTGTTAACAACTTTTAAAGTGAATTCCTCACAAGAGTGTGCATTACTTTTGGAATGAAATGTTGGTGAATTATTATTCCTAAATGTTTTAAATTATGTAGTAAATTATTGGTGAGGATTTGGGTTACTTATAAACTAAATTCTTCACAGGTGTGTGCATTATTTATGAAATCAGTTCTCCCACGAAAGTGTGCATTACTTTTGAAATGAAAAAACATACTCAGGAGTTATTGTCTTAAATTATTGGTGATTGTTTGGATCATTTTTAAACTAAATACTTCATACGCTTGTGCATTATTTATGAAATAAGTTCTGTTTTGAAGTGTGCATTACTTTTGAAATAACATGTTCGTGAATTATTATGGTTTAAATTATTAGTGGAAGATTGGGTTACTTTTAAACTTTAACTCTTCACAGGCGTGTGCATTATTTATGAAATTAGCCCTCTAACAAAACTGTGCATTACTTTTGAAATAAATCCTCGACGAATTTGAACTATATACAAAGTAGTTTCAAAATTAATTATTCAACAGCAGTCATTTAAGCTACTAGAGACGTAGACTAGACTAAACGTAGACGTACACTTGACTAGTAGATAAAGTAAACAAAACAAATTGTGGCATCTAGAAAACCTTTCCACACAGATCATTCAGTCTCTGAGTCTTTCGACAGGGCTGTGAACATCCAAAAATGGCAGCTAAACCAATTATCTCGTCTCGAGACTTAATTTATTAATTAAACTTTAAAATAACCAAATGGAAGCATTAAAGATAATTCCATCGCTCTCATTAATAAGAATAAAAGGTTGAGTACATTATGTAAACAGAAAGGCAATAATTTAAGCAAACAAATTTTTTTCTTTTTGGGTCTACCCTCCCAAATTCTATTAAAATCGTAGCAGCTAATTACAATCAGTTTAACATAATTATCCGGAAACTATAAATTAAAGTCTACAAACTATAATTGTAACCCCAATAAAACAAACACTAATTTGTTAGCCATATAGGTGATTCGTTTGAATAGGTATTAAATGAGAAGATGAAAGGAATAAAAAAAAGAAAATTTAATTTCGTAACACTCTGTATTCATTTACGATTATTTGCGACGTTCGAGTTCGAGTTCGAGTCGTCATAAATTAGAAAATGGCGTTCGAGAATCGTTTCCGAACCGGTAAATCGTATATTTAGACCAAAAGCTTTCATACGTGAATTTATGCTGAAGGAACCGAAAGGAAAGGAAGAGAGAGGCGGGGGAGGGAGGCTGTGAGAGATGAAAAGAGAGAGATGGGGGTTTTAAATCCTTAATCAAAAAACGCGTCGGCTCTAATTTGAAAAATAAAATCCGGTTTTTAATGAACCTGATTTGAGATGTAAAATCAATTTTCATTTTACAAATTTAATTTTATTTAAGAGAGCTTTGGTCACCTTTTGACAGGTACCCTCTCTCGTCTCTCCTCCTCCGCCATTTTTCTTTTCTCTATCATCCCATAAAATACGTTGTTGGCGTTAATTTGGAAATGTCATCCTGAGGGCGCGAAATTTCATGAGTTATTTAAACACTTTTGAAGAAGCTTCGTGGGGAAATCAGGTTCTTTGGATTTTTTGTCTCAGGTTTTGAATCACGGCCTGGGTAAATGCTTATTTATTTATTTATTTTTAGGCCTTAAGTAAAATATATCGATTCATTGTATCCAATCTGTTTGATTTGTTTTTGTTACCATTGGATTAATAACGTTGGGGCTTGCTCCGAATCGCGTAAAAAAAGTCAACAGAATATAACTATAACGGAAGAATGAAATTAAATGAGATTAAGGTGAAGATGCCAACAGCAACACTTTTACGTCCACTCATTAATGATATTCCATAATCGTGTCTATCTACTGCAGAATAGCTGATGGATATCCACTAGATCAGTGATTCCCAAAGTGGTCTATATCGACCCCAAGGGGTCTATGACAACTTGCAAGAGGTCTAAGTCAGTGAAAAAAAAATTTAGGGTCCATAAAATGAAAATGGGGGTCTCAACATATGTTGATAGTATCTACTTACTTACATTATACTATCTTATAATATAAAGACATATACATTATTTATAAAAGTAGTGATGTAAAGAAATTTACTTGACTACAGTGACAAATTTACAAAAATCAATATCAAGGAAGGGGTCTACCCAAAACCAAAAAACATGGCAACGGGTCTACGACACAAAAAAGTTTGGAAACCCCTGCTCTAGATAAACATGATATTTGATTGATATTTTACCTATTTCGTAAGTAATGCACACTTTTGTAAAACAAAAAATTCGATTCGAAAATGATGCAAACTTTTCCCACAAATTGATTTTGATTTAATGTTTAGTTTCGTGATAAATTCATTTCAAAAATGTTGCACACATACATCGAGATACTATTTCATATGTAATGCACATTTTATTTAAATATTTGAACTTTGCCCTTCAAATTATTGTAATTAATAAATTCTTTCTCTTCTTTTTTTAATGAAATCATTGTAATAATAATAACGATGATGATGATGAAGAGATTATAATGTTTGTTATGTGACGTCATCATTATTATGCCAAGTGTAACATAGTTATTATATTATTTGAACTGGAAGATAATATCGGATAGATGTTGTGATAAATATCAGTATATGGAGCGGTAAAATTGGTCAAATTGGATACAGTTCCGATTATTTACAATTCGCCATTAAACTTGGTTAATGTGACAAATTACTGAATATTTATCACATTCGCCGGCTAGTTTATAAAAATTTTCAACTTGTGATGGGGAATTTAATAAATGTTTGCTCAGATTATGAGTTTAAGATTTTATAAACTAGCCAGAAAGTATTCAGCAATTTGTCACAATAAGCAAGCTTAGCTGGTAACAGTGAATAATAGCCGGGAATCGTATATATACCTTCAAACCTGTTTTTGTGCGGTTTTTTTTGTGCGATTTTTTAATGCGTTTACT
This sequence comes from Columbicola columbae, assembly GCA_016920875.1. Taxonomy (NCBI): domain Eukaryota; kingdom Metazoa; phylum Arthropoda; class Insecta; order Psocodea; family Philopteridae; genus Columbicola; species Columbicola columbae. Next base: position 11,855,072 of record JADMLL010000006.1, read on the forward strand.
GCGTCCCGAAAACTATACTTTATAGCTATCTGTGAATTTTTGTGCAATTTTTTTATGCGTTTTCTTTTATGCGGTCCCTATCCTCCCCACAAAAACAGGTTTGAGTGTATTTTCGCCTGATTTATCACTTTTACCGTAACATAGATATTCGGGATAAGGCACAGAACCGAAATTATTTTCTAGTCCGACAAATATGTTAAGTGTGCAACACTTTTGAAATGAATTATTTGTGAAAGTTAATACTTATTAAGTTATTATTTCAAAAATTATGCACACTTAATATGTAATATTCATGTATAAAAATATATATAATGTAAGAAATTAGAAGTTGTTGAAAGAAAGTGAAAGAAAGCTTGCTTACTAATATATATTATATACAAACAAGACAATGGGAGTACAAGTACGAGGAAACAAACCTTTGACTACTGCTGTAGCTGCTATAAGTCGCTTGACCTCAGCGACGAATGATATAGCTCTCTACTGAATTACGATTCTCGCGAACAGTTAACGCTAACAATAGTAATGGTGATACAATAATATTATATATTACTGTATTAATACTACCGAACATTATTATGTCGTTATATTTTTAAAATTTATTAAAAAAGCAAATTGCAGAAGCTATTAATTAATTATTAGGCAATATCAAAACACGGGTGCCATGTGCAATATTTATGAAATGAATTTTCAGTAAGTGCAGTTGAGATTAAGACAGGAGGATGAATTATTTGGAAAGCCCTGTTTAACACTTGCGGGCAACGTGTTTTTACGTTTTTCGTAGACTGTCGTTAGACTGCGGGTCACGTAAAAATACGTTTTGTAGTAAATTTGTCGTGGATAACGAGTATCTATGGTCTCGTCTACTTTCGTGATTTTGTAAAAATACCTGTACCCGCGTGAGTTGGCGGTGCAGTATACCAGCACACCAAGTGTTGGGATTGTTGGTTATGAGACAGAAAATTCGTATTTTGTGTATGACCGTACAGAAAAAACGCAAAAACTCACTTTTTAGCTGCAATATGGCAACATGAAACTACCTTCATCTTGTAATTCGTGTGTCGTGACCTTGGCACCAACTTTTTCTGTCTTAAGGAATCGCTTTAGCCTAAGGGAAACGCCATCCGAATGATAACAATTCTCGCAAATTTTCATTCTCAAACGGATAAATAAAAAAAGGTGAGAGATTTATTATCGGTCGTTCGTTTCAAAATAATATTTCGTCTTGATGTCAGGCCAAAAGCAAAAATGGAGGCGATTATAATAATTCATTGTCGAATGGTGCGCCGAAATTGTAACGAGAATTCCTGCCATCTTGAAAATTTTGAACGCGTGCCAAGAGACGGGCTACGGGCAGGCCAGGTATCGGGTGACTTAGGGAATCGTACCTCGAACAATCGAAGGTTTTGAACAAATGACGGAGAGGTGGGAGAGGGGGTGTACAAGGGAATGATGTATGAGTTTTGATAGTGACTCGGTGTTCACTGACAGATTTTCTTTCGGTCCAGCAGACGGAAAACACATAAAATCCAGGTAATGTTTCAATCGAGTTGGACTTTTTTTTTGCATTCTTGTCTCTTTTCCTTTACGACCCTATAATTACGGTTTTTATTGTTATTTTATGGCGTTTTTTGCAGTTTGGTTTATGTTTCTCTCTTTTTTTATTTTATTTTATTTTTAGGCTTTCAGTCATGCAGGAAGAGAAAGATGAAAAATTTTTGACGCATTATTTAATTAAAAACTATGAGGTGATGAAAGGAGAGGAGAAGTAATGGTATTGGTGCTATTAACACGCGGCTTTTTCCTTAAATTAAACCAAAGGAAGAAAGGCTGGGGGTGGGGTGGGGGTAAATAGAAAGTCAGTTTTCCTGAATTCTTTTCGATTTGATTTTGAAATTTACAGCGATAGAGTCAATCATCTTCATTTCAGCTTTGAAATGGATTTTGACAGGGTTTGGTTCTTTCAGTTACAACTGTATGTCGGTTGGACTTACTCTTGCTGTCTGAATGTTTTTTAATAGACGCAGTTAAGTGCGAGCCTTTTGAGAAAAACCTGACAAAACTCCTGTCTTTAAACATTGTAAATTGTGACAAAGAATCCTTTCATAAGTAATGCACACTTTGATGTGGAATATATTTCATAAATACTGCACACTCTAACGACGAATTCCTTTCATAAATAATGCACACTAATGAAGGATATATTTCATAATTTTTGCACACTCTGATACAGAATTACTTTGATGTGTAATACACACTCTGATGAGGAATATATTTCGTAAATATTGCACACTCAACAACGAATTTTTCATAAATAATGCACACTTAATGAGGGCATATTTCATAAATACTGCACACTCTAACGACGAATTCCTTTCATAAATAATGCACATTAATGGAGAACATATTTCATAAATATTGCACACTCCAACAATGAATTTTTTTCATGAATAATTCACACTCTAATGAGGGCATATTTCATAAATACTGCACACTCTGACAATGACTCCTTTCATAAATAATGCACACTAATGAAGGACATCTTTCATAAATAATGCACACGCTGATAAAAAATTAATTTCGAATTCGAGGTAAATAAAATTTGAATATCCATTTAGACAGTCTGCCTTAGTTAATTTGAGTTTGATTTCCGTATAAATCAAGTCTTCGTATACAGATGTTTTGGATGCTGTTGTGACTTTCTTAAGTGTAACAACCAGCACTTAGTCTTGACACAAATATACATAATTAATTAAAAACTGTTACATATGCTTATTTTCATAATTTTTCAATAAGCATATAAGTATATACAACCATATAAATATTCATAAATATTTTACATAAAAAGAGCTTGGATAGCTAACTTATAGTTAACTTATAGACAAGATATTTACAGAATTCTCATCAACAGGTATACCACAATCAGAAGAGCTCCAAGCTGGTGCCTGTGCTCAAGAGTCAAGACCCTCAGAACAAAGGTCGAAAAGCTGTTTAAGCCAACTCTATCAGATGTTTAAAAACGTTGCCTACCTGAATGTTAACAGTTAAATCTTAGTGCAATTTAGTAGACAGTGTTATTATAGACGGCTGCGGTTGAGTGAGAGTTGTAGAGTACCTACAGCAATGGATAAATGTATTTCTACTAGTACTCAAGTTGGTTATATTGATAAATTTTTGTCTGTTCAGCTGGACATGTTACATTTCTTTTGGTGGTTATTGTTTAGACATTAGACTTTCTGGGTGGGAGTGGATAATCAATGTCTGCTTAAGCGTCAAGCTCTTTTTAGTATTCAAAAACCGCTGTGGTATTTTTTTATGCGGACGTTGAAACTACAAAACAAACTCAAATCGCATAAAAAAAGACCTTAATGGTATCTATAAGTTTCGGACTATCAAACAATTTCACTTAATTTAATTATTTTTTTAAATCAAATTTATTATCGAAATGTGCATTATTTATGAAATGAATTCTGCCTTAAGTGTGTTAAACAAATCAAATGCCTGGCGGTAGATTTTCCTTCCGTTGGTCTTGGTACATTTGACTCGGCTTGATTTTCGTTCGAGTTGTCTTTGTTTCCCTGAAGACAGGAAAATCTTAAAATTCTTTTGAATGCAATCAATCTTTACTTCCTTATCCAAATAAAAAGTTGTAAATAACAGTTTCTTAACAAATCCCAACATTTATTCAGACTTAGGTCAAGGTTCTGAATGAAATTGCATCAAACCACCTCTTGAACCTGAACCTGAAATTTAGCAAGCATTTGCCTTCACTCAACGAACTTGCTTCCATTTATTTCACTCCCTCAAACTATATTTCATCGTTAGCATAAAAAAAAATGAAAAACAAGAAGATGCAGAGGAAGAGGAAAAAACACCAAATCGAGTAGCACGAGCAGAAAATAAAACTAAACAATAATTATTACAGTTGAATATGAAAGACTACATTCCTCTACACTTCTTTCCCCTCGCCAGTGGATAAAAAGCATCCTCTTACCACCGAATTTAACAAAAACAAATGGTTCCTGTCATGGTTTTCTACCGGTGCACACGAACACAACCTGGAGGTTCACCTCGTTGCCATTTCTTCACATCTCGTGTAATAAATCTCTTTAAGGCTACTTTGTTTTTATTCTCCCGAAGGAAAATACATTTATTAGGTTAGCTGCTAATTACATCGTCGTGAAAACGTGCCAAATAAAGTTTAATCGTAAAAGTCTCGAGATATAAATCCGGTTAGGAGAGAAGAAAAATTGTTAAGGGAGAAGTTTTTATATTATTATTTTTTTCCCTAAAAGATTTATCTGAAATTAAAGTTCCAGGTTACTCGATTTATCTCGGGGATTTTTATGTCTCCTATAAATGTTCGTACGACTATCAATTACAACTTTGTAATGTTTTACTGAGTGAAAACATGTTGGTTATCACTTTTTCAAATTTAATTTCAAACGTTACAATCTTTGATTATTTCAAAAGAAGGAAATCGTTAACGGTTTCAAAGAAACGAAGCCTTTGCTAGGATTCGAAATCTAGGAGGCCACGTTGGCAATTGTTAGTTCCATTTTTCAACACTAGAGAACGCAATGTTTGTTTTGCAAAAAATTCAAAAAACGTTTGATTTTATGTCCAAAAATTAGTTGTTGAATAATTTGATTTATTTAAATATTGATGGAAATAAGTTGATGAATGCTTTCGCTACAATATACAATAGTTGTTTTAGTTTGTTTTTATAATTATTGCATGAAATAGTTAGTGTTTTAGTATGCCTCTTCACGGTGCTGCCGCCATGTTTGTTTTGAATTTGTTAACCAAAGTGAAGAGGTTCGTTTAGCATGCTGTCATCGTTAGGATTATAATCGTCATTTGTCTGGTAAGCCTTTTTTGACTTTTGGAAACGTTAAATAGTGTAAGTAGGGGTATTGTAGTGAATTTTGATAGGTTTGATTTGAAAATTATCTGAATCGGTTGAGGAAACTTTCTCATAGCAGTTAACTCAATTTTTTTGTTGCAAATTTATATACACAATCATAATTAAATAAAGAAAAATAACACATTTTACTTAAGGAGATGTTCAATTTGTAAAATTTTAGTGAGCATTATTGTAAACGTCTGCGTTGTAATTAATATTTACATGTGTTTGGCTTGATTGTATAGCTGGAAAGTTTTTCTTCCTTTATTACCTTTTGGTAGAAGATTGTAAGAAGTTTTTCTTAATTTTATATTAATATTTTCCTCTTAACAGGATTCATTTTCAGCATTTTGTTAGCATGTATGACATTATCTAATTTACAATTTTTACAGTCTCTATGCTCAACAAAATAAAAACTTTGGGGTCATACCGCGTATACAGTTTAACAGCAGAGACACAAACACTATCATAACACACCACCACACACGCATACAAACAAAACACAACATTCCAACCCTGATGTTTGTAACATCAACCTAAATGCTGTGGACATCTTCAGCAAACTTTGTTTAAGTTTCAAACGGTAGCAGTTACTGAGTTGTGCTTGTGTCTGTGCTGTGAAACTGTATACGTGGTACTCGACCCCAAAGGTTTAAAATTGTTTTGCATTATAACGCTCAAACACGAAAGTGTTACAGTGGAACCTCGCATAACTGGCAAAATTCGTTAATTAAGTACATGACAATTTAGGCCAGTGATTCCCAAGTGGTCTACATCAATCCTCAGGGGTCCCTGACAACCTGCTAGGGGTCTACGTCAGCGAAAAAAATTTAGAAGTCCATAAAATGAAAATGGGGCCCACAATAGTGGATCTCAACTGATAGTACCAATTTACATACATTATACTATCTTATAATATAAATACATATACTTTATTTATATAAGTATCTATGAAGTAAAACATTTACTTGACTACAGTGAGAAATTTACAAAAATCAGGTAAGTAGGGGGTCTACCCAAAACAAAAACATAGCAACGGGTCTATGACACAAAAAGTTTGGAACCTCTGATTTAGAAGAATAGTGGTCCAGAGCATTTTAAGAGGATACAAAACTAAAACTTGAGTATTAAACAAAGTCAAACTTTCGTCTTGATTACGTTTTAGGAGCTTAAATTTGACTAATAGTAACTTAGCCATAACCCCAGACTGATGTAGCAATGACACAATTCGGGGATTCTCCGCTTATTCGTTTTGCGAAATATCGCTCGTTATGAGAGGTTCCACTGCGTTTAAAATTAACAAGACAAACTGGAAGATGTAGGATTGAATCAATCTAAAAACTCTTAGGAGGAAAGGGAACTTGTCGAAGACCAAAAGGTAACTAATTTCATCGGTTTAATAGCCGTATCAATAAATCTGTAAATTTCCCAAACGTTTAACGAACCCAATCGACGCCGAACAACCGAGTCAAAAACCGTGAGACTCTTTAACACCTTCATCTGTGCCAACAAAAATAACAAAACAAAAAAGTCGGGGAAAGGTACAGGTATGAAAAACGTCGCAGGCAGGCGCGCTAATGAAATCAACAACCAAAAACAAAGCCAATTATCGTTACATTTTCGTCGGTTTATTTGTTTTCTAAAATTTTTTTTAACATCCATTTTGACGTGAGAACCTTAACTCTGGCTCACTTCTTTCCCTTTTTTCTATTTGTTGTTTTTTTGATAAAAAGAAAAATTTTTTTTTGGAAGAGAGATCGTTAACTAGAAAACAATAGAAAGGGAAGTCGGAGGTTTATAAACAAAAATGTAGAAACAAAGAGATGGAAATAAGAAATTGAATATTCATGTAAACTAAAGATGGCATCGGGTACGCGAGCGAGAACCTAGTTCTGGTGTCTCTTCCACCCACGGCTCTCCACCACCCTCGTAGAAAGAAAAGAAAGAAAAATGAAAAATGGATAATTGTCTCGGAGAATAAGTACCTGAAACGCAAATTTAACATTAATTTTGAATTAACTCTGTGTCGAAATATCCCTCTCCTCCTCCTTCTCTGTCTTGTCTCGTTCGTTCTTTACTTATTTTGGTCGGCGGTGGCCTGGACCCAGAGTCATCGGTGGGATTTTAAAAATCATTTTTAATTTTCTTTTGAACACAAAGTATAAACCGACTGGCCGTAAGTGTGGGGGGACTGACTTGAAGTCTGTTTTATTTTCTTAAAAGTCTCTTTGAATCCATTCATTCGATATTTATTTTTTATTTATTTATTAATTTTAAGATGATGGAGGTTTGAACGTTCAGATCTATCTCAGTTACATAAATGAGACGGTTTTCACAGATCCTCTGTAGAAATAGCAGGAGTTTTGGATTTTGGGTTTAAATCCTGTTTCTCACCGTTGGGTATGTTGTACCCTTTAATATTATGACAACAGAAAAATGATGTCGTATATATGTTACATCAAAAGTGATAAATCCGGCGAGTATATATATAATTGCCGGCTATTGTTCATCGTCACCAACTTAGCTTGATAAGTATGACAAATCAGTGAGTATTTGTCATATTACTGGCTAGTTTATAAAGTATACAACTCGTACATTTTATAAACAAGACGGTAAGTGTGATAAATACTCCAAGTTGGTGATTATGAATAATCGCCTAAAATTATTTATCATATATTCAAGTAATAACATAATCGTTTGATTTATCACTTTTGCCGTAATGTATATTAAGTTATATTATATTAACCGACATTGTGGGAGGTGTAGTGTAGTGGTCAAAGTTCCTGACTTGGACGCAATGATCTTGAGTTCGAATTCTCCTCCCGCATCCTGTTATACCCAAAAAAGTGGTGAAAAATGGGATTAAAACCACCACCACATACTAACATTGTTGTAGCACGAAGATATTAACTAACGGAAGCTGTTTTTCATAAATAATGCACACTTTTAATACGAATTCATTTCATAAATACTGCACACTTATCGAACAAATAGACTGAAAACCGTCTGAGTCTAGAAAAGTTGTAAATCACGAGCCAAATTCTACAAACGCGTGATATGAAGTAAGGAGCGAAATGGAGAGTCCCATCTTCTTCTAAAAGACAAAACTAAAAACGATTTAAACGTGCAGAAACGATGATAAAGAAAAGAAGGATGAAGAGCTACAGGATAAAAAAAAGATGAAACTACCAAAACTACAATACGGCAAAAAGGACGTTGCAACAAATCTGCCCTCAATGTCTGGAAGAATGGCTTCTTGGAACCCTAATCGCTTCAACTCTGCTGAATCTTCTTTTTCGAAAGTTATCGCAACTATCTTTGTAAATTTCAAGACTCGTTTTATTTCATCTTAAATTTAATTTAATTACCTGAATGCATCGTAAAACCCGTTGTAGGTCTAATCGAATAAAAAAAAAATTTTTTGAGTTTGAGTAGAGTCGTGTCGAATATTTTTTGTTAAACAGAACGAGCTCAAAAAAAAAAATGGCCAACAAAGAGGAAGAGAAGATTAATTTAAAAAATTCTGTAGCGGTAAGAATTTGACAATGACGACAGAGAACAAACCGAAAACAATTTATAGCATTCAACGTCATTATCAGCAACCTGTACCGATTCCAGTATCTCGGATGGAGTTTGTTACCATGTAACCTTATCTAGGTACGTCTTTCCATTTTTTCCTTTTTTGTTTACGTTTTATATTAATTTTCAGTATAATTTGCGAAAATGTGTGTTGAGTATGTTGCGGCAACATGAGAAAATGTTTGTTAATGCCAGTTTGGTTTATACCCTCGCCACCGTCAACGTTTTTCGTACAAAGACAACGGATTTGGATTTAAAGATGAGGATATACAAGAAGATCCTTTCGATCATGTTCACGGATTGTAAACACGAGGGAAACATGACGCCACTCAAATAAACCACGGAAATCCTGATTCAGCGGAAACCTTGTGATAGAATTGGATGGATCGGTCACATTTACGCTCCCCAAATACCTCTACAGTCAAATTGCTGTTAATCCTTTTTGACTCCAACCAAAACACGAGCCTGTTAAAATCGCTTCATTGGTGATTCTATAATTTTAGGCACCAATAAAATGATTAAGAAAATGGAAAACCTTTTACCACTAGGAAAGGAGGTCAGAGGTTTCATTAGAACGCTTTTATTCCAGTCATTGTCACTTGTAATGATTTACTTAGCATTCACGAGACGTGTTATTGGTGTCGATAACTCTCAAAGCTACCGTTTCCCCTTTTAAGACGCCATTGTTGCCGTCTTTTATGGGTTTGCTTCACGTTATTACCCGAAAGAATGTTTTCGTTTCTGCTCTATGTCAGAGATTCTGAAGAATTTGCTGGTTTGCTATTGAGACACAGAATCAGAAGTCAGTTTAATAAATAAACAAACATTTACAGAAACTGAGGATGTGCTGATATGATTGGATGTGGGGACGTAACAGCAGCAGGAAACAGGCGACAGTATTAGGTGGACCGGTAAATAATTTCAGTTCTGTGCGCAACACCTTATATGTATATATACGATACTACTTGCTGATTTATATATTATTCGGATTTGTATTTTAGTCAATTTTTGAAGGTTCTCACTGACCATTAAGATACTCGACATGTTTCACTCGAAATTTAAGTTAACAACTTCTATTCTTCTTTAGATTGTAGAAAAAAGAGAAGCTGGGGAACGAAACATAGAAGGAGAGGAAGAACAGATGGAAATAATACGAAGAGTACAATAAAACTAAAAAGTGCTACAGAAAAAGAAGAAGAATTTGGTCAGGGATTCAAATTTTTAAAGAAAATCGGTCAGTAAATTTGTGTACTTTCTTTGTTTCACATAATTTGTGTCCGGTATGTTACGAAAATAGACGTTTCTTGTCAACTATACTAAAAGAGACAAGTTGAAGAATATCCAAAAAATATTGAAAAGCTTGAGAGTCACTCATCAAGATCTCATTTTATGACTACCGCAGAAGAAGGAAACTGATTCAAGGGCTTGGATACTTTGGTAATCACGTGTCGAGCTTATAAAAGCTACATACAGGAGCTTAATCACAATTTTCAATAAAATCTAAAGATGGAGAGTAGACGAAAACAGAATAAAGGAACAGACCAAAAAGAGCAAAAAGGAATATTGAAACATTGCCCCCAGACGAGCAAAAACAGTTTTCTAGTCTTCTAAAACTAATATTCTAACAACAAAAGAACCAAAGAGACTAAAGAATTGAAAGACATCACAATCTACTCAATTTAAGAGTTTTACTTGGTGTTGTGGCCATACCAACCATAGACAGTAAATAGTGTTAACGGAAATTAGTTGTGAAAACATTCGAATACAGATTTTACCCGCCACGAACCTAAGTGTTGGTACGCCTGTATCAAGCAGAGTGAGATAGTTTAGTTTCTCCTAGAATGCGAGCGAGTAGGCTACCACAGGTGTATTACCCGATACTACAAATATTTATCTATCACAGTCTGTATAGATAGAATCAAGGGGCTGATCCTCATTTAACAATCACTCTGTGTCTAGGTGTATATATTTATCTGTCTCTTCTGCAGTTATTTAACTTGTTCTTCTTTATTTATATTTATGTATTTATTTATTTCCTTATTTCAAAGTGATTCTGATCACAGAGATAAGAAACATGGGGGCTGTATGTTCAATCCTACCAATTACTACTAGACATGAAGTGATAAAGGCCCTCAGGATGAAAAGATGAACTGTATATAAGATACTGTATGTAATTGTAAAGCCTGAGAAAGGCACACAATTTTGAAATATATTACCAAGGGAATAAACCTTTAAAAGGGCCCCAAAATTTTGTTAAGTTTCTATATTTTTAAGTTCTTAAGACCCATTTCGTCTACCGATTCTTTGTATCTACTTCATCATGTCTTTCTTTCTCTAGAACCCCCAGCGATCATCCATTTCAAGACCGTTATACTGTCTCCAGTTAATTTATAATTCCCTCCATTAATTAAAATTTTTATTTTCCATAAAATCATGACGGAGGGCAAATTAGCACTTTGGCGGACTCTCATCTACACATATACGAAGCACTGGAACCCATAATGACTCGTCATCGGGTCTTGAAAACTCCTCAGGATAGTAGCCAGGTGTTTTATTACTCAATTACAACCCGTAGTTATGAGTATTAAGATTGGATTAATTAATTATAATCAGGGATTAATGAAAGATGATTAAATAAACGGATTTCGAAGATGTGCGAAGAAAGAGCGAGTGATATTATTATACAGTCAACCGGAAGTTGTATCAAGGTGAAAGCTCTTGGAAAAAATTCTCAAATTCGAAATAACAAATCTTGCTGGAAGCAGAGTTGAGTTGTCTGACGTCAGAAATCCTTCGGTTTTTGGTTTTTTTGAATCACGTCTTGTTAGAAGGAGGATGATTTTGGAACAAAGGCTGAAACTTCGCCAATCGATTCTTTCACGCAAAAAAAAAGAAAAGGAAAAAATGTCTGCTTCAAAATCCACGTCGAATATTTTTAATTAGCATAAAATAGACAGATGATCCTCACTCGCGTGCGTGTGTGTTTTCAGGGGAAACCCACTCAAATTCTGTAAATCACGCTCTCTCTCTCTCTCTCTCTTCATTCTATTCAAAAAACTTGTATCTTTCCTTTTGATTTTTGAAATTTATTGAACACGAATTCAAAAAAGGAGAGAAGAAGAAAAAAATTTTCTCTATATACAATCGAAATGAAGATTTTGCAAAACGAATCTCTTCCTCTTGTTTTGAGATTTTTATTACAGCTTAACGCGCCTAAAAATACTTTGATGGGGATATTGTTTAATTAATCTTTTGATCTACTATAACCTCTTCACAAGAAAAATCCAAGAATCTAAGCAAACGGCAATTGTATATAACAAAGTGGCACAAAGTTCTTTGATATTACTCTGAAACGCGCCTAAAACAACTTAAAAGGATTCAAATCCCGAACTTTTAGTCGTTCTTTCTTCTATCATACCTTTCCTCATTAGAAGAAGTCGACAAATTAAACGAATAACCAAATAAAATGTAATAAAACTACAAATTTGTGTGGTATAGCTTTAAAACGCGCCTAAAATATTTATTTGATGTTTATTCTAAACCTATAACTTCTAGTCTGCTAACAACTCAACAGCAGTAACGGTAATAACTCTTACCTTAAGAATAAGCTATAAAAGTTACGAAAGTAATAAATTTCTGTAGGAAAGTAAGTTGTGAGATTATTTGAGAACGCGCCTAAAAATAACTTGATACAAATTTTATGCCAACCCTTTAAATTAATTTTCTGCACTATCATAACTTCTTCACAAGAAAAATCATAAAGTATGAGCAAAGAACAATTGTCTATACAACAAAATAGCACAGAGCTGTTTGATATTACTTTGAAACGCGCCTAAAACAAATTAAGAGGATTCCTATCTGGAATTGTAGTTGGTCTTTTCTTCTGTCGTAACGTTCCTCATTAGAAAAAATTAAATGAATGACCAAATAAACCAAAATTACAATTTTGCCTGTAATTGGTTTTAAACGCGCCTAAAAGTAGCTTTTATTCCTAACTTTTTCAATTTATTCCAAACTGTTAACTGTTGTTCTGTTGTTTAACTAATAATAAACTGACTAATAAGCAAAAAAAAATTGCAAAAGTAACAAATTTCATTAGCAAAATAAGTTGTGGGATTATTTGTAAACGCGCCTAAAAAATTACTTGGTGGAGATTTTATCCCAGAACTTTTAAATTAATCTTCTGCTTGGTTATAACTTCTTCACAAGAAAAATCTGGAAATCTAAGCAAAGAACAATCATATGTATACAAAAATGGTACAGAGGTCTTTCATATTACTTTGGAACGCGCCTAAAAATAACTCAAAAGTATTCCAGTTGTGGAGTTTTATTCGTTATTTCTCCTATTATAAGAAGAAACCAAAAAATTTCAATAAATAACCAAATAAAATGTTATAAAATTACAATTTTGTCTGGAATTGGTTTTAAACGCGCCTAAAAATTAATTTTTTTAAATGCACTCCAAACCCTTAACTGTTATTCTGCTGTGTAATAACTTCTAGCTTAAGAATAAACAATAAAACTTGCGAAAATAACAATTTCTGTGGCCAAATGAGTTGTGGGATTATTTGTAAACGCGCCTAAAAATGATGGGAAGTATAATACTGACTGTTAACTCTTTTTGCCAGTTGTCTTATAATCATCTATACAACAAAGACCAAAGTGTCAACAAAACAAACTTCTACACCACAAATATACAGTATATATACTTTAGAATTGGTTTTGAACGCGCCTAAAAATTTACCGAAAATTTTGTTCTCTCCAAACTGTTAACTGTTACTTCGTTTTATAACAAATATCAACAGCGATGGAGCCCAAAAATTTAGCAGAAAATCAAAAATCCCTGTAAAAACAACATGATTCCACCGGTTTTAAACGCGCCTAAAAAACACATAGAACATTTTTATTATTTGTTCAATTGTTTAAAAGAATGTTTATTAACACTTTTTAATTGTTTATTTTATTTTTTTCAGGTATTTGGGAAACAAAACCTGAGAGGAGTTTGGAAAATGGTTTCGTTTCCGGTTTTGTTTCGACTCGAAAATCAGGTACGAGACTCCATATTCTGTTTTCTGTCGGTTTTCGAAACTTTTCCTCAAAGTGGAAATGGTTTTTGGTTTTGATTGGTTTACGTCGGAAACAAGTCAAGTAAAAAATTCAAAATCCGTGCCCCGAAAATCCGGAACTACTTCCTCAATAGATTTTTAAACGATCCGAAACGAATTAGCCGTGAATCCAGGTACAAAACATCCTGCTGGGTTCACTCAGCCGTGTCCTCCTTCTGCAAAACTTTTTTTTTGTTTTTATTTTTAGGGCCCTCTCACAACCCTTTTGACGGAACAAACTGACCGTGAAAGGAAGTGAGAAGTCCTATAGTCTTTAGTGAACTCTGTTTCGAGACTTGCTGACATTTAGGTTGGAGGTTTCCTTTTTAAGGTACGGACATTCGATATTGAAACTGCTTTTCATACCTCCAACAGATAAATTTGAATGACTGACAAGTGGAAGTAGAAACTTCTTCCTGGTTTCTGTGTTACATACAACCCGTTCGGCTAACTCTGGTAACATCTTGAGGGTGTCATCGGTTTTATTAAATCAACGCGAAATGGTTTGCCAGAAATAAGCGAAAATAGGTTTGATAAGAATAAGCGACTAATTCACATCTAGAGTGTGCATTACTTATGAAACGAAATTTTCATGAAAGGGTGTAGTACTTATGAAGTGGAACCTTATTCACACTTTTGTTAATATTAATGTTTCAAATCGCAGATAAATTCGGCTTTGGTTAAACATTTATTTTGAGTAACACACTTGAATGAATATTTCATTTCATAAATAATGCACACTGCTATGGAGAAATTCATTTTTATTTTTAACGAATAAATCGGTTTGTTTGTGAGATTGTAATAATTCTAACGAAAAAGCACGTTTTACTTATTAAATGAATCCTCCATCGGGGTGTGTAATATTTATGACATAAATCCTTCACCTAACTGTGCAGTATTTATGAAATGAATTATTGATGAAAGTGTGCATTCGTTTTGTTTCCCAGGTACAGTTTCTTGTTCTGCTATACACTTATTTCCTTTCCTAATTTTATTGATTAGAGTCACACATACAATCCGCTTTAGTTAAATATTTATTTTGATTAACACATGAATGTTTCATTTCATAAATAATGCACACTGCTATGGACAAATTTTTTAACCAAGTTACCATCGGTTTTTTGTGGTATTGTAATTATTTTTAGACGAAAGCGTGAATTCGTATTAAATGAATCCTCCATCGAGGTGTGCAATATTTATGACATCAGTCATTCACATAACTGTGCAGTATTTATGAAATGAATTATTGATGGAAGTGTGTATTCGTCTTGAAATCAATTCCTATGAAAGTGTGTAGTATTGATGGAACGATTTCCTCACGAAAGTGTGTATTACTTATCAGAAGAATTGTCCGTGAAAGTGTGCAGTATTTATGAAATGAGTTTGTGATAATTGTGTCGAATACTTATGTCTATGAGGGTGTGTTACAATCGAAACGAGTTCTTCTAGAAAATGTGCAGTACTTTTGAAATTAGACCTTTTCACCAGTCAGGGTGTAGCTTCATCGGAACTTATTTCTGATTCACTACAATGTTCTCTTGTGGTATCATCTATTTCAATACCTTCCAAGGAACGTGAATATGGGAGGTTTAATATTTGTCTTGATTTATGACGTCATCAATGGTTTCCAACATCAATCAACACTACTACCAGCCCAGAAACATTTGAAATTCGATGGACAGCAGCGGCGGAAATTAAATTCAAATACTGGCGGGAAATATAAAAAGCTGTGGAACAATTTTTAGACTCGTGAGCCAAACTGAAGACTCGGAGCCATTATGTCTATCACGGAGAGTCGAGATGTTCCTGTGTGCTACCTGAGCATCCAGGGGTTTACTTAAGTATGATTATGTTCGCACGAATCTACAAACATTATCGCCGGTCTTTAATCGCTGTATTTTGTAAAAATTATTTGAAAAGATAATTATAATTAGCAATAATCGATAATGATCAATCAATAATAATTAAAAAAATTTTCCACCAATTAGACGTTCGATGAAAAATTTTTATTAGCTGTTGAATTTACTCATACGATCAGAATATAATGACTCGTCTTTTTATATTTCATAAACAAGAATATTGTAAAAGTAATAATTTTGAATCGTTAAAAGTGTGCATTATTTATGAAAGAATATGTGCGTTGAGTTTGGTGCGAAAGTGTACTGTACCTGGGGAATGATTTTCTTATTGAAGTGTGCATTACTTTTGAATTTAGATCTTCGTGTAAGTGTACTTAAATCATGAAAGAAAGCTCGGGTCCATTCGGTTGTACTGAATTCTAATTGGTGTTGTTGTGAATTATCTGTTCTCTCTCATTCACGGGTGTGCAGTATTTATGAGATGAACCAATAGGAAGTGCGCAGTAGATAAATTATTTCTAGTTGAATCTTAGACGCGAGCATCTTTCATTCAAGTCCAGATTTCCGTTGGAAGCCGTCGCTTTAAACTCTAAACACTTTTCTGGAAGTAGAAGCTCACGTCGAAAGGGTAGTGGGTTTAGGATCTAGAGCAGTGATTCCCAAAGTGGTCTATATCAACCTCCAGGGGTCTATGACAACCTGCAAGGTGTCAACGTCAGCGAAAAAAAATTTTGGGATCCATGAAATGAAAATGAGGGTCGAGGATAGTGGATCTCAACATACCCTGACAGTACCTATTTACTTACATATACTATCTTATAATATAAAGAAATATATATTATATATAAAAGTAGCTATGATGTAAAAAATTTACTTGACTACAGTGAGAAATTTACAAAAATCAGGTAAGTAGGGGTCTACCCAAAACCGAAAAACATGGCAACGGGTCTATGACACAAAAAGGTTGGGAACCTCTAGCCTAACTTAATAAACAGACTAGTGTCTTCCTCTCAGGAGAGGATCAAGTACGTCATTTTGAATTAAATTGGAATTATCAACAGCAAATATTAAATTAGTTTTAGTAGTATCTTCCTCCAGCTTAAAAAAATTTCTTTTTAAGTCAGCCAACGTCAGTAATTTTGAATTTTGAGTCAGAAACAAGAACTGAAACCAACTTAAATTTTGTCTTCCATTTGAAATTTATTTCAAGATCTCAATCCGAATTGTATCTATACTCATTTACTTACATTTTAATATCGTAGATAAATATTATGACATAGTTAATAAATTTATTATGTATTAATTATGATAAAATTAAATATTATTTAATAAATAAAATTCAACAACCAAAGTAAGCGAGTAAACAAAACGACAACAAAAGAAACAGTTTCGACGTAAATAAACTTGAGAAATACTCTTCTTCAACGCTTTTAATTATATATTGAGCCAATTTGACTCATTTTATTATTTTGTTTTTAGTTCTTTTATATTCTGAAGGAAAAAGTGTTATGTATACAAATTTTTGACTCGTAAAATAAATTTTAATTTTGATATTTCAATTATGAGTCAAAGTGACTCAATCCAGGAAGAATCGAGATTCTTGTTATAAAAAGTGTGAGACATTGAACGGAAGTTTTACTTCATAAATATTGCACAATAAAAAAAAATCATTTCACAAGCGAAATGTGAGTAGTCTGATCATTTCATAAATAATGCACACTTGAATGCGGATTGGTCCATAAATTTTTTTTCGTAAAATTATTTCGAGTCAAATCGACTCACATCAGTGAGAATTTAGTTTATAAATCAACATCCGTTAATCAGGTTCTGAAGTTTAGTTATTATAGCGCAGATTTTGTTTGGTGCACAAGCCAGACACCCGACGGTCATTTCATAAATATTGCACGAGGATTTGTGTTGGTAACATTTTACGAACAAACAGTAGATTGAGATAGAGGGGTCATTTCATTTCATAGATTTAGCGGAAAATTCGCTTAATCAGTTAGGTAAGGGTACAAATTCGGTCGTTTCATAAATAACGCACATTAATTTATGTTAATAACAATTTATAGATAAAAACTATTTCAGTTCTAATATTAATAACAAATCTTTCAATGAAATCGGTTTTTGTCTCTCTTCTCGGTCAAAAACTTGGGTTTGACTCCATTAGTCAAATTGACTCACATCCGTTAAAATAAGGTGTATAGTCAACGTCGTTAAGAAATTTTTATCAGTGACACGACAACCGTGTAACAAAGTCGGCGAAATAAAAGCAGATAAAAGACATGTAACGTCAGTTATTATATATACGCTAAATCAAACAAATAATTAAAGACTCTCAGTGTAATAAATAACAAATTTGCCCAAAATTTGAGTTTGAGGATTTAAATCAATGCCAAAATCAGTTAAAATGGAATGTCGTCAACTTTTAAACACTTAAATCCGCCACAATTTTGATTTAAATGTAAATAATTTTATGGGGTTGTTTACCTGAGGGTATTCCGCCATCCCTGGATGTCCAGGAGAAAGAAAGCTGACGGCCGTTGTGACGACCGTGGTGGCCAGCGTCAGCGTGGTCACCGGCGGTAAAACCGCCACCGCCTTTGCAACCACCGTGAAGCCGTCTAAGACACCAGAATAACCCGTCCGTCGGTCTTCCGCACCAGTTCGCACAAAATTTTCTCGATTTGGAAAAGTGAAAAATGGGAAACCGTTAAGAAGAAACCGGGAAATGGGAAATTGTAGAAACGTGAGAAATATTCAAACCGCGCCAAATTTCACCGAATATCTTCATCTCGACGGTTGTTATGTTATTTGAACTTATGTATCCGTAAAATTATTTTTAGATTAACCGGTTTCCATTTTGGTTTTTTGATTTTGGTCAGACACTCATTTTGTAAATTTTTACGCGATTCACGTAACCGATTCCTTAAAAAGCTGTATCTCGAGAGGTGTATTGAAGTTGTCAACACCGCGACACACAGGAAATGAAGATTATAAATGAACTAATCTTGACTGTGTTTGACAATTTCGTGAGTCACTTTGAACAGTTACAGAAAAACAAACAAAAATAGCAAATTTCTTTTAAAAAACGCTTTTCGTACAAACAAAAAAGAAAAGCCGGCACCAAAAAACGAGAAGAGATTTTGACGTTCCACACCACAGAACTACCGGAAAGGTCGATCACCAAAAAAAAAAATTCCGAGTTCGGAAAAAAATCGTTACGCGATATAAAATTAATAATAATAAATAAATAAATGAATTAAAAAAAAATAGTCGCGGCCATTTAACAAGGTATTAGGTGCCCGTTTGACACGACGATGGCTCCGATGCCAGAGCCTGAACCTTGTACCTTGCAGCCTCCACGCTTCTCTCTCATTCAACCATCGCATGCTCTCCTCCCCACCCCTTGCCGTGGCTTGTTCCGCCGGTGTTTCGCTTACCCCGGTCTCTTTTTTACTTACACGTCTTTTTATTGTAGTTATTAAACTCGAAAAACATATTTAACATATTATTTTCACCTTTAATGTAATTGTAACCCATTCAGAAATCCGCTCCGGAGTGCATCAGTGGTCTATCCAACACCGAAGACTTATTATTAAGATTTCGTTCCGACAGATTCCTCCACTTTCTTTACTATTAGACATAGTTTTTGTTGTTCCGTCAAGTGTTTTCCATTCTTTTCAGGAATTTGACGCGTTTTTTGTTTTGTTTTGTCTTGTCCTCTTGCTCTTCTTCTTTTATTTTGTTAGGAGGAGGACAACGGATGTCATTACGACACGAGTGTATCTCATCCTGTGGTATCAATAATTTCAAAACCCCCCCAAAAAAATTTTTTTCTCATCGTACAAAACAAAAACTTAGTTTTAATAAACCTTCTTCCTTTTTAATTTTTTATGTTATCCTAACTGAGCCAATTTGACTCATTCTTTAATTTTTTTCGGTCGTTCTATTAATACTTTATCACTTAGATAATTCTTTTACAAATCGATTGATTCGGTTCGCTACTTTTAGTATTAGTAATCAATATTTCAAATTAAATTAGCGTTAGTTAGCCTTTGGAAGAATCTATAAATTTTTGTACGTCAAATTGACTCATTAAAATAATATAAAGCTTTTAGACTAGATCACAACTCAATACCAAACGTCAATACACAACTACCCTCTGATAATTGTGTGCCTGTAGAAATGTTTGATGTCTTTAAAATGTTTGGTAATTAGAACTGAGCCAATTTGACTCATTCCTGAATTTTTCTCGGTCGTTTCATTAATACTTTATCACTTAGATAATTCTTTTATAAATTGATTGATTTGGTTCGCTAATTTTACCACTAATAATCAATATTTCGAATTTAATTAGGGATAGCAGCCTTTGGAAGAAACAATAAATTTTTTGTGCGTCAAACTGACTCATTACAATAATATAAAGATTTTAGACTAGGTCACAACTCAATACCACACGTCAATACACAACTACCCTCTGATAATTGTGTGGCTGTAGAAATGTTTGATATTTTTAAAATGTTAGGTAATTAGAACTGAGCCAATTTGACTCATTATGATTTATCAAATCGGTTTCAGTTGTGTTCCGAAATAATAATCATAATAATATTGATAAGTTATTTATTAAAATTAACTGTGAAGGTTTTAGTTTGTGTTTGACAACTTTCGTTTTGAGGTTTGAGTCAAATTGACTCGGGTCAGTTAAAATAGCTTATTATTTGAATTTTAATATGCGTTTGAAAGTTTTGTTTGAAGGGCAAAGGTTTTGATTGTTTCAAGAAAACTAGATATCGACAAGATTCTAAGGATTATGTCTTATTTCATAAATAATGCACACTTTGAAATGTATTTGAGTAATTACATAAGTTATGCACACTTTTATGAATAGTTCGTTGCGTTTGAGTTGTCGCGTTTTTCGTTGTTTACATCTTTGGGTTTGTGTTCCTGTTTTCATTTCAATAATCTTGCACAGTATCCACTTTGAATGGTTATGATGAACCTGCTTCATCCAAGTTTTTGATTTTGATGGGGTGAACCAAATTCCTTCAGTGCTGGCTTGACCTGTTTGGAATTGCACATTCTCGTAGCCTTTTTTGAGTTTATCTGATTGACCCTCATCCGTGTGTCAGTGGTGGTGATGGTGGTCTTGTTTCCTATTTAGACCTTAACTGTGAATATTATTGATTTTTAATGTCATATTTATTTCATTCGGTCAGCCATCTTTGATTTCTTTTTTATCGCATCTCCTATAGCTTGGGAAAAGGATATAAATCTCGTTTCAGAACTTTATGCTGCACTTAAGATGCAATTCGAAATGAGTTTTAAAACCATTTCTAACTCGGCGTAGGTGTCGGTTTTATTTTAGACATTCGTTTCTCGGAAATTGTGATCCAACTTTAGTATTGTTCCAAGAGTCTGAGTTTATCAACGACTTCCTCTCTGTTATTAACTGATAAGATGAAAGTCTGAGACTTGTGCTTTCTCCGTATGTGACAGATTTCATTTTTGTTCGTATTTAATCCGGAACGCTTAGTATCTAAAACACTTCTGACTATTTAGTTTTCATACCACCTCCCACAAAAGGAAATCTTCTTTGGTTGCCCCCCTCACCACTATGTCATTATCATCGTCTGAGATGTTGCGTTGGGTTGTAAATAATCTCCCAAAAGGTGGACTGGTGATGAAGGCTTTAGGTAGAATTATAGTGAGCGATGTGTATTTTAAGAAAGAGTTCATTTCATAAGTATTGCACACGTTTATGTTGGATTTGTTTGAAGAGTAATGAACAGCTTAGAGTAGAAGCAGTCACTATAATTCACAGTTTGATGAAGAAACCATCCCATAACCACTGCACAGGAATGTGCCAAAATCATTCAAAAAATCTTGATTCCCGCCATATTTCGCCCTCGAAGGAAACGTTTCAATAAACCAGAATCTCAAGAAATTTTGCTGGTCGACTTTGTCGAAACTAAAAAACACTACAATCGTGTCAGAACTGATGTAGTAAGTGTAGCGAACGATTTGTAATTGTCCTAAAATTCGTTCCGAAATCTCTATCGTCTTCCTTACTTCATACCAAATTCCTAAAAACTACTATGAATTGAATTTAATCGAAACTGATGAACACTACAAACACTACAATCATATCAGATATATAATATCAAAAGTTTGGGATTGTTGGGTATCGTTACAAAATTTAATTTGGGCTTCCTTTCCTCCTTGAAAAGTCCTACAATACGCTAGTAGTCGAATTAATAGAAACTAAACACCACTACAATCATGGAGAAATTCATTTCATAAATATTGCACATTTTTATGACCTATTTATCACACCAATAATACACGATTTCAGCAAGAGGTTATTTCATAAATACTGCACAGTTGGAGGAAGGATTTGTTACAAAAATGACCAACAACTTTGAGCAGAAGTCATTCCATTAATATTGCACCGTGTTGGATAACACATTTCGCAAGCACCATACATGTGGAAGGATTTCAAGGATAAATTTCAAAAATCTTGCACACTTTCACGAGTTAATAATTTAATAAGTAATGGACAGTTTTAGCAGGAACTCATTTCATAAATACTGCACACTTCTATAACGGACTCATTCCTAATGCACGATCTTCAGAAAAAATTTTATATTACGCAAGCTTATGATTTGAAAATCGTTTCAAAAGTAGTGCACGGTATAATGAAGAATTACTTCCATAAATATTGCACATCTTTAGTAAGAATCAAACTCAAGAATACACCCCGTATTAATATAAGATGACCTACTTCCTCTAGTTATTCAAACACATCAACAAAGTCTTTTTGGGTTTTTAGCTTAAGAAAGCTATTTACCTCACAAAAAAGTACACAGTTTTAGCCAGAGATTATTTCATAAATAATGCACACTTCTATGAAGGATTTATTATAAAAGTGATCAACAACATTAAACAGAATTTATTCCGTTAATATTGCACATTGTTGAGTCAACCATGCCGTAAGCATCACACGAGTGAGGGAATTTCAAGCATACATTTCACAAATATTGCACATCTTCACGAATACTTCAGGAATACTCAGTTTTAGCAGGAACTCATCTCATACATAATCTCACACATTGATAAACAGCTCATTCCAAAAATATTGCACAATTTTCAGAAAGAATTATATTTTACATCAAGCAAATTCTGATTTAAACACGCCGTTTAATGAAGAATTAATTCCATAAATACTGTACAGTTCTAGAAAATGGTCTCTTGGAAGTAATAAACACGTTGGTGTGGGTGTTATTTCATTAATATTGCACACTATTGAATAAATCATTCCATAAGCACACTACACACGTGCGGAATTTCAAGGATACATTTCCATTCCTATTTACAGTGTCCATTTCCTACTCCACAGTCTCTTATACAGTCCTTCGGGCTAAGACACTGGTCTTTTCTCTGAATCCAACAACTAACTTGCAGGATAATATATTGAAAGTAATAAATGAAAAATTTTTCTGTTATTATTATTATCGTCAATATTATCATTATAATTTTTTATTATAATTTTAGTTTCAGGTTCAAGTTAAAAGAAAACTTGATTTGCGGATAATATCGATAATGACATTCAAATTGATGTTTTATTAACAAATTAGGAAACCATAAAAATAAAATAAATGAATAATTATAAGTTTGTTAGTGGTAAGACCGTTAGGGTCACATTTTATTTATTTATTATTATTATATTTTCGTGATCGGGTCATTAAATAGCGAATCAACATCCTGAAAGGCATTGTTCCATTTTCATTTTGTTAAATTGATGAATGAAAATTTGAAAGTTTGGGGCTAATTCTTTATTTGAAATATTTGTTTTAATTTGCGAAATGAGTCAATTTGACTCCTTCAATAATATTAAATTTCAGCTGAGTTTTACAGCCCTTTTTTGGGTATAACTTCTTAGTCTGGCACTTAACTACTACACCAAAGACCACCCGCATAATATTTAAATTATAAGCGAGAAGAGAATATTTGGAATTGAATTGAAACGAAGAACAAATAAGTGATCGTATTTATAAACCTGTGTGCATTATTTATGAAATTATATTTATACATTGGTGGCTTTAGCGGGAGGTGTTTGGGGTAGTGGTTTAAGCCCCCGACTGTTGAATTTGTAGTCGTCAGTTCGAATGATCTTCCCTATCCTGTTATACCAAAGGGTGAAATACTCAATAAATATATAAATTTTGGTGGGATTTCATTGGTCACACTAGAACCAATCACGATGCTGTATTTGAAAGGGTTGGAATTTGAAAGGTTGTTTCAAGACCAATTGCGTTATTGTATTTTTCAATGTGTCGTGTTTGGTTCATATTTGACCCATCAGATCACACACTGGTTAACCCATCATTATAGGTTTCTATTAATGCATGAATATCATTTCATAAATAATGCACACAAGTTTCTATTTATGATAATTTTATTGACCGAATTTCGTTTTTTTTTGTTTTAAAATTTTTATTTGTCCAGATGAGATTGGGGCATAATTGGGTGTAGCTGCAAATAGAACCAATCACGATACATTGCTAGTTTCCTTTTGCGCTCTTTGATTTCGCGTAAAACAAAACCTGACTGTGATTTTATTTTTGGTATTGTCATAATCACAACTTGTGTTGATGAGAGCGCATACTTGCGGACTTTGGTTATGATACTAAATCTGGCTCAGAGATGTCTTAGAATTTTTGTCTGTTTCCATTTCAGAAACCGTGGACAGAGTGTGCAATGCTTAACACGTTGACTGCCGCGAAACTTTTCCAAAGTCTTGTTTACGAGGTAAGTTAATTCCAGTTATATATTATTATTATTATAAAGTGGGAGGAGTAGTGTAGTGGTTAAAGGTCCTGACTGAGACGCAAATGGTGGTAAGTTCGAATGCGAATCCTCTCGCATCCTGTTATACCCAAAAAAAGCTGAAAACCGGGACTAAAACCACTACCACCACATATTATTATAAGAGTCATTGGTATATACGCAAATATATAAACGGGTAGTAACACTAACTGCTTGGACGAGACGAATGACTAACGTGGAAGTGCTAACCCATATGGGCAAAGAGGAAAGTTGCTGTAAGAAGTTAAGCGCCGGAACCACAATACTTCGGACACGTACTGCAAAACAACAAATACAAACTACTTCCAGCTCATCATGGAGAGGAAAGCAACGCCCCGGAAGACGGAAAACTTCGTGGCTGAAGAACCTAAGAGACTGGTTCATCATGACATCCCTATTCCGAACGGCAGCATCCAAGGTCGCCATAGCCCTGTTGATTGCCAACCTTCGACGCAGAGGCAGCACATGATGATGATGAGTAACACTAACAGTAAACTGAGAATGAAGGGAAGGAAGAAAGATCAAAAACAACTGAAGAAACAACACGAAGAAGTCTTGAAAAGGAAAAAAGGTCAAACCAGAAGAATCTCTAGCTACTATCGAACCCACGAAACAACAAAAAGGAATGAAAGGTTTTGTAGAAATGTGCAAAATTTCCAACGTAGCTTTGCTGTCTCTCGTTAGAACTGGAATCAGACACATGGACCATTTTAAAATTCAACTCTAACCATCAGTGGATTTGTAGGCTTTGATGGGCTTTCATCGAACCTTTAAAGAGAAAAGCGAAAAATAAGAAACCCGAGTTAGAGAAATCATTTCAATAATAAAATACAAGAAAATAAAAAATGTAAGAAAATGTCAGTCTTTCATTTCCGTTTGCCTAAAGTATTTAAAAAACCCGCGATACCGGTTTACGTAGCCGTTACAATGAAAGAAGAAGAAGAAGAAGAAGGAAGATAAAATTCCGCTAGATTTTAATCGTTGACATACGTTCAACCCCCGAAGGCCTTGAATATGTTAAAAAGAAGTTTCGCAAAATGATATTTTCTATAAATGCGTTCCAGTGAGGGGATCCGTAATAACCCATTGATAACGAACTGGACCAATCAGATTAGGTTTTACTCACTGCCAGCCATACCCAGGTTCTCTCTCTCTCTCCTTATCTTTATCTTTGTCTTTGTGTTTGTACCTGTATTACTTTCTTATTAACTCACCTTTAACGAAAACAAATTTTGTCGTAGTGTTAGCTCGAAGCCAAAGTTTAACTTATGCGAAATCCTGTTATTGGTCCTCATGCCGGATGTCGTGTCGAAGTTTGTTTGGTTCCGGAAATGTTCGGAAGCAACTATTTCAGGGTCGTTTTTGTTTCTTTGGTGATTCTAAAATAGAAAACTGACATTCAAGGCAGGGCATGAAGTGAGTCAGAATTAAGTCCGATAAACCTTTGTAAGATGTTCAGAGAGTTTCACAGATTTCCATATTTTGAATATGGTTTCTTTCCCGCCAGTTTTTGAATTTCATTTCCGCCGCTGCTGTTCATCAAATTTTAAGTATTTCTGGGCTGGTAGTAGTGTTGATTGATGTTGGAAACCATTGATGACGTCATAAATCAAGACAAATATTAAACCTTCCATATTCACTTTCCTCGGAAGGTATTGAAATAGATGATAACAAGAGAACATTGTAGTGAGTCAGAAATAAGTTCCGATGAAGCTACATAAAGACCCTGACTGGTAAAATGTCTAATTTCAAAAGTACTGCACACTTTCAGGAAGAACTCGTTTCGTTTGTAACACATTCTCATAGACATAAGTATTCGACATTACTATTATAAAAACTCATCTCATAAATACTGCACACTTTCACGGACAATTCTTCTAATAAGTAATACACACTTTCGTGAGGAAATCGTTCCATCAATACTGCACACTTTCATAGAAAATTGATTTCAAGACGAATGCACACTTCCATCAATAATTCATTTCATAAATACTGCACAGTTAGGTGAATGACTCATGTCATAAATATTGCACACCTCGATGGAGGATTCATTTAATAAAACTTCACGCTTTCGTATAAAAATAATTACAATACAACAAAAAACCGTTGGTAACTTGGTTAAAAAATTTGTCCATAGCAGTGTGCATTATTTATGAAAGGAGACATTCATTCAAGTGTGTTACTCAAAATAAATTTTTAACCAAAGGATTGTATGTGTGACTCTAACCAATAAAATTAAGAAAGGAAATAAGTGTATAGCAGAACAAGAAACTGTGTACCTGGGAAACAGGACATATGACATTGAGTCATCATTAACTGTATCAGACTATATGACATCGATATGGATACTGTTACAAATTCGGTGGGAAATTGAATACAAGGAAAGTTAAATGAGGAAAGAAAGTTAACAAAAGAAGAAAGAAGAAAAATGAAAAAAAGATCCTGAAGATATAATTCAAAGCCTGACTCCTCTCTCATTCATTCTTTCCACGGTCTCATCTTCTCCACCTGCACTAAAGAAAGTCACAGAGAAAAATTATGATCCAAAAAGAAAGAGAGAGAGAGAGAGAGAGCTCTTCTAACCGAAAAAACCAAAGCCCGAGGCTTAGGCTTACACTGAGAGGGAAGGAGGAGGAGGAGAGGAAGTGGGAGGTTGAAGTGGGAGCTGGAACATAAATTCAAAATCGGATCCTGAGATTCAAGAACTCTCCATACAATCCGGTAAAAATGAAACAATTAATATCGTATACAGATAACACATGGACACAACAATATTTCATTATTAGCTTATCACTAATAATAAGGAAAACCGACAAGTGGTGGCGGCGGCGGCGGCGGCGATGGTGGTGGTGGAACAAGGCAGAACCTCGAGGGTAAAGTAGTTGGATTTAATTAATCAATTGTTTATGCCTTATGAACTCACGTTTATACCCCCGAGTGAGGCTTTGCCAACAACAACAACAACTACAACAACCACAACAACAATGATCTAAAAATAAAAATTGAACAAGAAAATAACGAAAACTTGATTCAGAACGAATAACATGATGCGAGATGCATTGTAGTGACCAATGAAACGTAACGCGCTGTTTTAGATTTCACTTCAAGCCTATTTCCGGTTTTTAGTCGAACGCTCGAGGTCCTAGCATTTAGAACACCCTTCAAAAGGAACAGAAACAGAGAGAGATGGGAGATGGCTTTGACTAATTTTTGGAAATCGGTTTTTCTTTGAGGACGATGGGGGTTGAATAAGATGCGACCAGTTTGGTCGACCATTTCACGAGACCCTTTAACGCAGAGGCCTTTTCATAAATAATGCACACACGTGTGTTTATATTATTTAATAAGCTTCAATTTTGCTTTTTAAGCTGAAACCTAAAAGGACATTGTTGATGTGTTTGAATGACTAGGGAAGTAGGTCATCTTATATTAATATGGGATATCTTGAGTTTGATTCTTACTAAAGATGTGCAATATTTATGAAAATAATTCTTCATGAAATCGTGCACTACTTTTGAAACGATTTTCAAATCATAAGCTTGCGTAATATAAAATAAAATTCTTACTGAGGATTGTGCATTACTTTTGAATGAGTCCGTTATAGAAGTGTGCAGTATTTATGAAATGAGTTCCTCCTAAAACTGTGCATTACTTATTAAATTATTAACTCGTGAAAGTGTGCAAGATTTTTGGAATTTATCCTTGAAATCCTTCCACATGTATGGTGCTTGCGAAATGTGTTTTCCAACAATGTGCAATATTAATGGAATGACTTCTGCTCAAAGTTGTTGGTCATTTTTGTAACAAATTCTTCCTCCAACTGTGCAGTATTTATGAAATAACCTCTTCCTGAAATCGTGTATTATTGGTGTGATAAATAGGTCATAAAATGTGCAATATTTATGAAATGAACTTCTCCATGATTGTAGTGGTGTTTAGTTTCTATTAATTCGACTACTAGCATATTGTAGGACTTTTCAAGGAGGAAAGGAAGCCGAAATTAAATTTTTGTAACAATACCCAACAATCCCAAACTTTTGATATTATATATCTGATATGATTGTAGTGTTTGTAGTGTTCTTCAGTTTTGATTAAATTCAATTCATAGTAGTTTTTAAGAATTTGGAGTGAAGAAGGAAGACGACTGAGATTTCAAGACCCATCATGATTTTTGGAACGAATTTAGGTCAATTACAAATCGTTCGCTACACCTACTACATCAGTTCTGACACGATTGTAGTGTTTTTTAGTTTCGATAATGTCGACCAATAAAATTTCCCGAGATTTGGGTTTATTGAAACCTTTCCTTCGAAGGCGAAATATTTTTGACAAATTCCTCCGGTGTAGTAGTTATGGGATGGTTTCTTCATCAAACTGTGCACTATAGTTCATGATTGCTTCTTCGCCATTGCTTTTCAAACAAATCCTACACAGAAGTGTGCTGTATTTATGAAATGAGCTCTCTATAAATATGCAAGATGGATTATTATCGGACTCTTCATCAAAGTTTGCATTACCAGCGCATCTTTATCGGAAGTTGTTTGTAACCCGACCTAACATTTTAGAGAGTGATGGTGATGGTCGTGTTGACTGGGAGCAATCAAAGAAAATTTTGCTTTGGCGGCGGGGGGGATGTCCAATAGGAGAACGAGGAAATATTTACAGCGGGTGACTTCCTTGTCAGTTCAGACTTGTCCCTTATATGCACTACTTGGTAGAACTGGTTTGATGAGTGTTACAGAGGTGCGGAGACGTCATTTCAAAACGGAAATAAATCGTCTGAATCGGAAAAGTTTCATTATTCCCTACATACTTGAGTTGTTACATAAATTACGTCGGTCGGAGTATATATCATAAATATATATCATAACAATGAAAACAAGCATCAGGTTGGAAGGATTCAGTTGTGGATTCGCAACATTTTTTCATAACTAAAACTCAACACCCAGTGTTAAGTGGTCACGTGACCTTCACTCATTGAATCAAACATTTCCCCGATAATTTATGTAACCTTTCAAAAGGATCATACTTCAAATCGGATGATAGTTAAATTAATAAATAAGAAAAGTGGTTGTAATAAATATGACGAGGGTGATGACTGTTGATCTTTAAAGTAATTAAACAAATAAATGAAATGAAGAAGTGACGTCGAGTCTTAGCAAAGAAACAACAACAACAAAAATTTTTCTCCAATCCTCAGTTCCGAAAACCGGCTCAGGCTCAGCCAACATAGGAAAAATTTTTGGCAGCATTGTTTAGTACCTGGTACAAAGCGAGAACATGAATCTAGAATTAGGCATGGTCGAAGACTTTAAAAAAACTCGGAATGGTTCGTCGAATCCATTGAAATTGATACACCTACACTGGAAACGGAGAAGACGAATTTATTTTTTATTTTCGGGCTCTTAATTTGGGGAGCCCACTTTTTCAAAATTAAAAAAGACTTTGATTAATGCTCATTTTAAATGCCCGAGTCTTTGTTTATTTTTGGTCAAGTTGCTGCGTTGTTTCTTAACGCAGGCGCAAGAGAGAGAGAGAGACGCTGATAATGTTTAACCTAAAGACAGGGGGTCTCTTCGTTTGAAATCTGATTGTGCTGAACGGGTCGCTGTTCCCCAAAACCTTTTGAAATGAAATCCCGTTAAAATTGTGCAGTATTTATGAAATGAATTCTTGATAGTAGTGTGCAATATTTTTGGAATGAAATTATGATGAAAACGTGTGATGGTTATGAAATGAATTATTTTTAAGATTGTGCAATACTTTTGAAATAAGATCCCTTACATTTGTGCAATACATTTGAAATAAGAACCTTTTACATTTGTGCAATACTTTTGAATTCAAATCCCGTTAAAATCGTTCAGTATGTACGAAATGAATTATTAATAGTAGTGTGCAATACTTTTGAAATCAGATCCTCTTACATTTGTGCAATACTTTTGGAACGAAATCCCGTTAAAAACGTTCAGTATTTACGAAATGAATTCTTAATAGTAATGTGCACTACTTTTGAAATGAAATTTCGTTAAAATGTTCAGTATTTATGAAATGAATTCTTAATAGTAGTGTGCAATACTTTTGAAATAAGATCCTCTTAAATTTGTACAATACTTTAGGAATGGAATTGTGGTAGTACGTGTAATAGGTGTGAGATGAATTATTTGTAATATTGTGCAATACTTTTGAAATCAAACCTCACTAAAATTGTGCAGGATTTACGAAATGAATTCTCGATAATAGTGTGCAATATTTTTGAAATGAAATTATGATGATGTTATGGTGTGTAATGGTTATGAAATGAATTATTTGTAATATCGTGCAATACTTTTGAGTTGAAATCCCGTTAAAATTGTTCAGTATTTATGAAGTGAATTCTTAATAATAGTGCAATACTTTTATTACGAAAACGGAGGCGTTATACTTGAAACGAAAACCTGATAAAACTTTTTAAAACGAGTTGTTTATGAAATTGTGCAATACTTTTGAAATGAGCTTTTAAAAATATACCTAAAATAAATTCTTTTTAAAGGTGTGCATCAATTACGAAGTGAACTATTTGTAACTCCATGAATTTTTCATGAAAAATGGAAAACCTGATACGGTGTGCGATATTTATGAAACGAATTTTTCGGAAAAATATGTTTCACCGGAAGTTATTTATGATTCAGTCCAATATTCTATGCCAGTGAATCCCAAAGTGGTCTATATCGACTCTCAGGGGTCTATGACAATCTGCATGGGGTCTCCGTCAGCGAGAAAAATTTTGGGGCCCATGAAATGAAAATGGGGGTCTCAATATACACTGATAGTACCTATTTACTTACATTATACTATCTTATAATATAAAGGCATATTATTTATAAAAGTAAAATTTCTGAATATGAAAGAGAGTAAATAAAAATTATTACTCTCTGGTTCAGGTAATAACAAACAATTAACGAACCCCTTTTTCATAAATCATGCACACTCACTCCAAGATGGCGGTAAGTGCAAACAGTTCAGTATTTCACATCGTCAAAAAAAATACCGAAAAGAGTACAAAAATGAAAGGAGCCAAAAACCACAAGAGAAAGGAAGAAAACAAAAAAAAGAAAAGAACAGTGGCGTAGGTCGATAAAGACTAATTTACCTCACCCCTCCTTCAGGGTGAACTCTTCCTCGAATTAACCAGTACTAATAATAAATATAAAAGTGAGTATCCACGTTGGATCCTCAGGGCTGAAAGCTCCTCCGATTTTTTTTTCTGCCCTTCTCTTCCTCCCTCTTTGCGAAAACCTCTTATTAAGGTTATTCAATACCGGAGCTACGCCCCTGACGTGGGGAGGAGAAATGACACCATTAAGTCCGCGAGTGAGGCAATTTAATTGTTATAGTAAACGTGTTTACTCAAGTGCCAAGTGAATCCTTGAGGCTTTTAAACTTTAATAAATCTCAATAATTAAATCTTCTTTTTTTTATCCCTCCCGCAAAACAGATAATCTATAATCTAGATAGATAATAATCTTCAATTTTTTTTGCACATAAATGATAAACTTGCTTTCATTTCACCACGTAAGAAAAATAATTTAATAGCGCTACAAGAAGGTAAGAAAAAATTCCTTTCACGGTTATTTATCAAATTATATAATACATAACACTCATAATTTTTATTTACTTTTAATTAAAATTTTATTATCTGAAACGACAACCTATAAATTTTATTAAAACAATATTATAATATACACTCGCAGATAATACGTCCAGTCAATTAATAGAAAACATAACTCTTAATAACAACGTAAGTGAGTGATTGAAACGATCATTATCATATTAAAGCTAAATGCCCGGTCGGTATGTAGAGCGAAATAAATTAATAAATAAATTATTATTAACTAATAACTGTTTGCTTTAGAATAATTTAAAATGATAATGAAAATTTAATTGCTTTTTAAAAATTATGTAAATTAAACAAATAATATTCCAATTAGAGGAAGTAGTTAATTGTTAGTGGTGAACAGGTGCACTAAAGGTTAATAAATATTTTGATTTGTGGTATAAGTTAATTAATTATACTTACAACCGTTGTAAGTGACGAAATTAGGTGATGAGTGAAGGGGGTTGAATATAAGTTGATTTTGGTTTAGGCCAGAAGTTGTCAAACTTTTTTGTGTCGCCATGTTTTTCGGTTTTGGGTACACCTATGTACCTGATATTGATTTTTGTAAATTTCTCACTGTAGTGAAGTAAATTTTTATATATAATGTATATGTCTTCTTATTATAAGATAGTATAATGTAAGTAAATAGGTACTATCAGTCTACTGTTGGGATCCACTATCCTGGACCCCCATTTTCATTTCATGGATCCCAAAATTTTTCCGCTGACGTAGACCCCTTGCAAGTTGTCATAGACCCCTGGGGGTCGATATAGACCACTTTGGGAATCACTGGTCTATTTAATTTTTATTTTATTTATTTTTATTTTTGGTTAGTTTTGTTTATTTCTATATTTTAAATATGATTTCAAAGGTGCTTAATCTTATTTCCTATTTATTTATTTATTTTTCTTCTTTATTGATTTATGTATGCACTTCTGTATTATTTGGTCGCAGTTGTTAATGTATTTAACTGAACTTAGTGTTAATGTATCTTAATAGTTGTAGTTTGTAATGTATCTTAGAGAACTAACATAGGTTATAATTAGCAAAATAAGTATTTCTCAGGGATTTAGGTAGATTGTTCTGACTTGTCTTCTTATGGTTAACTCGCTTTATGTAATAATAATAATAGATCGAGACATAGGAGTCTGGTAGGCCTATCACTCCAAGGACCGTGGTTCAAATCCCACCTGGGTGCCTGTTTTTCTCCAGCTCTTCCTTACCTAAAGTGTTTTCCTTCAACTTATCCACCATCCTTTCACCCAAATATCCTTTCAAGACCCACAACCTTGGTAGTAATGATCAGGGTATGTAAGGTATCTCAGTAAGGTAGCTGACTCATAATCAAACAAATTTTCAACTCTTCTACTTGCTCCAACAAATAGGAGTGCATATGAGTTGAAAGCATCGTGGTCTCTAATTGGCCGAAACGAGAAAAATTGATATATGTTACGGTAAAAGTGATAAATAGGTTATATATTAATATTTACAATTCCCGACGATTATTCATAATCACCAGCTAGAACTTGGTAAATGTGAGAAGCAACTAAATATTTATCACATTTACCTTAGAGATTTATAAAATCTCTAACTTGAATGAGAGTAATGGAAAAGTCAATAGATAAATAAATAAATAACAATAAGGAGGGAATTATGGTTTCACAAGGATGATACATAGGTGTCAAAAGCCAGAAATGCATTGACCATCTTATCGCGACGAATCTTTCTATATCTACCGTCGGCTAAATGAAAAACCAAAAAATGTATTAGAGAGAGATAAAGGCAGAGGATTGTTGTCGGTTTGGTAGATAAAAATTTTTACGGTAGGAAGGAGACAAAGAGGAGGAGGAAGGAGACACAATAAAGAAAAAGAGAAATTTCTTTTTGTTGGTTTCGATCGATTTTTCTTGGACGATTTCATTTATTAAATCGAAAATGCGAAACAACTTCCTTCGCCGGAGGTTGAACGACTCCGGAACTCTGGAATTGCTCCGACTAATTCTTCATCTGCGTCCGCTGCGCTTCGCCCACGCGCCGCTCGCCTCAGGCACCAGAGATTTACTCCTTTTCATTGGTGTGCTTGAACCCTACCATACCTAAATAATCAATTGTCTTCACTATTTTGTCTTCTCTCTCTCTCTCTCTCTCTCCTTAGAACATGGTCAGCTAACTTGCCGAATGTCATCGCTCCGACAATATGAATCATCTTTACTTCTTTTCTGGCGAAGGGAAAGATTTTTCAATTCCTCCGACTAAACCCTGTACCCCCTCCTCCGCCACCACCAAACCCTCGTCCATTCCTGGTTTCGTCCCTTGTCTCCCTGTGGTTTTTCAACCTTCTTCGGAAGACAAAAAAAAATTAAAAATGTCGTCAATTCGGAGACTGTTCACTTTTTCATTTCCTTCACGTGATAATTTTTATTCCAGATAGGTGGTCATTTCTATATTTATATCGAGTCATAAATAACTTCCGTTTTGTGTAAGACATTTATTTTGGTTAAGACACTTAGACGAAGGATTCGTTTCATAAGTGATGCACACGGGTTTTGATATTATAACATTGCCTTCCTGGTCTTTCTTAAAATGAAATCTACAGAGGACATTGTTTAGAGAGTTTCAGTAGCGTGAAAGTATTTCATCCTAAATTCTACAAGGAGTAACTGTGCAGTATTTTTGAAATGAATTTTTTACAAAGTTTGTTTTATTTATGAGATGAGTTTGTTATAAATAGTATACCTCAGTATTTATACAATGAGGTGTTGACGTAATTGTGCACTACTTATTTGTGCACCCATCAAAGGGTGCATTATTTGTAAAATGAATTATCCACGAGAATGTGCATTATTTATGAAATAAATAACCCATCAAAGTGTGCACTACTTATGAAATAAATAACCCATCAAAGTGTGCATTATTTATGAAATGAATTCCTTGTAAATGTGTACAATATTTTTGAGATGAATTCTCTGCAAAAGTGTGCAATACTTTTGAAACAAATTGTCTGAACAAATATGCAATATTTTTGAAATAAATTCCCAGCAAGTGTGTAATATTTTTGAAATAAATTCCTTTATGAGAATGTGCATTATTTATGAAATAACTCATCGAAGTGTGCATTACTTATGAAATGATTAGTCCATAAGAATGTGCATTATTTATGAAATTAATTCTTAAAAAGCTATTAAAAGCGTACAGTATTCATGGAATGAATTTTTCGTGAAAGTGTATTTTAGTATGTACAGAATACTGCTAAAAGTGTGCATTATTTTTGAAATGATTTCTTGATGAAGGATTGTCAATATGTATTTAGTTGGTATATAGCCTCTCGAATTTTCATTTTGGAATCAGGAAAGTCTTTTTATTTAATTTTAATTGTTAGAGTAGATACAGTATATTAATACAGTATAAAATAATTCAAAAGATCGTCACTCAGAGGGCCGGGTGGGAGCCAGGGAGGAAGTGTCACCAAGCAATGTCGACTAGCAGATATTAATTGTTTGCAATAACGTGTAAACAAACGTCTATGGTCAACAAATGGCGTGTATGGAATGGTTGTCAAAATCCGAAATAGGGAAAATTTATACAGTTTTCTGTACCGCATGTATAATTCCATTAATGAATGTCAACTCAAGAATATTTAACAATAATTTGTTAAAAATCGTCACAGTCTCTACGCTTTATTATCCTCTCTCTCTCTCTCTCTCGTTTTACGATTTTACAATTTCAGATAAAGTCACGGAATGATGGATAATAATAACGGCTGCAGCAGTCAGGCATGTAATGGGAAGGTCAGAGGCGCACACACGGGACGGGAGGGTGCGGAAACCACTCCTCACACACAGGAAACTGGTCTCTTTATTATATCTTGTCATTTAACCGGAGCTGTGTATTTACAAATATTCTCTTCCTCAAGTAAATCTTCTCTCTCTCTCTCTCGTTTTCCGTTGTTAATCTCTTCGTTTTGGACGTTGATGATTTCACTCAGAGTTATTAAAGTTGATTTAGTTTTCAGTCTTCCGAATCTTTTTGTTTTTGTGTCTTTTGACTTTTGTGTTGTAGGCCACTCCTATCGGTGGAAAATTGCAGTGTTGATATCAGTAAATGTCATTTGGATGTCATTTGATGCGCAGTTTTCATTTAAACGGTTACGGAAGTGCTCGTGGAAGAGGAATGAACGGGTTCTGAACGGTCTTCCTTGTCTCTCTTTGTTCTCTCTAACTTTGTATTCAACTGTGAAAAGACCTCGATACTCAAAGTAGTATCAATATTGTTAAATTGGTCTTCGGTTTAGTACTGAATAACTTCCGATAAAGATGCCTAAATTGAGATGCACACTCATCTCCTAAGTAATGCAGCAATTTAGCTGTAGCTTCTCACCATAAATACTGTACACTTTATAGAAGGATTCATTCCAAAAGTAGTGCACACTGTCAACGAACTGTACTTCTTGAATAATGCGTAGTTTGATTTTGTCCAAAAATTGCCAACTACTGAAAACGCTCTCTCAGCATCTACCCTAGTTGGTAGTACTGTTATTTATACTTATACGATATATTTTTCCAAGTTTTGGACAAAATAATGGAAATACTATGTGATGGAGTACACTTAGGTTCACGTTGGCATTACTGTGTTTCTGTGTAAAGTTGAAGTGTCAGGACTTGTAGGTATCATTTTAGTGTAGTAAACGGTTACAACATACAAGCGGTGTGATCTCTCAGACTTTGGAAGAGGACCGTCTGTGACGAAAACAACTTAAGCGGTAGTATCCAAGACAAGCACGAAATACCCAAAACAAGAGAAAAAGACATCGGCGAAGAGGAATAGTGGGCGAAAACCAAAGTTGAGGGAGAAACAGCTGAACATTA
Source organism: Columbicola columbae (assembly GCA_016920875.1). Classification (NCBI taxonomy): domain Eukaryota; kingdom Metazoa; phylum Arthropoda; class Insecta; order Psocodea; family Philopteridae; genus Columbicola; species Columbicola columbae. The sequence goes on from JADMLL010000006.1 coordinate 11,891,887, forward strand.
AAAATGTGGTCAGACAACACAAAACTACCGCAGCAAAAGTGACAGCAGAGCTCAACACCCACCTGAGGGATACAGCATCCACAAAAACTATACAACAGGAACCCGTCAAAGCTAAAACCTCAAATTCATGGAACGGCTAGAATATATAACGTCCGTGGGTATCCGAACGTGGATAGGTTTGTAGCTTAGGTGTAGGTATCGCAATCCCCAGATAATAGTTGAGCAAACCTTATCCAATCAATGGGAACACTCAAAACAAACAGAAAACGAAAGGAAAAGAATCAGAAAGCAAGTAATCAAAGGTGGTGGTCAAATGGGCTGGATAAAAAAATTAAAAAAAGAAAAACAATGTAATGAGATAAATAATTAGGCAGAGAGCCCGGAATCATCTTCATGAATGAATTCCTTGGGCCGCGTTTTCACTCGTAGGCCACGACTCCATTCACTTAGCTACGATTCAGGATCCAGGTCCATCGCGCGCGCGGTCTTTTATTATTCTAACCCCAGGCTGGGATCCCTGGTTCACGAAACCATAGGACCATATGGTGCTTCTCGACGATGTTCTTCTCGTAATCATAACGTTGGCGATTTTCATCGGTCATCTCAATATTCCTCTGTGATATTCTCGTAATTATAGGTTACGTATCTTATGCACTGCTAATGTTTATGAATTACATTCATTGTCCGTAATTGCTCCTTTCATATTTATTATAGATATTCCTCTTCTTCTTCTTCTTTTTGTTTGATTTGCACTGTAATAAAGTTGTGTTAATATAAAAATCATAAATCTCCTGACGGCAGAACCCTCGGAGAATATTGTGGAATCGATTCCTTGCGTAGGAGCCGCGAAACCGGATATTTTAATAAGAGACTGGGTGAGAGTAGGAAAGGAGTTAGGCGAATGGTAGTGACAGTTGATGATGATAACTTGCAGAAAAGATGCAGCGCTTGAGGATAACGATTACACAAAAATCAAGACAGAGAGTATACAATCCATACGAATCACTAAACATAGTGAAAAGTAAGTGTATGATGTATACAGGGTGGAGGATTTGTCTCCTCAGTCGATTACTCGGGAGATGTGGTAGTCAGTGAAGAATTTTTAGTTGCCCGGGTACGACAGGAATGAGTTGTGGTGACCTTGATTTGACCTTGACGGTCAAATCAAGGTCACCACAACTCATTCCTGTCGTACCCGGGCAACTTTAACAAAAAAATTCTTCACTGACTACCACATCTCCAGAGTAATTCGACTTGGGAACATTAAACCGGTCCACAGTGTATAGTTTTAACGTTCGGTGGTTCCACAGTGGTGCCATTTGGAAATTATTGCGCATGCGTCGATGGCTGTATTCTGTATTCAAAGCTGTGGAATGAAAGTTATTATTAACTAACAGTACATGACAAAGCAGAAACTTTTTGCTTTCTTTAAACCTTCCCCAGAGACATGGAATCTAACGACAGGATTAGTAAACAAGACCCTCGACAGCACACCGGTTCCTAGCGTAATTATTTAAGTCAGTTCCACCGGCAGCAATATCATAAATCTAGATTGGACCTACAGACACCATAGTATTAAGTTACAGGGGTGTGTTGCGATGTGCTTGATGTACCCAGTCGCTCCTCCGAATTGACATACAGTTAGAACCTGGATTCTGTCTATAAAAAGAAGAAGACGGTCATTAAGTAAATTTTGAGACCTGTTCGGGCTATAATCAGTTCCTTTTGATCTCGTTCGCCGTCAACCTTGACACAAAGTTAGGTTATAAAAAAATCAACAAAACCCCAGGAGACCGCACCTCGTCCATAATTTGACCAATGGGCTTTGCTCACGATCCCGTTTCATTCACACTTCCACTCTAATACAGTTCCTTTCATTACCATTTATATATCTATAAATCATCATTAACTTGATATTAAAACCACTAAATTTCGTTTCCATTATACCCCCTCCACCATACCCATTAAAGAGCATCTCCTCTGCTTAGGTTTGGCACCCATTCTGACCTAATCTCTCGAAACGCCACAATTTATTTCCCTTTAAGGTCCCTTTTCTAACGAAGCTAGTAAACCATAGCCTGTCATCGTCTGTCGGTTGTTACAAGGACGCGTAGGTTGGTTGTTGGCGGGGTTTTTTGGTTTTGTTTTATATTCTTGGGGTTTGTTTGTGACATGGGTTAAGTTACAACCAACCGGATGGTATGGTTTTAAAACAATGGGGTGTGAGGATAATAAGCGTTGATACTAATATTTGTTAAAGTGAAAGGTTGTTGAAAGACATGATGATTGAGCCGTCAGAATCAAGCAAATTATGTCAGAAGGCGATATTAAATGGAGAAAGCTTGGTCTTGGCCTTGAGGTCGAACACTAATTATTCATTAATTTAAAAGCGCAGTCTGTCTTTCAAATTTATCTCCACGTATATATAAATGGACATCATATTTAGAATTGAAAATTTTAAAATTATTTCCTTCCCCCCCCCACCATCCCCGCTCTTCTTCTCTTCTTTCCCTCGAAGCCGTTTCATCTCTTAATTCCTCTACTTCATTGTGCCTGGGATTAATTTCTCTGTTTGGTGTTTCAATAAAGGGAAAGAAGAGATCGCTTCGAGATGAAGAATCACCTTTCTGACAATCTAACCGAAGGTTTTTTTTTATGCGTTTTCCTGTCATCTTTCCTCACTCCTCCTTTGACCTATTGTCTCGAGACCGTGCAATTTATTTCCTTTTTTTCTTTCTATGTGGCCAGGGGGTTATAAAAACAAAACACGACAACAACTAACACAAAAAACATTCCAATTAATATCTCTCCAAAGGCGAAAAATTTTTAAAGTCGCCAATGATTATTCGCTGCCGTCATCGCCCCCGCAAAACGCGGTCGTGGAGTTACGGTACTCACCTCGCCCCACATTCCCGACGGGAGGTCTTCTTGGATCCTGTACCTGGAATTGTTTTCTTTTTTGTTTTCCTTTTCATGATAGTATTGTGATAATATTGAAGTGGTGCGTCGAACTTGACTGTTTGAATCAATCGTCTGACAAAAGGAAAAAAACCGTTTAAATTAAAACGTAAATCGATATCTTGGACTTATGCGAGAGGAGAAGGAGAGGTGGTAGAGAGAAGAGAGACATGGGTTCTCTTAATCTTTATTTATTTATTTATTTGTTTTTTTATCTGGTCTAGTTTTTTTTAATGCCTTTGTCAGAGAGTACTTAAGCAAAAGGTGTCGTCGTTATCGCGTCAATTTGTCCTCCTGAATCATTTTCTTCAAGGCGAAATCTCGAACCTGAATTTCACGAGGCGAAGTGTTTGAGCCCAAAGTCCAATTTTCCAATTTTTCCTGTAGACTTCTAAAACCTCAGCCAAACGATCGTTTAAGTCTTGATTCACATATATAAACAGGTTCGAACATGTCATTTGTGATTCGTTTAACTCTAAACCACGGGTCAGCAAACCTTTTTAATCAACGGGCCAATTTAAATTTTAAAATTTTTTGGCGGCCCGCACAAATCCCCCTTTAATGTTACATTTTTGACAATAATATTGCACTCACACCTTTTAAGAAACACTAGAATTGCTGAAATTGCTAGTCAACAGCTTACCAGTCTGAGTGATTGTGTGACAGAAGGTAACATAAACAAGCACAGACACGGCGCGTTCGTATTGCATGTTTGAACAAGTCGCCGAAAAGTGAGCAACTCGCCACAAAAAATAGTTTCGGTTTAGTATATACTATCATTTTATTATAATTAATATTATAACAATATATTGATGGGAAAGTCGATAAAATATATTCAATTTTAGAAATGCTTGGCAGACCGCGTGTTGCTCATCTTTGCTTTAAAACATTTTTTGAGTTTCTGTGTAGTGAACACTTACCAATACATTAGTGTGTGTTTGGTGCTCGAGTTATGGATTAGTATCCTCCTAGTTATAGTAGAATTAGCTCTCCTGAAGAATGCTAGAAGTAACACCTAAGAAGAGCACACAGTTTGTAATATATCACTATTAGGTTGACCGGAAAATAATTTCGGTTCTGTTCGTTACATCTAAAATACATGTTACGGTAAAACTGATAAATCAGGCGAATATATATAATTTATCATACCTACCAAGCTTAGTTGTTGAGTATAAATAATCCCCGGGAATTATATACTCGCATGAATTATCACTTTTACCGTAATGTTAGGTGTAACACACAGAATGTAGATTTGTGGTTGAGGGATCAACCGGCGTATGGTTGCGAATTCGAGCTCTCTTTCACATACTGTTGGGGTGAAATATACTAAAACATAATATATGGAGGATTAACATATTGTCAATTTAGGACATATTTATAGAAAATACCGAAAAATAAAGAGGCAGATAGGGTATGGAGTGGCACTGCAAAGTTCCCCACTGGATGAGAGACTACCCAAGAACAGATGATCTAAGAGACAAATGGAAAACCAGGGAGTGGAGCAAGAGATGCTGGGAAGAGAGGAGGGTTTGATTTTATATATTGAAATATAAAAAATATATGGAGGAAATGTTATAAGAAAGAAAATTTTTGGAAAGGGGAGTAGCATTTACCAAATAACAAATTTCTAAACTATAACGTGGCTTTGTGTACCTTAAATATGTTACATATACATTATGGAAAAGAAAAAGAATTTCATTACGTATTCCACCTCCTCAGATAATTATTTCATTGATGCTGGATCAGAAAAGATTAAAAAGAAGAAGAAAACGGTTTATTAAGTTAAAAAAATACGCGACCCGTACCTGAACCCATACAAAGGTCTTAAATTCTTTGACCTCAGGTAAAAGACGGTAATGACGAATCTAAGAGGATGACATCACCTCGGAAAATTTTTATTGGTTCATTAATATTTTAACATGAAATGAGTATAAGTATTTTTAAACTCGTTGTGATTTACATGTGGTCTGTGTTCGGGTAACTCGTTATTTTCGAATCGAAATATCAGGCCCACGAGTCAGGTTCGAAAGTTGGCTCCCCAACGATGACTTGCCATTTTCATTCATCGATTACCATTCCCTCCATTAGTGAGCGTGTGCGTGTGGATACTCTATGAGATTTTGAGGCGGGTGTTTCAATGTCTGAGATTTGCCCATCCGGAAATGGTGACAGTAACCCCAGAAGTAGAGAAAGCTGAGATACAAACTCTGGAACGGAGCTTATAGCTTGTAACCAGATTTGGTTAGGTTGGGTTAGAGTATTTGAGCTTTAAGCTTCTACAGTTAGGGTTACTCTATCTTTTTGGAATCCTGGTTTAGAAGTCTTATAAATAGTATGAATTTCGAGGGGTCTGGTATAGTGGCTAAAGGACCCGGATATAGAAATTATGGTTGTGAGTTCAAATCCTCTGCCGTATCCTGGTGAAAAACGGGACTGTAACTCAAATAAATTTCAGCAAACTTGTCTAGACAAGAGTATAGTGTTCGTTGAGGGCTTTAAGAACGTTAATGAAAGCTTATCAATGAATCAGTCGGTTTAGAAGAATCTATTTGTTCGAAATCAAATAGTTAGATTATGTAACAGGGTCAGGTTAGGTTATTTGTAAAATTTGAGGTTTCAGATTGTAGTTCAGACGATGAGTTGACTTTATTTCATGCTCAAATGTTCGTTTCGTAACCATTCAATAACCCTCTGGGCTCAGTCAAACAATTTTCTTCGAGTTTTCTTCTAGTTAGACTTTCTAAAATCTGTTAGATTAGTCCCATCGTCGAGCTCGGTTTATGAAGTTGGGTTATTGGTAGAAATTTTATGTGTCAGATTGTAGTCGAGACGATGGGTTAACTTTGTTTCTCGCCTTATCCTTTCTTTATATCCACACGACCTAAACAGACTCAAACCACTAGACTCTACAACAGGTTTCCCATAGCGTCACCTCTCTGCTCCCTTCTGCCTGTTCACCTGTTCCTTTATCTCTCCTTTCTTCTATCTTATTATTATTGCTGTTGTTCTTTCTCTTCATTCCTTCTTTTCTTCTTTCTCTTATCCTATCTGTTACGAAGTGAAAAGGAAGGAATGAAAGGCGGATCAATTCAATTGCTCCTAAGATCACGATCCTGCAGGATTCGACAGGACGAAAAATTGACCGGAGCGACGGAAAAGGTACAGGGTAATTGCACCTGCATTTTTAAGGGCTTCGGTTGATTTTCCGTCTTGTCTACGTGACATATTTCAGTTGTCGTCAAACGTTGGTCATCGTCACATGTGTTTTTGGTTTTAAGGTGTTTTGTGCGTCAAAAGGTTTTTGATAGTCTTTGATAGCCCTTGTACAGTAAAAGTATATGTCAAGATTGTTCATCTCTATTATTGTAAATCGTTGTTAAGTTGAAATAGTGACGTTTATCATTTTATACTCGTTGTAATTAACAGTGCTTAGAAAATGTAAACAGTTTAACAGCATTCAAGCCAAAATTTAGTTAATATCTCCTTTTGGACTGGAACACGTTATTTCCATTGGTTTTGGGGGTCAGAATCTACGACAATCTGAAACACTATCCCTTAGACTGCTCTTCTAGTCACATCCTATCGTCCTATCCCTGGGGTTGAGACACTGGTCTGTTCTCTAGATATAAAGCCAGGCCAAAGACAAAATGTCTCGCTTAGAGACAGATGCCAGTTGACATGGGGAAAAGACTTTATAGCTACCTCAAGTGTTGGTTTGACAACCTTTCAAAATCCTCTGAAGGCTAGTTATACAATATTTTTCTAAATTCTCATCTACTTAGTCTTTCTAAATTCTGTCAGGTATTTAGTACCATCATTACGCTCATCTCATAGACATCCTGTGCCTGGGTTGAGATACCTCTTTGAAACAAACACAAAAATGTTAATTACTATGTGAAAAACTATTAAACTTCCATACAAGCCACCGAGCAAGCCCAACAAGTCTTTACTTTCCAGGAAGGAGCTGAAACATGGCTTGCTTGATATCTATCAAAAAAAGAAGAAGAAGAAAGAAGAAAAGAAAGGAAGAAAGAAATTATAACGTGGAAGACAGTTTGTGGGATGCGTTAGCCAACAGAACAATGTGAAATGTCGGTGTTTGTGAATATCTAATGAGGCGTGCGGTCGCCTCGTCCCTCGCAGAGAACTCGAAGGAGGATCATCTCGTCTCTGGATGATCTATTATCTATTGATCTCATCCAGCGCCATCGCCTTTTCTTCCCTATTCAATTTATTCAATAAATTGCCTACGTTTTCTTTTTGATATTTATTAATATCTATTTTGAGATGTTATCTCGGTCGAAAACGTTTCGAGAATAAAATCATTGAGATCATTGTTATGGTCAATGAAGATGGCCCCCAAGATTGAAATGTCCCAGCCGTGGCGGATGTGTTTACATGTTAATGCTTGAAGAGGAATCAATTAAATTTTTGTTTTTGTTTCAGGGACTCCATATATACTTTGATGTATACTGAGAAAGTATTTTCCACTTCACCACGCAGTTATTGTTTAATTGTCGCGCAAACATGTTTTAATCAAAACCGATTTCATTTCCTCGTTGATGAGCCGGGACAGAGAGACACACGTAAACGATGACACATCCGCCCAATGAGATTTCTTCATATTAATAGAAGCGTGGTGAGTAAAAGTCATACACGAAAGAGGAGGATTTTTTTGTCTTCCTCTCTCTTCTTCCAATGAAAGAAAGTCGTAGGTAGGAATAACAGAATATCTCCTGGATTTGAAATGTTACGGTATCGTCCGTCTCCCAAAATCGGCATTGGCAACGTCGCATATTGGAGTATATAACCTCAAAATAACAACCAAAAAGTGATATCGTTTATATGTGGCGGTAAAAGTGATAAATCAGGTGTATATATTCTTGGCGGTTATTCATAATCACCAGGTTGGAGGTGAATGGGACAAATTAATGAATATTTATCTTCGGAGGGTACCTGCAGTCTATTAAATAAAAGGAAAATCTCTTCTGTACCAACTGGGTGTAGAAGACCACTGGAGCACGTCTGGGGTGAGAATCCTCTTTGGGAGGACGATGGGGCCCATCTCTGACAAAAAGTAGGCAGAATTGGATAGTGAAGCATAGTGGAGAACATGCTCCAGTCGAAGACGGCGTGGACATGAATATTTATCAAATTTACCGGATAGTTTGTAAAATATCTAACTCAACGTGGGGATTTAATTTTTTACCCGTTTCGGCCATATTTTCTTGGACCAAGCTGTCAACACTTCCTCTCGGCTTCTTTTTGCTTCCTCCAATACTCCTTCATTTTCCTAGTTTGTTCCGCATCCTTTCCCGCTGTTTGAGGTCTTGCTGCGTGATTCCTAGTCCTTCAAGATCTTTTTCGATCTTTTGGAAACATGCAGATCTTGTCTATTTCTTTTGGAAGTACTGGAAGGTCTTATTTGTTAGTCTTCCTGGATCTATTCTGCTCAGGTGTCCGTAAAAGGTTATCCTTCTCTTCCTCATGGTATCGAGATCCTGGAAATCTACTTGTATAACTCATCGTTATGTCTCCTTCTGTACTCAGCCAGAATTTAATATTATAATTAACGAAAAACGTTTTCTACTGACCAAAGACAAGCAATCTAATCAACTGTATTCACGAAGTAACAGTGAAGGAACCTTCCAACAGGAAGCGGCGAATTCATGAGAAGTGACGAAAGGAAAGCATCTGAACGAATTTTGATTAAACTCCTCATTACGACTTGGATATTTTATAAATTACCCGGTAAATGTGATAAATATTTAGTACTTTGACACATTAACCGAGCTTAGTTGGTGATTATGAATATTCGCCGAAAATTATATACATTCGCCTTATTTATCACTTTTACCCAATAAAGTGATTTTTTAGAGCTAAGACAAAAAGTCAAGAAGCTGTCACTGGGAGACAGCAACGAGGGCAAATGAAACAATGGACTCAGATTGTTTTAAAAAAGTGACTGCCACTTGTCATTTAGCTATAGTACTCCACTGCCTTCTTTAAAAGCCGCTACTTTCAAAAAAAAACAATAAACCATTTGCTGAAATCCACAGCCTGGCACCTTAAATGAAACCTTCAAATCTTTAAATTTTTATTCTTTGTTGATGGTTCGGAATCAAAAAAAGAAGAAATTCTTTAGAGAGACAGTGATTGTCTGTACTTTGGCATACAGTGACTGTTATATTTTAAGCTCAGGCATTTGAATATTGTGTGGGCACTTGGTTTCCCCCTCCCCTTGCCCTCCTCTCTCGACTAATAACTGATTAGAACTTTTGAAAACAAAGTGACAATGGATCTTCTTGAACATGAGGACGCTTTAATTATAATACAATACCCAGAGCGATCAGTAACAATGTTATTCTTATTCAGAACTCCACTGGTGTCCGGAGGTCTTCGACTATGAATTGAAAGAAGAGAGAGAGAAACAAAATTGACCTCGGAAAGGATGCTGAACCATCACGAACCCTTATAATCATCCCCTGTTTCTAAGGGTTTCATTTCGCAAAAGCCTCTTTGAGGTTTATCTGGGTTCGAATCAAACAGTTTTAAAAATGTGAGATCAAGCTGAGAGACCTCAGGTGTAAAACTGCGGGAATCTCATTATGTTTAAAAGTTGCCACAGCTAAAGTTTCCCTCGTATTATTAATAGTATAAAAAATATTTGAGTTTTTAACGAGTCACGTGAATATATTATAAATAAATATTTGGTGTGTCAGGACATCCCAGGATTTTAGGTGTCATGTGGAAGGGAAGGATAACCTTCTTGGAACATCTGAGCCAGGGAGATTGACAAATAGGATCTTCTAGTACTTCCTGGTTACTAGAGACTGAAGAATATCTTAATGAACTGGACTCACGTAAAAGACCTTAAACAGGATGAAGAACAAACTAAAGCCACAGGTGTTACAACCAAAAATTGAGGCCGCCGGTAACTCTCCCTACCGACAAGAATCCAGATCCTCTGCTGCTACGTCCTTCCTGTGCTTCTATACGGGTTGGACGCTAATCAGAACACTGGAAAGAGGATCGAAGTGTTCGAGATGTGGCTCTACCGCCGAACGCTCACGATCGAGTAGACCGACAGAGTCAACAACGGAGTCTTACGTCGAATGGCCAAAGAGACAGAAGTTCTCTTTTGCATCTAACGACGGAAACTCCAATACTTCGGACACGTGATCAGAAATGGGAAATACCGGCGACTAGGCAGGCGAAAGACCTCGTCGCAGAAGAATCTTCGGGAGTGGTTCCAGTTGGACTCTGCATCCCTGTTCCGTGCAGCCGCCTCCAAGGTAATAATCAGCATGACGATCTCCGTCGCGGAGCGGGATAGGAAGAAGAAGAAGATTATCGATACAAAGATGACCTCCACAAATTTGACAGTATGAAGAAACGCTGAAATTGTTTAGTTTAAAGCTGAGGAACCACCACAAAAGTTGGTCAGGATGTTTGAAAAGACGAAGAGATAGGAGATAATCGTGAAAGGGTTAACCAAAAGCTTCTGATAAATTTTTAGTTTTGGAAACTTTCAAAATGAAGCCGAACGATTTTAACAGAAGGAGGTAGTTCTGGAAATTGAAGATTTGACATTACAGCAAAGATCATTGGTCCTGAATCTTTTCGGTGACTAAGTTTTCAAACTGTTTTCGAAAAACACTATTTGGTGCCGTGAAAGGATGTTAGTGTTGGTTTTGGATGAGTTGAAACAATAAATAATTAATTCAGGGCTTGAGGAAGTGGTGTGCCTGGTTTATTAACTAAAGAGGTCAAGAAGGATAACCACTCCACCTCCCTTACAAATAACTACAAATTAAATGATATTGTAATTAAAATACCTTAGTGGCGTGTTTTAGCAAAATCTTAATAACATCTTTATTTTAATGTTCCAAGGTTCGGACCTGAAAGCTTTTCATGTCTTATTAACGCTTTCTACAACTAGTTACGAAAAATTGCTTGTTTTATAACCAGTTACTCTTTCACCTGAGATTGACTCTTGTGTTTGGATATTGTATCTCTTTTCACGGTTACTATACTCCGAATTTGAAAAACCAATAAACTCGACTTTGTTCGAATTATTAGAAAGCAATCAAACCTGCTGACCTTTGATAAGGTAACAATAAACCGTTACAGACGGTTGCCCTCAAGGGATCGGATTGAAAGTTATTCCCCGTCACTCCCTCAAGTGTTTTGGGGTTGTTTGTAATAATTTCAAATTCGAGGTCAGCTTTTCGAAACGAGGTTTAGTGTGTATAGGGTTGGACAAAATAATGAAAACAGCTGACGTATGTATTGCAGCCCTTCCGTAAGTGTTTGCCTTGTGGAGGTCTAGTTGGACAGTTTTTGCGACAGCGACAGTTACTGAAGGGACTAACAACCTACTATTACCTACTGAGTACTACTATTGTATAGAGAGAGGGAAATAAAGGAGAAAGAGTGCACTGTTGAGCACTGTGAAGGGGATCTACCGCCGTACAGTTTTTGTCGACTCAGCTATTACTCAGTTAGTACTCATTATTCTACTCAGTCAATTAGTAGTCAGTTATTACTCAGTAGTAGGTATTAGTATTACTCAGTAGAAGGGACTAACTATTTACTACTGTGTAACTTTACCTACTGAGTACTACTACTGGATGGGGAGGGAGAGAGAGACAAAGGAAGAAGAAACAGAGCACTGTTGGGCAGTACTGGAGAGGAGCTGCCGCCGTACAGCTTTTGTCGACTCTGCTGTTGCTCAGTTACTGAAGGAACTAACTACCTACCTACTACCTACTGGGTACTACTACTGGACAGAGAGAGAGAAGGAAAGAAACAGCACTGTTAGGGGGCAATCCCCCTCCGTATCCCCTCTAGTAGTGTCCAACAGCGCTCTGTTTCTTATTCCTTTTCCCTCTCTTTCTCTCTATTCAGTAACTGAGTCGACAAAACCTGTATGGCGGCAGCTTGTAACAGTGCTCTCTTTCTTTCTCTTTTATCTCTCTTTCTCTCTGTTACTTCCGGTAGTTAGTCCCTTCAGTAGAAATTTTTTACCTATAATCTGGAAAATCAGGGGCCAATTCTCTTTCTACTAATTCTAAGAAAAATTGTTTAAAAAATCATTCAGTTTCTAGAACAAAAAATATTGAATGTGATCAGTGCTTACTTCTGTATTTTTAAGGACATATAGGGTAGGTGTACAACTACAGCAATTTCGGCAGTTAAACTCAAGTGGTGTTGAGTGTAACTGCATAGAACAAAAATACACAAAATTTAAACTAAAACCGGGCGTCTTTCAGACAATGTATAGTAACAAGAAGTCGAAAGCACTGCTTAAATTCCTTTTATTCGTTTCTATCGAACACAAAACACAAAGCGGAAACACCTGAGAATTTATAAACAGTAAGCAAATCCTCATTTCATTCAATCACCAACACACACACACACACAAGAGAATTTAGATTTATTACTTGGAACAAGATAGAAGATGATTGATTTGTTACAACCATACTACTCAGGCTATCAGTCATTCTCGAAAAGGAGTTGGAAACAAAACAAAACAAAAAAAAGAACGAATCCATAGGAAAATTGAAAACCAGAAGTCAATTTTAAGGCTCGGTTATCGATGTCGAGCATCTAAATGCTTCGCCACATGAGCTACCAGCTAAGCTGATCACCTATAAGCTTCAATCTATTGTCTGTTAACCACTGTGCTTGTTTGATTTCCTCTCCTGTTATATATCCCAAAACATATATTATACTAATGATTCTTGACATGTAAATTGAAACCAATGAAGATCCATAAATAATGATCGATTTCAATTTTGTTTGTTAACTTTTGTCGTTGATGTTGTTGTTTGCCCGAATACTTCATTCAAAATGGCAGCGTTTGAGTCTTCTGCTTTTAAGTCTAAACGCGATGTTATCCTTTTTGATTTGGGTTTCTTATTCTACGGTTTCTTTTTTTCCTTTTCTGGTGATTTTATCTTAATCTCGGATATTTGAAGTAGTTAATTTGATTCTTTTATTTATTTTTTGGGTTGTTGTTGTTATTTTTTCTCCTTCCGTCCTTTTTCAGATTCTTTTAATTCGAATTCATTCAAAACTGTTTAGTAAGCAGCGTTGGGAAGACACAGCTCTGGAGGATTTGTCCCCGTTTTTTAATTCCAAGCTGACGGTTTTTAAGAACTTGTTTTATGCCTCCATGCCTCCTGCTCATCTCCTTTTCTGTCCTATTCTCGAAGGTCACTAGCTGTCCTAGATTTGACCTCATCGTTTACCTGATTTCCGTCTTCCTTTTGATGGTTTTCCTGTCGTTGATTAATAGTCCTGCTTTTATTCAGGCGGAGTCTAAACCTGTTGTCATTTTGTCGAGTTTATCGTGGTCGTGGCAAACAGGACTATATCGTCGCCAAATCTAAGGTGCGTTATTCGGCGCCTATTTACTTCCACTCCGTATTTTGGGCAGCTCCAGTCGAGGTTATGCACACCTGTTGGAGAACGCAGTTGAAGTATAGCGGAGAGTATGCAGTATAACCTGGTATATAGTATAACCTTGGTACTCAAACCTGCGGCTCAAACTCAAACAGTAGACCTCCTCTAGCTCTACTGAGTGGCCCAGTGGAAATCTGTGGAAGGTTGATTGCTGATTGTTAAATCTGTCGCCATTTATCGCATGTGTTTCACACTTCTCTTTATCAAAACTCCCATGTATATTATATATATATAGATACTACCATTATTATATATTATATAGATATTTATATAAATTACGTAACGAAATTACTGAACATCACAGCGTACTGGGAACCCCATCAGTGTTTTAGACACAGTATCGGATAAGGATACAGTCGGGAATTCGAGAATAAAGTAAAAGAAGAAAGAAGAAGCTTCTAATTGAAGGAAAACAAAATAAAATCGTAAAAGGAACGAGAAGTATATGATGATAGATAAAAAAGAAGATCAGAGAAAGATGGTAACGAAATGAGAAGAGAGAGAAAGAAAAACAACAGTAAAAAGACGGCAGAAGTTATAAAGCAAATAGACTGGAGTGGTGTTACGAAACCTATAAGTTTGTGTCTCAAGGAAGGATGCTGTAATGGACCGCTAGTCGAGAAGGATACTTGAAAGAAAATCTCACCAGGACACCAAGGATGCGGAGAGCTTTTGACTAGATGCATTCAAAGACCTCCAGGTTGAAACTGACTGTAATTGGATACCATAACTCCAACCGGGTTGCCAGGTTGGTATTATATACTAAAACCTTCCGCAAATCTGGTGCTGAATAATTTTGAAAAATCACGTTTTCGAGCACAGTATGTGAGATCCGAGAAGCATAAATTGTTTATAAGAACAAGATTTAACTTTCATTTCATTCATTCTGTTTCTCCAAGTTCGTATGAAGGAAGAAAAAAATTTTTTTTGCAGAACTTCATGAATCTTAATTAGTGTCATCATTTATCATTTGACGTGATTTTTAAAATAAAGGAAGTAATGCTATGTAAATGTTTTCTTAATGTGCAAATATGTTAATATCAACAAAAATTAATTTACGCATAAATTATAAAGGCCATCATTGAAAAATAGTTTTCCTCTGTTTGATGACTTATGTCATAATTGAGTAGGCGGGAGAAGGAAAACCGAAAAACTGTTGATAACAAGTTCTATTAATTGTTCTTTCTGTTTTAGCCGACTATGGACCATTTTTACTGTTATTTTCTGTTTCTTTGTATTTTCCTTCTTCTCTTTAGGCTCACCTGCCTCCTCTTTTTAATTTGACCTCTTCTAGCCCTGTCGGGATTTTTGGAAATCTATGTTCTTCAGTGTCTTTTCAGTTCTTCTTTAATCTTTTATTTCCCTTTTTTATTTCTTTTCCTAGGTTAGTTTATTTATTTATTGAAGTTTTAATCTTTGTTTATATCCATTTTCGAACTCCTCCGGTCAGGGGCGAACTAAGGCCCGTATTTTTGGGGCTCGAAAATTAGGTTTTCAACTTTTAAATTTATTTATGCATGTTTATATTATTTTTCATTTTCCCTGAGAATCCGATAATTAAATATTAATATAACTACATACTATATGGTTTAAAACCAAACTACAAACCCCAAAGTATGTGTCATGACTGAAAAATAGGCCCGGAATCACAATATTGTCTAGAGCACGCTTTAGCCTTAGTTCCCTTCCGTCTGGGGTTAAGACGCTGATTTGTTCACCAAATTGAAAGGCCCTTTACAGCTAGACCAACTACTTGCTATCTGTGTCTACTAGAGACAGGTGACAGTTCACTGAGGGGAGTATATAAATATATATTATGAAGGAAAGTTTGTAGTAATCCTCAATTTTCAAACATTGCCGATAATATTTATTTAAATATATTCCTTCAGAGATTCTGATGGTTTTAATCCCCTTCTTCAGCCTTTTTTGGGTGTAACAGGATGCTGGAGGAGGATTCGAACGTCCAAGACAGGAGCTTCAACCACTACACTACTTCTCCACACTTCCTCCAGAAATTGAAATCGGCAAAGTTTAAATAATATAACATCAATAAGCTTCCAAAAACCTAATCGGAATTATATTAATATATTATAACACTATTAAACCAATAATATGTGCCTTCCTCGTAATTTCTTTCCGCCTGATTCGAAACGTTCCGCGGGCAACGTATTTTACGTTTTACCCGGAGTCTGTCGCTTAATCGCGGGTCACGTAAAAGTACGTATTTGTAGGTTTGTGGTGGATCGCGGGTATTTGATTCTCGTCTATTTTTAGGATTTCATGAATAATGTCGTTTTATTCGTTAAAATAATCATAAAGCTTATATTTAAGTGTAAAATAAAAAAAGTTTCGTCGATTAAAACGAAGTAGTTTTGGATTTTGAGCAGTTTTACTGAATAAGCAAACTTCCCGACAAAAACCCCGCTGCACTCGAAACATTGGACAGCCATGTCCACCCATCAGGTCTTAAACGGAGTCTTAATAAGGAGTCGAAGAATGAAAACGTCAATAATACAATAACAACATCAATATTAACACCAAGCTAACTCTCCAAGTTAACGCGCCTAGTTTAGGTTTCACTCAACCATAGCACAGATCAACGTTTATGAAAAACTTTAATTTCTCGGGTCAGTGAATGCTGTAACCGAAGGACCTCAAAAACAGCGCAAATGTTAGTAGGATGTAGGGTGGGTGACAGCGTTTTGACAGCATAACATATGACTGGAGAAAAGATTGAAAGGCACAAACACGAGAAATCGTTTCTGAACTATGCGTGGAAATGTTTAACGGAAATATTGACTCGAATAGTGATTACGGCCCTGCAGAAACCTACACAACGTGAAAGATGTTGAATTTGATTACCGTTATGACATTGATTCGAAGTGTAACTCTTCGAATACGTTCAGCCTCCGACATATTTCTCTGCCCCAACACTCTGTAACGCCGTCATCTGTCACAGAATTTAAATTTCGTTCTAATTTGCCGTTTTTATTTTGTTTTGTGTAT
Source organism: Columbicola columbae (assembly GCA_016920875.1). Classification (NCBI taxonomy): domain Eukaryota; kingdom Metazoa; phylum Arthropoda; class Insecta; order Psocodea; family Philopteridae; genus Columbicola; species Columbicola columbae. Next base: position 11,908,321 of record JADMLL010000006.1, read on the forward strand.
AAATCCCGTCTAATAAGAGCAGGAAATGAGTAGCATTATGTACCGGAAGTCGTCGCAGAAAGATCTATTACCCGGACAATAATTATTATCACAATTTTAAATTAGTTTTGTATTTTACATTAAATTAGGATGTTTTTGTTGTTGCGTCTCATGGAAAGTATTCGGATTGGAGTGCCTAGGTATTTTATTTGGATGAGTCATAAAAAACTTCCGCTTATTGCTTAAAATACCAAAGGAAAATTTGACTTTTGACTTCTTTTCTCTGTTCTTCTATCAGTTTCTCGATCTACAAGGTCTTTACTCCGGTAAAGCCTCTTAATCCGACTCCTCTTTTACCTGGAGTCTCAATTTGATATAAACAGATGTTTAGTCTTTGTTCTCTTATTTATTTATTTATTTATTAATAAAAATTTAATTTGTTAAATGAAAATCAAAGAAGACATCGTCAGAGTTTCTCGGTAACTTCGACATGATGTCTTGTGAAATTTTTTTAAAGTGAAAACTTGTTCATGATTGTGTTCTCACCAAAAGTGTGCAATATTTTAGAAATGAATTTATGGTGAAGACGCTTAATAGTTGTGGGATGAATTATTTGTAGTATTTTGAAATGAAATACTTTTGTTCTTGAATATGATTAATCATCAACTTAAAATTGTGCAGTATTAATGAAATGAATTTTTGATAGTAGTGTGCAATGCTTTGGAAATGAGATCTTCTTACATTTGTGCAATACTTTTGAAATGGATTCTCGATAATAGTGTGCAATATTTTTGAAATGGAATCGTGACAGTACGGTGTAATAGTTGTGAGATGAACTATTTGTGGTATTGTGCAATACTTTAGAAATCAAACCCCGCTGAAATTGTGCAGTATTTATGAAATAGATTCTTGATAGTTGTGTATAATATGTTTGAAATGAAATCTTCTTACATTTGTGCAATACTTTTGAAATGAATTCTCGATAATAGTGTGGAATACTTTTGAAATGGAATTATGAAAAGGTGTAGTCATAGTTGTGGGATAAATTATTTGTAGTATATGTGCAATACTTTTGAAATCAAACCCGCTAAAATTGTGCAGTATTTATGAAATGAATTCTTAATAATAGTGTGCAATACTTTTGGCTACGAAGACGGATGCGTTAGACTTGAAACGAAAACCTGATAAAACTCTGAATTACCATTAAAACGAGTTGTTTATGAAATTGTGCAATACTTTTGAAATAAGATCCTCTTACATTTGTGCAATACAAATCAAACCCCACTAAAATCGTGCAGTATTTATGAAATGAATTCTCGATGATAGTGGACAATACTTTTGAAGTGAAATTGTGATAGTACGTGTAATAGTGTTGAGATGTATTATTTGTAATATTGTGCAATACTTCTGAAATCAAACCCCGCTAAAACTGTGCAGTATTTATGAAATGAATTTTTGATAGTAGTATGCAATACTTTTGAAATCAAATTATGGTGAAAACGTAAAATGGTTATGAAATGAATTATTTGTAATATTGTGCAGTACTTTTAAAGTCAAATCCCCTTAAATTTGTGCAATACTTTTGAAATGAAATTATAGTGAAAGCGTGTAATAGTACTGTGATGAATTATTTGTAATATTAGTGGTGGTTTTAAAATCGTTTTTCACCAATTTTTGGGTATAACAGGATGCGGGAGGAGGATTCGAACTCACGACCATTTGCGTCCCAGTCAGGAACTTTAACCACTACACTACTCCTCTCAGAATTATTTGTGATATTGTGCAATACTTTTGAAATCAAATCCCGTTAGAATTGTGCAGTATTAATGAAACGAATTCTCGATAATTTGTTTGGCTTATGTATTCTTTGAGATAACCCGTATAAAATGAACAACATCAACAAGTATTAAATGAGTCTAATTGGCTCAATTTATAAAAGTTATAAATTTAAAGAATCAGTTTATAAAAATTTAAAGAAATTTTAACAAATTTTTTTGATTTCTCTTCTTATTGTATGCTTATAATTAAAAATCGTTTATGCAGACACATTTTCTCTCAGGTTTATAAAAAGGAAGAAAAAGATGGAGTACCAGAAGAGATGTGAACTATAATACATTTTTATATTAAATGACATAATCATGCGTTCTCTGAATCTCAAACTCATTTCTCATTATCTTATCTTAAACATCAAATAATTTCTCTTTTTTTTCTTTTTCTTTTTGGTTGTTTGGTTTGAAGGCAAGTAATAACAAGTAATTCGAATGCAGGTGTTGCGGCTTTTGCACAACCTGTACACCTCCGCAATGGCTTCGACCCTCGCTTTCAAGTATAAATGTTTTAATATCCGCAAAGAATTTACATAAATGAATTTATTCTTGAAGAGAAAAAAAAATGGCAAACACGTAACGGTAAATTAACTCTGGTATTTGAGGAATGAGTGTGTAACAGTTACCGTGTCGCCGTTGTGAATCCAAAAAAAAATCGTCTCAACCCCTGTAGGGATTATCCAACCCTTAAATTTCTTTCCTGATTGTTAGCTGTCTTACTTGATACTAATAATAATTTAACTTGAAGGTTGACGACGACTTTGTGATACCGATTTCTTCAACTCCTAGATAATACAGAACAGAGGTTCCCAAACCTTTTTGGTGTCGTAGACCCGTCGCCATGTTTTTCGGTTTTGGGTAGACCCCCTACTTACCTGATTTTTGTAAATTTCTCACTGTAGTCAAGTAAATTTTTTACTTCATAGGTACTTTAATAAATAATATATATGTTTTTATATTATAAGACAGTATAATGAAACTATATAGATGTTATCAGTATAAGTCGAGATTCATTATCTTGGGGCCCCCATTTTCATTTCATGGACTCCAAAATTTTTCGCTGACGTAGACCCCTTGCAGGTTGTCATAGACCCCTGGGGGTCGATATAGACCACTTTGGGAATCACCGGTATAGAACATTAGACTGAATCATAAATAACTTCCGATGAAGCATGTTTTTCCGAATAATTCGTTTCATAAATATCGCACACCATGTCAGATTTTCCATTTATTATAAAAAAAAATTCATGCAATTACAAATAGTTTATTTCATAAGTGATGCACACCTGTAAAAAGAATTTATTTTATATATCATTCATATTTTTAGTAAGTGATCATTTCAAAAGTATTGCACAATGCTACAAATAATCCATCCCACAACTATTACTTGTTTCCTTCATAATTCCATTTCAAAAATATTGCACACTTTCATCAAGAATTCATTTCAAAAGTATTGCACAGATGTAAGAGGATTTGATTTCAAAAGTATTGCACACTTTTGGTGAGAACCCATACCTTTAATAATGCACAATTTTTCACTTGGAAAAAAATTTCACATGACATCATGCCAAAGTTACTGAAATACTCTGACAGTGTCTTCTTTGGTTTATAATAATATAGAATCATAATAAAACTAGTCATTAGTCTCTTATTTGAATGAAATATTATTAATGAATGGCCTAAACACAAATCATTAAAAAAATTTCTGTTAATAGAAACAACACTTTCTAAGAGTTTTCAAATTTCCAATTATCTGTTTCCAATCAATTTTATAAATCAATCTTCAGATATAAGCAAACTAAGAAATCTAATAATAAATCCAATAAATTAACAAAAAGTAAGTGTGCATAACTTATGAAATTAGTTCACCACACAAGTGCTGATTCCATACAAAACAAAATTTTACTCAAAGTGCACTACTTATGAAATGATTGGTTCTCAAAAGTGTGTGTTATTTATGACAACAGTTCTCTCTAAAAGTGTGCACTACTTATGGAATAATTTGTTGCATTATTAATGAAATATATTCTTCCTAAAAGTCTGGTTATGTATAAAAATATTTGTAATAAAGTTTTTAAAAAAGAAATGTTGAATTTGAAATATTTGTTTGGAATAAAATTCTATTGTAATTTGACTGTATGAGTCAAACTGTCTCATTTTTAGTTAAAGTAGATAAATCACTTATGTCTTTGTTTGATTTTGTGTGGGAAGTTTATTATTTAGTCAACAGGGATTTTTTTGGTTTAAGAAAAACAGAAGTGTTATTTCATAAATAATGCACAGTTATTTCTCTTTATGACTATTTATAGATAAAACTGTTTTCAGAGATGGAATTAATTAGAAATAAGGAAAATTATATTTGTTTAAGGTTTTGCTTGCCAAGGGCACTCGCCGCTATGTTTGTTCCTGTGGTAATTTGATGACTTCTGGAAAGTTTGGCTGCATCTGCTACTCTTCAAAAACATCCCTCCACCTAGAGAAGCACTCAAGACTCTCTGTATGCTCTCCATTCTCAAATCTCTCTTAAAAAGGTAAATATAAAGTAGAGAATTATAAAAAGCCATCAGTACTACCAACTTAAGATGAAATATAATCATTTGGCAACCTTTTCCAAGCTTTCCAACCACTCTCAACTACAGCCCCCAAGGCTGGGAAGGTTGGAATTTTTTACCAATCTCCCAAAATACTTTTACTCTTATGCCTTCATTGACCTATTCCATATAGATTTCTTCATAAATCCTGTATCATTCTATAGTAGACACAACTGAATTATTTTATTGAAATCCTCTCAGAGATCAACTCTTCCTTAGATCAAGGTCTGAGTTGTATTTAATTCCAGAACTTGGGTGTTTTAGACAATAAAAAGAAAATAATTATTATGACAGAAATTCAAGTTTTGTTTTCTACTTAATTATTCTAATTGCAAAATAACGAATCGATAATTGCTTTTATAGAATTGAGAGAGAATAAAAGAAAAAACCATCAAGGTGATTCTAAATGTGAGAAAGAAAAAGTTTGCAACAAAGGCGGAATGAGTTAGACATTGATTTACAAATACATACATAACTAATTATGTTTTTAGTTGTCTTTAAGTAAAATGCTGATCATAATTTAAACAAATAAGTCAAGTGTGACATGATAGAAAGCCTGGATAAAAAGTATCCTTTTCCAAACAAATCCAAGCATTTAAGTTTTGTGTGGAATAATGTCACCGCCTTTCCTTATTGCGGGTTTCAAAAAGGTTTTGCGTTAAATCTGACTCATTTCCGAATTCTTTTTTCCTCACAGCAAGGAAGCGAAGTTGTAATTTTTGTTTTGTTTGGTGTAAGTTAATTTGAATATAATATTTCAGTATTATTACCTAATTTGGAATAATTATGTGATATAATTATTTCGGTGGTACGGTTCATCTGATTGGTTCTCCCTCTGACGTCATCATATTCGGGTAGGAAACGCAGCTGTTTTTGCCAACATGGCGTCACGTTGAGACTCGTGGAAGCGTGTTCGTTTTTATCATCGAATATCTCAAACATCCTTAACGGAATTGCTCTCTAACCGTTTTATTCAAATGTTTTAAAGTATAAAGTGTTTGTATTGTTTATATTATATCGATAGTATGTTTTGTTTATTTATTTTAATTAATTGTTTTGAATAATCTAATTATTTCGGTTTGTGTGGGAGGCATTAAAGGTTTTTCATTTATGGATAAACATTCTACAAAAATAAAAGGTAAGACCTAATTTTCTTACTTAACATAAACTTTTATGATTTTACGTATTATGTAATTACAACAGATAATAAATAAACGCTGGCTAGGATTTATGAACCGGAAATCCTGATTCGAATACTGAACAATGAATGGGGAGAGGGGGGGAGGGCTCGAAAACATTTGATTTCGGATTCTACCCAAACAAAAACTCTCCAAAGTATCAATTAATTAAATATATCGACGGCAATTGTCTTTTAATAGTTTTGAAAGAATGTCTTAATAAAAAAGGTGGAGGCGAGGGAAAGGGGGCTCAGTTCTCTGGTCTAGCAAGGGCACTTTAACCTTAACCTTTGTTCTAAAGGGGGTTGAACCAACAAAATGTGAAACGATTCCGAGTAAAATATTTAATTATAATGGAGACTGGTAGGTGCAGGACAATGTTGATTTGCCCCGTAGTCATTCACCGAATGAATGAGCTTCGGCAATATGAATCCGAACCTGGATGAAGGTACGCGGGGGTGGAATTAAATATACATCGCTTTTTTATTATTTTTAACAATCGATCTTTTTTTTATTCATGAGATCCCCAATTCATTCGTATTCCGTACCTGCACCAATACCTGCAAGTTTTCAATAGACGATGAAAGGTTCAGACGTATCATTATAATTTGTGACTCGACGATGTTAAGACTCGACTTTATGGGGAATCTTTTTTTTATGACCTGCTGGTTAGCTCTGTCACTGAAAATTTAATTAATTTTATATTGTACTATGAATTTGTGATCTAGTAAATTTAAAACGCCAAAAATGTTGATTTTCAGGTCGTTAGAGAGCGTTTCCCTTTGGACGGAGAGAGAATAGGTTTGGAATCATTTTATTCTGTAGTAGCCGCTCCTTGTTGTTAATTTTCGGGTTGAGTTATGACCAGGGTTACAGGGCGACATAAAAAATAGTTTAAGACAGTGACCTGATTGCTTTATGTTAGGTTAACAATACAAATTTTGTTCAAAAGTCCTGAGTATAGATTTTATTTTTGTTATTTTTTTTGGTACTCGTCGTTCGCTAGTTTGACTTTTTTTTATGTCTGAAGACTGATTTATAAAATTTATTGGCAGCGGATAATTGGAAATTTGGAAACTATTAGAAAGTATTTTTTCTATTAAGTGAATTTGTGTTTGGATCCAAAATTAACACTATGACGTCCGGAGATCTGATATAAATTTTTGCGGAACTGACTCTCGTGCTGCCTGAGCACCAATATTTTAAATTCACAACATACGAACTTTAGTTGTAATCGTCCATATGTGTAAATGGGTATAAGATCGCCAGCGACGCATGCGCGATAATTTTCGAATGTGACGTCACCGGCATTCAGCCAATAGTGTTTGTGAAATATTGCATAGAACCACGGTGGGGTCACCGGCGGTCAACGGAGACTGCTTTCATGATCCCACAATGGAGCCACCGGACGTCATAGTATTAATATTTCATTCGAAGAAGAAGAGACTAGTTATCAGTAGTTTTATAATTAGTGTATATTAATATGTAGAATGAAGTTAGTTTCTATTACAAGTCAGTTTAGTTCAACTTGATTCCGCAAATCCACAACATGGCCACCTGCCTTCATTTGGAATGTCTGCGATTCACTAAATGAAGAACTATCGGATAGTAAATCAAGGAACTGTTTGTTGTTGGGACTAGGACTGATATAAGAAGAAAGAAGACAGAGTTGATAGCAGGTGTATAAGAGTGGCCATCAGATCACCGAACAACAAAGGGATCGAAACTACAAACATCGAAAGTCCAAAAGTGGTTGAAGAGGAGTGTATGCTGGTAGCTTTGTTGACCTGTTCTTTAAATCAGCAAAATTTATAACAACTTAGGTTGTTACCTGCTGAAGATTCAACGAATAGTTTCTAGCCCACCCTGTAGTGGTGGTTAACACATCGATCGTGATCCACCGGTCAATCGCCAAGGTATTGTAAGTAGTAAGTTTGTAAGAAGCTGAAGTTGAACAGCTTGCCATCGCTTTAATTAATATTTGAAAATTTTTATTTAATAATATATTCTTATAATAATAAACTGTATGTGTAGCTTACTCATATTATTTATCTTTGTCACGATGAACATTGTAAATAAATGTTAGCTTTTAAATTAACTGTAGTTGTAAAGTATATAAATATATATTATTATGTTACGAAGGAAAAATATAATTATTTGTTCCCTTTATTTTTGCCAAAAAATTGTTTTAATTAAAATTTTTGTTAATTATTTATTAAAATATTTACTAAAATGTGAAATTTCCTTAAAGTGTTTGCCCATATTCGTAGTCTCCCGCAGAATATATTTTACAGTTCTAAGGAAAAATTTAGAAGCTCTCTCTCAGTTAGAAACAGCAATTAGGTTAAGTTTCACAAAATTGAAATAGGTCAGAAGTCGGGTCTGTCACCTACTGTGTTCTGGGTCGAAGAGGAAGTCCTTGTCAACCTGTAGTCCACTCAGAATTATACTTCTTCTAACAATTACGCATATCTTAGCTCGTACAGTCGTCTACTTCGTTCGAGTGCTGAGCTATGGACGTTGGAATAGTGCTGGCGCAAAAACAGGATTTCTGTCGAGAGTGACAAATTTTTTGCCACTATTCCAGCGTCCATAGACAGGGTAGACCACTGGCGGGTGTACTATTTGAAAGGGCATATTAAGCAATATAAGCATGCAAAGCGTAACTCCCTAAGTTATACGGTTAGTCTACAGTGAGCGATTAAGGTTGGCAGTTTTTGGCAGCTCCGCCCGAAATCGGAGCTCTTTAGACTAATAAAATACGAACCTGAAGAGATTTCGAATTGAAATTTTGGGGATTTTCATCCATGACCTGACGTAACATTCGTGTAAAATTTAAAATAATAAATTTGGTCGACCTGGGATCCGTGGTCCGTTTGACGTATGACCCCTACATAAAAGCGAATTAACAAATACATAAGTATATAGATTAGAAGAGGTAGATAAATTAGTCAGCGAAGTTAGAAAAATAAAATAAAGAAAGTATAACGAAATAGAGTAGGAAATAAATAACTGAGTAAGCAGAATAAAATAAAAATAAAATTCGTGGGTCAGCACAAAGGATTAGTAGTAATATTTATATTAAAAAAATCTTTTGTGGTACAGTCTACACCACCAGAAATTTGACTTTAGGTTGCTGGACTTCTAACTTAACCCAATTAATAGGTCACCAAAGTCCCATAATTTTCGTGGACGGTTTTTAATATCGCGCGTTAAATTATTATTTCGATCATCGTTCTTAATCTGAATAAACAAGAAGAAAAGAACAAAAGTCAAGTTGTACGGGCCATTTCGTAGGAGGAACAAAACGAATTGGAAAGTCGGTCGTTAGTTTAACAAAAACCCAGACGAGAATTCACTAATCCAATTAAAAACCATTTTAGGTCGTACAGGTTTCAATATAGAAGAAGAGAAACAGTAATTTAGCACATCTTCGTAGGTTTTCTATGACGATTTCTACTAACTACAGGTTTATCGTTAACCGGTTTTCTTTTTTTTTTTTTTTGAATGCCGTATAATGCGAGTGGAACGCAGAGAGGAAAATGCGTCATATTAATGATTCATAATATTTCCAAGTCGTTTATAATTGAGTATTAGAGTCGAAAATGGCGGAAATTATTGTCTTCTTCTTATATAAATCAAATCATTAGCTGTGACTAAGAGGCGACACTTTTTTTTTTATTCGAAGGTGAAAAAGTAAAATTATAAACTCGTTCGCATTCCATTCGCGAAAATTAATGTTATTTATGAGTTACTCTTTGGAAATTTAGAGATTTTTTTGGTTTTAACCGGAAGAGTAGGTAGATGGCCTCAAAACAAAGTCGTGAAGGTAAAAGACGGAGACATATGAAGACTCTGACTAACTTACAATGTGATGTGATGAGTTTGAAGACTTTACCGGCTTTTATTATTAGGTCTACTGAAAAGGTCAGTGTTTGTGTATATATCAGAGGTGGGCAATATTTTTAATCAACGGGCCAATTTAATTTTAAAATTTTTTGGCGGTCCGGAACTAAAGTAGGAGGGCCTCACAAATTCGCAACATATAAACTACGCGACTAGTTTAGCTTCTTCTGTAGACTGTGCATCTATTATTCTACTAAGTAAAGTCCACTTTAAACTACTCGACCGTCAAAACGTAATTGTAGAGGGCCATGTATTGATATTATCCATGTCGATAAATCCTCGGCGGGCCGGATTTAATGTTTTCCTGGGCCGGATGCCGTACTTTGCCCATCACTGGTGTATACACTTAACGCTTTTTTGCCTCTCGATTTGTCACAAAATATATACAACCTTATATACTGACTTAGCAAATGAACTAAACGGCGATGATTTGTGTTAGTATTAACACTTGGCTGGCGGGTATACTTCGCCACTGATTCACGCGTGGAGCGAGCTTTTTGTCCTGAATCGCACGGAAGTTTTGTTGTTCAGTAAAATTGTTCTAAATCGAAACGACTCCGTTTTTATCAATGAAACTTATTTTATGCTTAAATATACGTTCTATGATTATTTTATCAAATAAAACGACATTTTTTATGAAATCACGAAAATAGACGAGACTAGAAATGCCCGTAATCCACCACAAATTTACTAAATACGTATTTTTACGTGACCCGCGTTGTTGAGACAGTCTACAAAAAAACGTAAAAACACGTTGCCCGTTAGCTAAGTGAAAACGGATTGGCTCAGCAGCCAAAGTTCATTTATGCGACTGTATTTTGCACGAGTTTCAGTGAGAAAATGTGATACAGAGGGGGTTTGTTTAAATTGTTGGGTGAATGTACAGTTTCTTATGAACCTAAAGAAGGTGGTTGGAGAAATTTGGTGATTTAGGCCTTTGGGATAAACCACACGACCATCTCCAATCGACGAGTATTGACATAATGAGAGATTGTCGATGCGAAGAAGTGTTAAATGATGATGACAATTATAAATAGTATTCAATAAACATTATTCTAGAAACGGTCAGAACTTTGTGGTGGGCTTAATATTATTGTTAATGTATATTATGATCCCGAAGAAAACATTTGTCGCTCATCAGTGGCTGGTTTTCTCAGATTCTTCCTTTTTGTGTTGTCTTATACCTCCAAATTTTGTTCTTTACCTCCTTTCTCATAGACGAAGTTTCATTCGAAACCGATCCTTCTGACACTGAGGATGTTTTTGGCCTTTCTCGCCTTTTTTCGCAATTTAATGCTTCTTCAGTGATAGTGCCCAATAGTGCTCTCTTTATCCTCTTATCCTATCTTCTTTCTGTTACTAGGTAATAGTAGGTAGTTTCTTGGTCTCTGGTACTATCTAATTTCTTCAGTAGAAATTTCTTAGCCATAATCGGAGGAGGGGAAGCAACTAAGTTTTCGCGGCTGTTGTTATTAATGTTAGTATGGAGTTGTTCCCGCAATCCTCTTCTATCTCTTCTGATGATTTTAAGATTTTCTGAAATTTCTCGTAATTAATCAATCCTCCTTCCTAGTTGAGCTGTTGGTCTAGTCATCCGAATACTGAAAGATGCCTTTAGTTGTTAAACGTCGGTGCAATGTTGCTCGCGGCGTAACAGCCGAAAGTTAGATACCAACACCACCATGTGATGGTGTATTCAAATACCACCTGTGTGTCGAAAATTGGTATTTTCTCACTTACGAAAAACAATAGACGATGGTGTTTATTTACTTTTTAGTCGATCATTATTGAAGGCACAAGAGTATTTGTGTTCCTGATCCGAATCGCCTGCACTTATTATTATCCGACTTATATTGAAACGTGATATTATTCTGTCATCTGTAACGTATGCTAATGCTCGACACGAGACCACAATTAATTTCACGTCAATATTCCCCGAGTATCAGTGTCGTGCGTGGCATTCGTGTCATGTAACGAAGAGAGAACAACAATGTTTCTAAACTAAAAATTTTATTCGTTAATAAAACTAAACTAATTTTGTAGTACTATTGAAAATAATAATAATAATAAAACAAAATGGTGACAAAATACTACAGGAATTATTTATAGAGTGAAAAATGTTTACACAGCAAAAGGTAGAAATTTTTGTTTGGACTACACTAAACGCATGAAAAGAATCTAAGAACTTTCTAAATTCTTTCTAAGACAATTTGGCAAAAATTCTAAAAATAAATTTGAGGTTTTTAAATTTAAATTTTTTGATTTTGAACAGTTTTTCAAAGACTGAATCAGTGATGGCGAACCCAAGACCCATGAATACTGAGATGGGTGGTACTGACCCAAGGAGTTTTATAAATAACCCAGGCCTTCTAGAAATATTTATTTGAGTTTTAACTTTGTCTTTCATCTTTGGGTATCAGGATACGGGAGAGGATTCGAACTCACAACCATAATTCTGTAGTCGGTGCTTTAGCCATTTCACCATAGAACTTCAGCGGTTTTTGGAGGTAACGTTTTAAGGCAAACAATACCCAAAGGAACGCTTTCTGGGTCTGTACCTTTAAAACCACGCCTCCCAATTTTGTCACTAACTCAATAACCCATGTGTTAGTGTTAAAAAAAATTCTAAACAAAAATTTGAGTTGATTCTTAAAAAAGGTTCGCCATCACCGGTCTTAGTGTTAGCAAAAATATTTACAAAATTTCTTTTGCTGTCGACAGCTTTGTTTTCCAAATTCACTTGTAACACTTTCAACCCCCCAACAACTTCTGCACAAGACAAAAAAGAATTTCAAATAGAGGTTTAACGGAGCTTCTGTCTCTCGGTTTTGCTCTCACATCCTGAAACCGCTACTGTTGGACGTTTAATTTATTCTCCCTTTGTGAATCATGAAGGATTTGTGATCGAATCTTGGCGATAACGAGGTTTCGGATTCAATTTTAGACTGCTGATACCTCCTCAATCGTATGCATGCAAATGCGAGACTGGTTGCTAGAAGACACAAAACTGTCACGATAAAACCTGAAAATGATTCAGAAATGTTTTTTAGTAACAGTTAGGAAGGCAAAAAAAATTTTATGCAAATTCAGCGATCGGCCACGCTTTTGAAAAATTATTTTTGAATCATTGTTTCCATAATTTTTGAATTTGTAAAGTGAACTGGTTTAGGCAGAACCAGAACTAGAATTTATTAAAAGGTTATTCTTTTTAGGTCTTATTATGGTCTGTAGTTTATGATTTATAGTGATTTGAACACATTTTTATTTTATTTTCCTTGTTGGCGTATTTAGATCTTGTACGAATCTTTGTTGTGGCTCAAATTTTTGGTTTTCTAGGTTACGGAGGCGGGCTAATTTTTGCTGAAGTGAGTGAAACTCCAAGTCTCTATGTTACTGCTTTCTTCTTCTTTTCTCTATGTTTCTTCCTTCTTTTTCATTTCTTCTTTTCTCTGTCTTTTCCTTGACTGTCTATCTTCTCCCTTTCTCTACTACGTCTTCTTTATCTTTTAACTTATTTTTATGCTATTTGTTTCACTTTCCTTCTTTTCTATACTTGACTTGTCTAGTTCTTTCCACTGCGTTTTTTTTTTTCCAGTTTTCTTACTGTTATAGGGATAACATTAATAAATAAGCTATTCAGTACCCTAAAACACAAAGGCAACATTCGCGTTTTTGCTACTCTACTTTAGACATGATGTAGTGATCTTGAGAATGGTCTGTAGTATGTGTCTGACTTGAAACCTAAATCGAGGGTATTTACGGGAAACACTTGTTTGTTTGGTTCTGTGTCTCCACAGTTCTTGTTTTTTTATATTATAAATTGGGTTTTATGAGTTCAGGTATTTTCATGATCCTTACCCTCTAAACCAGAGGTTTCAAACTTTTTTGGGTCGTAGACCCGTTGCCATGTTTTTCGGTTTTGGGTGGACCCCTTATTTACCTGATATTGATTTTTGTAAATTTCTCACTTTAGTGAAAGTAAATTTTTTACTTCATCAATACTCTTATAAATATTGTATATCATTATATTATAAAATTGTATAATATAGGTAAATAGGTACTATTAGTATATGTTGAGATCCACTATCGTGAACCCCCATTTTCATTTTATGGATCCCAAAATTTTTCGGCTCACGTAGACACCTTGCAAGTTGTCATAGACCTCTGGGAGTCTATATAGACCACTTTGGGAATCACTGCTCTAAACCCTGTAACCTTTGTTGTAGATTGTGCCCCTGATTGGTCTGATTTCCGATACTAAAATTTAATATTAGACAGAGGTCGGCAAAGTGCGGCTCGTTTACTCCTTGGCTGTGGATCTTTCATAATATTTTTAGTGCAGGGCTGGAGTAGTATATACTATTTGATATAAGTATGATACCAGGTTTTATTTAATGTACTGTTAGTTAAACTAAGACATACATAATATAGCTTAAAAAATGGTTCTTAAATAAGTTACCAATGTATACTTAAGTATAAAATGAATAAGTTTCAATGTTGTATGGTTAATATTTGGCTCTTTGGGATGACGAGTTTGTGACTACTGTGTTAGATCTACAACCTCATATATGCAGAGAGTTTGGTAGAGGACAAAAATAAGAATTTGTTAAGAATTACCTATTATGGTGGAAAATGCTCCATACTTGAGGCAGACATTGTTTCCAACGGTCGAATTCTGGGTGAAAGAGTCAAGAGTGGATTCGCCCTCTTGCAACACCCTCAGAGATTGGAATAAATTAACATTATTCGAAAGTCCAAGGTTGGTTTCGTTGTTTCCAGTGTCATCTGGAACGGCTCTTTTCTTTAAACTTTTCGCGTTTCTCCAATGACAAGGTTGACTCTAAAAACGAAACCAAAACAATAATTTAAATCAATTTCGAATTGACAAAAGTTCAAAGAGAATTCACTTCCTCAAACTCTCACCGGACATCTTCCGTGGCACATTCTAACATCACATTCGATATATAAAGCTGGGCTACCGGTGAAACGGAAAGTCTTCATGTAGGCAAAAACTTGAGTTTCGAAAATTCCAGATTCGCTCCAGGACCCACGAAACCGGCTTATTAGTTTGTCGTCGACTGGACAGCTACAAAAAAAAAATAAAAATTTAGAATTTAAATTGGAAATTTTGTTTCATTTCGCTCATAAATCATTTTCGCGGAGGAATGGTAAAAAATGAAACACTAGCGATACCTGTTGGAGAAGTCGCGAACTGTGTTATTGGCATGACGCTCTGTAAACCGCCTTATAATTAAGTGTAAAATCAAAGATGGGGCAACTTGATTCGTTCAAAAGAATCTAATGAATAATTCTGTGTAAATAATTTGTATGTATGTAATTTATAACTTATATTTTTGTGTAGCATGAAGGTTGAGGGTATAATGTAAAAAGAAAGTTGGAAAGCCGAATAGAATGTTTGGTTTGGTTAGGCCACAGTGAAATTCTGTGGGAGATCTGTTTGTTAATTGAAATTATTAATTAGCCTAATATATCTAGATCTGGGGTTGGCAACCTATGACCCGTGGGTCAGCGAGTGACCCATTTGGTAATTTCAAGTGACCCACTTTAGTTCCGAAAATAAAGTATAAGATATACAAACATTGTTTTCTTTCCCAAAAAATTTTAGTTCTAAAGTTATGAATGTACCAAATTTGAATCCAGTATAACTTATAAAAATATGAGTTAAAGCCCCACCCCCCGCCTCACTGGATATGGTATGCGGAATGCAGCGACATTGTCCTGTCGCTGTTTTAATACGAAAATATCTCAGAGCCAAACGTCTGTTTAATATTCGCATTTTGGTTGATTTTGACCAAAAAAGTTTGCCAACCCCTGATCTAGACTATAAGTCTCCTTACCCATATTGATCGATGAGTTGGATCTTTTTTGTTGCTCCGTTATGAGCGTAACAATCGTTCACGACAATGTCGAAACCATCTGAAATGGAAAGAATCGGGTATCAGAAATGGCTGTCGAATACTTGACTGGACTTACTTTTTGTCGGATGGAAGAACGAAAATCAAAATGAAGTCTGCTGTTTACTTACCGAATTTACTTCTCATATAAATGATAAGGGTTAGGGGGTCGCCAACCCTCACAGGTCCAGTAACTCGAGTACCCGTTGTACCATACCCGTACCTTATTTCCATGTAGCATTCTGGAGGGCTCAACGTGAAGACGACTGGGTTACCAGTTGCAACTCTATAAAGGGATGAGATTTAATCAGAAAATCAAATTTTGACTATAGTAATAGAAAACTCTTCGGGAAGAATGTGGATGGCAACTCACTCAACATCTAGGAAGGGAAAGGTGACTGTTTTCCAGAAGTCGTAGCCATATTCACAGGTGACTTTGAAATGTTCGTCCCATTCCTCTTCGATGAGTGGATTGTATTGAACGGTGATGGTGTTCCACATAAAATTCTTCTGAAATTTAAATAATTGTTTACTTAACCTTTGGCCAAATTATAGTGTTAGCTTTATTACCTTGTTCGAAACAATTGTTTATGTAGACGGTTCCTTAATGTTTGGAATCGCCTTGAAAACAGGAAGCGAGGAGCTAATAGCGAGTGCTTTCCGGATGTTTGACTATGAAATTCGACCTTAGCAAACACCTAGATTATTATTATTATTATCGCGTTGTTTTCCGGTCGAGTTTCTGTCCAGAAGATGCTTTGTGTTTTTGTTTAGACTTGACTTTTCTTTGAATGACCTAATTTCTTTGTTTGGGCTGTCTGAGGAAGAGTTTTGGTTTTTTTGGTATTCACTCTTTCTGTTTGGTCTAATCTCTCCTGATTTCCTCGCTTTGTTCCTTCAGCCCTCTTCCGTCAACCTTCCATTTGTCTTGAGTTTTGCCTTACGTAGGAGGGATATTAATATTTATCTTCTTATATTAATAGTACGACGCTTTCTGAACACCCCGACCTCGATAGGTCGTTTTGTATCCTTTCAGGTCTTGTTGGATGAAGAGCTTGATAGAAGTATATACCCGAGGCTTATTTTACGCGTAACGGTGTTGGGAAATGTGACACTTTTCCTAACAAAACTATAATTATTTCATAAGTATTGCACACTTTGATGTAGAACTTGAACCACTCCTCAAATTTTCTTGTTTAGGTAGTGTCTCAGTCTTTGGCTAGACAGTCTACCCTGGTTTGTTCGATTTACAACTTCAAGGAAAGCAGATGTATTAGGGCAGTTGTTTCTTGGTATTTTGTTGGACCTGATCCTTTTAACATTCTTCTCCTTAACTTTCTCACTAGACTCCTGACAAGAAAGCTAAACACTCTGCTGCGTATAAGATTTCGAGTCTGATTATTGAACTATAGTGCTTCAGTTTAGCGTTTATGGGTAAGACTGAAGTTCCATTTGTGTTGGTGAGGGTGTACACTAGTTCTAAGCTGTTTTTCTGTTTTTGATGGATTGTTTTTCTGTATTCCTAAGTGCTGTCTATTTCTTCAGGTACTTGCATTTGCTGATTTTAATTAGTTTCCTCTACTAGAATTTTGTTTACTTTGTGTCGTTTCATTTTCTTACAGTCAACAGCTTTTTTACTTTCTTCTTTAATGAAAGATTCAGTTAAACTCTATCCCAAAGGAAAACATGTCAATGGCCTGACAGATACTCATTGGTAATTGAGTGAAAAGAGGACTGGAGCATTCGAGATGTGGCTCTACCGGCTATAGCGTGGACCGACAGAGTCAAGAACAGCAAAGTCTTTCGTCGAATGGGCAAAGAGACGGAAGTTCTCTTTTGCATCAAAAGATACTTCGGACACGTGATCAGAAATGGGAAATACCGACGACTAGGCAGGCGAAAGACCTCGTGGCAGAAGAATCTTCGGGAGTGGTTCCAGTTGGACTCTGCATCCCTGTTCCGTGCAGCCGCCTCCAAGGTAATAATCAGCATGACGATCTACGTCGCGGAGCGGGATAGGAAGAAGAAGAAGAATTGAGTGAAGACTTACACTTATGGTCGATGATTTCCGGCTTTCATCAGCCTTTGCATTTTTCCCCAAAGTCCCGCACCTGTTTAGCTGAATATAAAACTCGTAATAATCCCGACCAGTTCCATTAATGTAAATACAATCAGGGTCGTAGCTATAGCCCGAACTGTATAGCAATCCGGTGAAGGAACCGTTGAACCCCACACGGATCTTCATGTAATCATCCTGGCATTCGGCTTCGATATCTATTAAAGAAAAGAACAAATGAAAGAGGTTAAAAGAAAAGAGCTTAACTCTCAAAACAATCGAGTAGATATCTTCCACGGTGTAGAGAAAGACCTTGGTGGGTTATGATAGAATTCGAGCAACATCCTCCATTAAGTAGGTGAAGTCTGAATTTATAATTTAGGTAATTGTAATTTTATTGTTTCTCGTTTCTTTCTCTTTTTTAGCTTTCTGCCTCCGTCTCTTCCTCCCCCGCCTGTGCTCTCATCATATTTTGGGAAGGGATTTCTAATCACTGTACCGCGACACGAAAATAATTTGCAGTGACGTGTTGTACTAAATTGATTTGTTTATAATTGCGTTTCGGTATAATCGATGACGTAACGATTCGGACTTACGCTGAACTCTCGTGAAATTGTGTTTGTGTTTCCGGCTTTCTCGATCCCAAGATTCGAGACGATAGTCGAGAGGTAGTCTCGTTCGATATTGATTGATGGGAACGTAGCCTGAGGAATCTGCGACGAAGACCACCTGAAATCAATCAGTTTTGGAATTTGAATAGAAAGATGATGATCGGATTTGAAAGGAAACCAAAATGTCACCTCTGATCAGCGAATCGTTTAAAGGAGGAGGAGGAGGAGGACAAAGATCCGTTACTCACAGATTTCTGCTCGGTGCTCTCTTGCGACAAAGCCTCAGCGGAATCGTTCAACGGAGTCACGACGAGTTTGTCGGAGTTTTGTTGCAAATGCTTGAGGAGGAGCGGATTTATCGAGGGAGGCAGTCTGTCATCTTCGGGAGAGGCCGCAGACGAACTTGAACTTGATACGAGGATGGGAAATTTCCCGGTTCCGGTTCCTTTGTGAGACTCGCTCGAATTATACGTATCGTAGTCTAATTTTGATTTATTTTCTACACCTAATGATATCTGTACGGGAAAGAGAAAATATATTAATTAGGCGGTAATGAGTTAATTATTGACGTCATCGTGATGGAGTTAATTATCAATTTTCCTTTCTTTTGTCCGGGGTGGCGGGGGAAGTGATTAATCGTTTGCGTTTCGTGAGAGAAGAGGAGAGGTGAAGACAACGTGTTCATACACGTGGGAGTTTCGAAAAGAAAAATGGTTGTGTGTTTGGTTTTGTTGATGAAAGATCAGGAAGCGTGAAATTGATGGAAAAGTTTGATGCACTTTGAGTTGCATCAGTCACCTGGGTCATTTGTAATTTGTTTAGGTGATAACTGTTACACAAAGAAACTGATTCCCTTGATATCTGGTCTGGGATACTAACTCAAATCGAAAAATTTGAAGACTTAGTACTCATTGTGTTTTTGACCCATTGTCGGTGCATACGAGCCTTAAAGGCTCGTATGCACCGACAATCGGTCAAAAACACAATGAGTACTAAGTCTTCAAATTTTTCGATTTGAGTTCCTTCGACACGTGTCTCTCCGTTTTTACTGAGTCGATTTGACGATCATAAGCCAGTCAACTAGGTTTATACAGCAAAATTAAAGTGAGTCAAATGGACCCAACACAACAACCTTTTTTTACAAAAAAAAGTTTTCAAGTTTATCCCAACTGGAAATGACCTAATTTGACCCACAAAAAGTGACTGAGTCAATTTAACCCACATAATAAGACTCGGTAGGTCAATTTGACTCCACAGCAGAACCGAAAACTGCCGGAAAGCTCTTTTAAAGGGCTGAGTTGAGTCATTTTGTCTCACAAAAATGGGTTAACGTGGTGGATACATCAGTTCAGGGAGTTAGTTTAAGTCGTATGGTGTTATAGTCTGAGTCAATTTTACTCCCACAACAACGCTGACATTTTATTACTCAAGGAACAGTGCTAGATCCAGCTGATTTGACCCATACAGCAGAACTGAAAAGAGGGATTGTAACTCTTGACAGAACTAAAGTGACCCGGCTTTACTCGTAAGATGATTTTATTAAGTCTTTTGCATTTAGTCAAAGGTTTTTATTTGTGAGTCGATTTGACTCAAACAGAACTGGGTTGTTAGCCCAGAATGTGAAACAGTTATGTTAAAAAGAACTTAATATTGTTTTAAATTTCATTATGCTACTAAAAGTCAGTGTATATACTGTATATCTAAGTCTTATGTATGGGGTAGTATAGTTTTAAACGAGTCAAACTGACTCAGTGTGTAAAGTTCATCAAGACAAAGATTTTAGTTATAGGAACTGAAGCTAAATCCCTCCCCAGAGCTTTATCTTGTCCTCATTTAGTCAGGCAAAGACAAAGGATATTCCACGTGGCAGGTGACAAACGTAAAACGTTGCGTTGTAGTTGTCTCATCAGAGACCAACAGCATCGGGTCAAAATTTACAAATTCTGGGTTAAATTTTCTGAGAAAAATGGCCGATATAGAGACACGACGTTGGATGGTTTCGTTTTAAAGAGCATCAAGGCCAACACTTTAAGTGAGCATAATGTTGTGGCGCGATTTAATTGCTCAAAACATTTTTACTAACACCTGAGTTATGAAACATTTTAATAACTTAATCCGCCATTACGTCGTGCATGCTTTACTCTTTATACAAACACATAGAATCGTAGAATCTTGAATAATATTTCCAAACAGATTTATTATTTCTTTCTAACATCTTCCGGCGGATTTCTCAATTTTTTAATTCTCCGCCCTTTTTTTGATTGGTGTGGCCAAGATGAGACTTGAGCATTGTTGTTTTGTTGGTAATTGCCCCGCTCATCTTAAAATTTTTTTCAGTAGAATTTACTGTTGACTCGCACAGATGGTAGCTGCGGGAGTCTTTGGTGGTTGAGTGTTTAGTTTCGATTTGAGTCCAAATTTTGGACTTGTAGTTCTCGGCCGAATCATAAATGCTGATGGAGTTGCTTTAATGATGGCCATTTTAACGAATTTTTTCTTTTTCATAAATATTGCACTCTGTGGTAGTCTAGGTGTTGTAAAAAAAATTTGCAGTGTTAGAATAAAATTTTCTTTTTCGAAATGGAGGCCTCGTGTAAGAATTCAGTTCCTACAAAATGTACATTTGTAGGAAGAGCTCGTTTCGAATTTACAGGAAATTCATTTTGTAAATGCTGACCACTTTCAGCAGAACGTTATTTCAAAAGTATTGCACAATTTCATGAAAAATTCATTTCAGAAGTAACGCACGCTTTTGCGGGGAATTTATTTCAAAAGTATTGCACACTTGTTCAGACAATTTATTTCAAAAATATTGCACACCTTGCTGGGAATTTATTTCAAAAGTATTGCACACTTTTGAGAATTTATTTCAAAAGTATTGCACACATTCAAAATTTATTTTGCACACATTGAATTTATTTCAAAAGTATTGCACAGAATTTATTTCAAAGTATTGCTTTTCAGAATTCATCTCAAAAATATTGCTCACTCTTACAGATAATTCATTTCAAAAATATTGCACACTCTTCCTGAGAATTTGTTTCAAAAGTAATGCACACTACGATAAAGACTTGATTTCATAAGTACTACACATTTTTGGTGATAAGTCGTATTAATTTAGCACAATTATTTCATCACAAAAAGAATCTAAGATGACATTTGTTTAAAGTTACTGAAATACTCTGACGTCTTCTTACATGTTCGACTTGACTAAACCAAACTTCTAGCCACCGAGAATGTCTGCAGATTTGAAATACACGAAGAGTGTATACGAGTTTAGAGCCAACCATCTTCTCATTTCAAAATTTTGATAGGATAGCATAATAGCAACGTAATAACAATACTAACATTATAAGTTACAGACTAAGACAGCAATCACAAGAATCATTATCATCATCATTATTATTATTGTCCAAGTAGTAAATAATTTAATTAATTGCTTGAGTAGGATTTCTTTATTGCGTTTATGTCTTATATCGTCTACTTCTTCATAGATAATATGTAAACGAAAAAACCAGAAGCGGTGAGAATAGTTGGTAAGACTATCGATGAACCGAAAAAGAAAGAAAAAAGACATTAAGGTTCAAACACCTATTAAAACCACAGATGAGTGACTTTTTTATGCGAATAAAACAATCAGATTATGATACATAAATCTAATAATGGTCTAATCTAGTCTTCTGTGGCTAACATTCCGCCATTTTACTTTCTTCGTGATTGCTTAGAGATTATTGAAGAATTTACATTTTACTCGACTTCCATTTTGATACAGTAATATTACATCACCATCAATTCAAAGAAAGGCAGTTCCGATCGTCTGCTTAAATACTCAGGTTTTGTTTTACGCGATTTGTGCGAAATTGGGTGTTTAGACAAATTAGACACGTAGGGCTACAACCATAATCAACATAACATTAAGGCCTTTAAGGTTAGTGTAGGTTTAAGGAGAGGACATTTAAAAGTTAAACTACTCACTAGTAGAGAATTCATTTCAAAAGTATTGCACGCTTTTTGAGTTAAATCAAATCGTTGTGAATTTGATTGTATTTTTAAGCAACATTTCTCTTGTTCCGTTGTTTCTTTCTAAGTAGTTCACCACCCAAAATCAAAATTTTGCGTTGCGGTGAATTTATAAAAAGACCGAATTGAAGAAAAGAGACCGAAAACTGTATCAAAATGATGATTACCAAATGTTTACAATTACGTAAACAGAAAGAGGATGTTGCTATGAATCTAAGACTAAACGTATTCCATGGCCGAGCGACTTTTGTATTCTTAACTTTTGTTTCATTCAAACAGCTGAAAGACAGCAAGGCGTTACGTTCATTATGTAATTATGAGTCTTTTCATTCGAGTTATGTTTTTAATAACAGCGTTCAGTCTCTTTTCCAAATTGTACCGTCCATACATTTACGTTTCATAAATAAATAAATATTTGAGAAGGAGTCAAGTCCAAATCGAGATTTTATTAAAAAGCAGAACGACCGGAGTCCTAAGCTGGTCCTTTCCGGACCTGAATGAAGTGAACAAAGCTGATGGAGTTATAGTAAGATGGGTCGATTAGACTTAGACAGTCACAGCTGTATGAAAGTTGAAAGTTTCAAATGAAAGACTTAATATGTATATGTCCACCCATATCTATATAAAACTTGAGTCAGTTTTAATTATACAGAAGTTGAGCGAGTCAATTTAATTTTCGTGATGTCTGAGCCGCGTTGACTCGAACAGTCTCACAGGTTGTAGTGTTTCACTCAGGAAATTTTTCCCGAACTAATTTAGCTGATTTAGGTGTCGATCAAGCTGGTTTCATTCATGTGGAAGTTAAGTGAGCTAATCTGACTCACGCAACAGAGCTGAGGACTGCTATGTGACCCATGACAAGGCCAAAGTAAAGGGTTACTTTTTGTGTTGGAGGAGAGAATGTTCGTTCTCACCTGATAGCTCGAACAAACAGGTGTGTTGGAGTCACCCTGGCTAGGACGATTAGAGAGAAGAAGAAGAAAGAAAAGGAGGAGACAGGAGGGAGAAGAAAGGAAATGAAGAAAGAAAAGAGAGGAAGAAAGAAGAGAAGAACAGAAAGGAGAGAATAGAAAGAGAAGAGAGAAAAGAAAGGAAATAGAGAAAAGAGAAAGAGAAAGAAAAGAGGAATAGAAAGAGTAGAGACAAAAAGAAAAGACAGGAAACGAAGGAATACTAGAGAAAAGGGAGGAAGAAAGAAAAGAAGAACAGAAAGGAGAAGATAGATAAGAGAGGAAGGAAGAAAGGAAAGAGAAAGAAGAGAAAGGAAGAAGAAGGAGAAGAAAGGAAATGAGAAAGACAGAAAAGAGAATAGAAAGAAGAACAGAAAGAGAAGAAGAAAGAGAAGAGAGAGAGAAAGAAGAGAGAGAAAAGAAAGAAAAAAAGAAGAAAAAGAAGAAAAAGGAGAAGACGAGAGAGAAGAAGAGAAGAAGAAGAAGGGCAACGATGACTCAATTAAGCCTTGTTGACGTTTTTGTATTAATTCAATTTTAAATGGAAGCAAGACCTAACCGACAGTCTTCCAGAACATTCCAAGAAAACTGCCAGATCTGAGTCCTGGGTTCCAATTGTGAGTCAATTAGACTCACACAACAAAAACTGAATATTTCGTTTTCCCAAAATCCATTTATACTAAAACCCATTTTATAATCAATCACCTAATCGAAAAACCTCTGAGGAGGGGGGGGAGCATTTTATAAAAGTTTACTTTTCATAAGTCTTGCACACTTTCACGAGCACCTGTTCAATTTATGAATCCTTCCCTTAAATACAGCGTGTTAATTACATGTGTATTTGTACACGGATACATTATACTGTTAATTAATTTTTATCATTGAATAATTCGCCTTTTGTGAAATAACACTAATTATAATATTATTAGTTAATAGGTAGTTTTGTTAACTACCACGTGTCATAACATAGATTTATAATTAAAATGTAGTATTTATTAATTGTCACTTTCCTGTTACTAATTACTAGTTTGTAATACTCACATGAGCTACTGAAGAGAAAATTAACATGTAAATTGATAACTTCCATAACCTATAAAAATAAAAATAAAAACAAATAAATAAATAACGGTCAATAACTTCTTATAGTGGTTAATAAGTGGTAGCTTCCGGTTTACTTTTGAAATTTTTAATAAAAGAAAGCTCGAATTTCGACAGCAGAGCTTTTTAACACTAGATTTATGAATGATGAGTGTTTTATTGTTTTGAGTCAATTTGACCCCGTACAAAAGGCTTGACAATCGTACAAAGGAGCTATTTATTGAATCGGGTATTAGCCCAAGTAGCACACTTACGGTGGGTTTCTTTCATAAGTATTGCACACTTTCATGGAGATTTGATTTTTGCTAACAGTGCAGGATGTTTAAAAACTGCAAAATGGGATTTGTAAAAACAATTTAAGTTGAATATCATATTATATAATATCGTTTATAAGTATAAATCGAATTATGTGTTTAATAGACGATATTTATGTTTCATACTGTAAGTGTTGAGTATGGTTAGGCTCATACTCTCACGTTTTATTGTAATTCGTAAAAAAATTTTAAAGCATTTGAACTAAGTTCAGATTTATTTGAAAGTAGTCGAAATTTTGATAAACAACTTATTTCAAAAGTAATGCACACTTTAAGTTATAGCTCGTTTCACAAATAATGTTTAACAGAAGTTTTGTAACAGAAATAGAACTTCAAATAAGTCAAACTGTCTCGTTTCATAAATCTAGCGTCATAAGACAGAAAATTGGGGAATTGAATTAAATTGAATGACTCAAAATTAATTTCCGGTTTTAAAAGTGATTGGAACTTGGTTTTGGCAATGAGATAATTGTGCGTTGAGGGAATCAAAGCAGTGCAGGTAGAATTGGTGGTTAGGAAGAAGAAATGGGGAATCCGTCAAGTGTATGAGTGTTAAGGGTTCTGGAATGAGAGACATCTTTCCTAACGGTTTTGGGTCACACTCAGATTATTTCAATGCGAACTTTTTCCGTTTGTAAATAACGTTCCACGTCTGATCTTCATGTTGGATGACACAAGAATGGAAACGTAATTGTCTCGTGTCAAGACAACAATTTTTGCACCTCTTGCACCAGTATTAGAGACTAAAACAGAAAATTGGTTCTGTGGTACAGCGGATTTGTGTCTGTGTGTTTGAAGATTTCAGTAAAAATTTTTGGGTTGTATAACTAGTATAGCTCTCAAAGAATATACTCCGGGCACATGTCAAATTGAAAGCTGTATGGGTTGTAACGAAATTGATATTAGACCTCTGTGGGAGGGAGGTCTTTGTCAGAAAGATAAAAGAATTTGAGAAACTTGGAAGACGCCTAAGTCTGTATAGTATTTCCTTTCTGTCTCACTGCAGATACTGTGATTTTGTACCAAATTATATAGAACGCGGTGTGATGACCCAGATACAGTTTGAAATGGGTCAAACTCCTCTTTTAATCACATACATGACGATAAATTTTTATGTTTTGGTCTCTGAATTAATTACCAATCATCTTCAAGTATGAGGTTCAGAGTAGTTTGTAGGACTAGCACTAAGGGGACAGAGCAGTATCTCAGCACCAACACCAAAGAACGGAAGTAGAGTGATTATGTGGTGAGAAGAGAACGGGATGTGAATAATATCATTAAGAGGGTAAAAGGAAGACGGAAGAATAAATTAGGAAGAGGTAGAATGAAGTGAAATAATATAAATCATCAAAAACACACCTATAAACCCTTCCAAAAATTTATAAACCAAATTTCTATATATTATACTATCATAATGTCACAGAAAAAAATTTATTTCTCAGATGCACACTTGCACGAGGTCTTTATTTGTGCGATTGTATTAATTCATTCCAAAAGCATCGCATAATCTTGTGAATTATTAATCTCGCGAGCACTCCCTACTTTCCTACTGCACTCTTTCATTAGAGTTCCATTCCAAAAGTAATGCACAGTCTTAAGAGGAATCTATTAAATTTACAGCGCACAATTTCAGAAAGAATTTATTTCATAAACAAGGATTTTGTGGAGAAGTTTTAGCGAAGCGAAGATTTATTTTGTGTATAGTACTCACTCTTAGCTGGGATTCATCTCAAAAGTAATGCACACTTCTGCGAAGGAGTCGTTTCATAAATATTGAATCATCTTTTGATTTAGTTTTTGGAAGGGTTTAAGAGGTTTTAAGGTTTTTATTTGGTGTTAGATGGTTAAATGATAGTAGTTGGTAGGTAGTAGTGTAAGTTGTGTTAGAGGATGTTGATTACAAGCAAAATGTGGTTCAAGTGTTTTTGAGAAATCAGTTTATATTTACAACCCCTCACAAATACGAAAAACAAAAATCACTAAAACTTGTACCTGGCTATAATAGACAGTCTTGTTCGTCTTTTGGCGGTTTTGCTGTTGCAAAAACTGTTGTAAAAAACGTTGAAAAATTCCATTGTTCTTATATTTAATCACTACAAATTTTTATTACACATTTATGAATTGTATTGTGTAAAAATGTAATCACATCACGTCCGATAAAATTATTTTTAAAAAAATCAAAAACAAGTAAACATCACAAAACACTTAAAAAAATCGGTTTTAGTTTTTCCCATATTTAATCCAAGTCACTAACGTGTTCGACAGTCAACTGAAAGAGGTAGCAAAAAAAATGTGCGAATGATAACACCAGCGAAGAAAAAAAGGAAGGAAGAGAGAGAAATGACATGAAGAGGGAGAGGGAAAGAAAAATCCCGTAAGAAGCACAGGATGATGAGTGATTGCTACTCCTCCAGAACCACTAGTCGTTTATGTTTAGTTTATGGTAAAAACAAAACTTCAGGTTCCTTTGTACCCCCTACCTGAAGATATTCGAGATCAGAAAAAGTTAATCGCACCGCTGGTCATCTTGAACCAAGAACCATTCTCTTGACGTGTTGTGGATAAGATAAACATTGAAGAGGATTCGATGATGTAACCACCGGCGAGCAATTTTTTTTTTTAATTTTGTGAAATACTAATTACACAGGTGGTCTTAGCCCAGATATTTACCTAAACAATGTCAAAGGATTGAGAGAAATGATTCGGGATGATTAAAAGTCGTAAAATTATTTAGGGCGAGAACTATAAAAAGAAAAAAAATTTTCCAACTGTGACCGAAATTGAGGTTTTGAAATTTTTGTTGAGGTTAATTTGATGGTATCAGAAGACAAAGGTTTGTCAAAGGATCGCCTTACAAACTGGACTTAGCTGAATAACTTACCAAATAGCTGTTGTCTTGTTGGTTTTGGTTTGCCAGATCCTCACACAATATCGACAAATCTTCAGTGACTTGTCTGATATTATTTAAATTTTTCTAAATAAATTGTAAGGTATTCGAATCACTAAACACTTTTTGTAATTATGCAAAATTAATTATTAATTAAATTCTATAATACCAGCCAAAAATGTGATTTAAAATGGTATTAACCCATCACACAGACGCATCTTTCAGTAATAATGATGGCATCGTCTGCTTCTTCTGTTGCTGCCACGTCTAATGCCATGTTGTTTTGTTTACTTTTACTCCGTTAATGAATTTGTTGAGATAATTTCTGTCAGCAGATAGTCCGAGATAATTATTGGGGGCTAAAAGGTTGTCAAAAGACTTAAATGAAAATTCAGAATAATTATTAGGCAAGAAACACTCAGCACCAAAGAAAAAACTAAGAAATATAAGCTGTAACGTACAGTATAATAATAACTTATACTATGACATAACCTAACTGTAAGAAATATAAAAGTGGGATATATAATAGGAAACAACAACAGCAAGGACAAGTATCCAATTTTAATTGTATGAGTAAGAATAGGAACCAGTGGATTCAAGATATGACAGAGATTGGAATAGCCGAAGATATAATAGGAGATAGAACGACATTCAGAAGACTGGTGCAAAAATTTAAGGATTTCCGGGAGGAGGAGAAGAAGAAGAAAGGAAATAACATCTAAAAAGAAGGAGGACTCAGCAAGATGTTAGGATAATTGGAAGTCGAGGAAAGCAAAATCAAAATAAATGCACAAAGTTAGCTTCTGCGGTCTTTAGATGGCCAAAATTGAGTGCAAGATTGCATCTACAAGAATGCAGTCTTTCACTGGTTTTCAGAAGTCTTTCAAATGTGGATATAAAGGATTTTCATTAATAAATCAGAAGAATAGGAAGAGTTGGAAAAATTAAACCAAAAGGAATGATGAATAGAGGAAGAGCAAGAAGGTTAAGAGAAGAACATGGAAAGACTATAAAGAGGCAGATTAGGAGAGGACCAGAAAGAAGATGGAAACAAGCACCGAAGATGAAATCAACAGGACCATTTTCATCTTTAGGTACACACTTTTCACAGTATGTCATCAATAAACATCAGTTTCGAAAGGATGCGTTAGGAGAAGGAGATGAAGACAAGAACAAGAGTGGCATATACTCAGAAGAGAATATATCGAACTGGAAAAGGAAAGTGTCGGAACCAGGTTGTGTCGTTGTAGATGAACGAATGATGGACAACACTAATTCCGAACGTATATGTATATTGATATATAAAATGTTATTATAACTATAATTTAGAATCAAAACGGAAAGTGCAAGGATCCTGACGGTGCGGAGCTCCGGGACTGAATGAATTTAGCTTCGGTTGTCGGCTGCTTCATTTCACTGTACCCATTCCGGAATTAGGAATGTGGAGAACGCCACAGAAAGAAAGAAAGGATTGAACACTACACCCAAAAAAATTTATCAAAAATATCAAATCTTCTACAATATCAGTATATAAATCTCATAAATTCATTAACCTGAAATGTTTCATCTAATTAGCAATGGTACAACTTCCTCCAGAATATGTTGACAGCTGACGACGCACTCAACCAATTCCAAATCGACTGTTACGGACGCCATTTTCCAACACCAGAGAACGGAAGGGATTTTCATTTTCGCTTTCCTGAGGTGCATTAAAAAATAGATTCCACTTGTGTCGGCCATTGTTCGTCCAAAATTACAAAACATCCTGTATAATCAAGATTTCACAGCGGCGTGGCGGGAGTCGGGCAAACGAGTTACGTTTATACTTAATATTTCCATTTTGCCGAAAATAGAATCTCCTTTTGCATTTTGGCCAGAGCTAATTGAAAGAAAAATTTTTCAATAAAGGCAGGACGTGACATGCATTTTTTATTAAAAAGAGTCTTGTGCCTGAAGGACGTCTGAAGGGCCTCCAGAAAGAAGAAGGAACCAAGGGACAATACCGGGCGAGGAAGGGAAGAATGAGTCAGCAAGTGAATATGTTGCAATTCGGTGGTATGTTCTCAAAATGGTTCCAACCGATAATTTTGGCAATTAATGT
This sequence comes from Columbicola columbae, assembly GCA_016920875.1. NCBI lineage: Eukaryota > Metazoa > Arthropoda > Insecta > Psocodea > Philopteridae > Columbicola > Columbicola columbae. The sequence continues at coordinate 11,937,753 of JADMLL010000006.1, forward strand.
AAAAAATTATATAATCACGTAATCAGTTTTTGATGGCACTCACGTGGGTTCGGAGTGTTTTTTGACGTTTTGGGTTGGTCTGTGGTTTTTCTCTGACCGGCCGATACTCCAGTCAAGGTTCTCCAAACCACTTGGAAGTTTTTCGCAAATATTTTTCAAAAGAGATTAATTAACCCAAAAACCATTCCCAATCAGAATTAAAGCGTCACATTTCGTCTTCAAATCGAATGAATTAAAAACAATTCACTACAACTACAATTCGCCGATGGTTGGCAAATAGATCATTTTGAATTCTCTTGTTTTTAATTTGCTTTTAATTAGTCAACGATGAATTTGTAAGATTTTGATTTTTTTTGTTCTGTAGATTTGGTTTGATGTAAGCAAAAAATTGTTGAATAGGTATTTAAGATTTGAATCGTCGTCGCGGTAATAATTTCAAATGATTGGAACAGTAGAACAGTTCGTACAAATTTTTAAAATCATTGTTTACTCATTACTAAATGATTTCGTTTTATTTATTTATTTCAAGACTTCAACTGGGTCGTGTAGTTTATACAAATTCTGGAACTACAGCTTTTGTTGTTTGAAAATATCAAAGTGTCCTCTATACTAATTTAATGTTACTATATCTTATTTTATGTTTTTATAATGTTTTCAGTCAATTTATTTATTATTCTTTGGCCCCGAAATTCCCTCCAAGGATTGAAACTTTGATGGTAAGGTTCAGGTTGAATTAGTTATTAGGATAAGGTAGCTGATTCACATCCTTTCTATGGACAGTCCCATTAACCGTGGCTGGGGAGTGTATGTGCCTCAATGACCCACTGGAGAGGAGTTAGATTCTTGGTAATGCCACCCAAATCAGACATATAGAACGGTATCCAGCGAGCCTCTCGTTAAAGGAGGAACCCCGTTTGGACTAGTTTCCGGTGGAGTATCTAGGAAACCTCAAGGCGAAGAGAGTGAAATGCTAAGAGGATAGAGAAGTGTATAGGAATGTACCTAAGAGAAGAGCAAGGAAAAGAGAGAAAGGTTTCTGGACATAGCCCACTGTTTGCCGACGGGTAGTGAAAGAAGGAGAAGAGGCAGAAAGTAGACAGCGGACTTAGAAAAATTACTCCCCGGAAGAGCACGAGGATATCAACTGATGAAGGTCACCCAAATCAGACAGGTCGAAGGGTAGGAACCAGACAAATTACAACCAACTCGTCCTCCGGGTTGAGGGCTAAATTGTTGTTGCTCGTCCCAAAGGAAAGCCAAAGCTCAAAAATGGCTGTAGTGCCAGATGATGATGGTGACGAGCTTATTCAAATAATTAAAACGAAAAAGTGTATGTACCTATTTATATATTGTATGTTTAATATATTATAGATGTACTTTAATATACTGTATAAAAATCTGATACCGCTAAAAATAGTCTCTGTTTCACACTACAATGATTTTGTAAGTTTAGCCAGAATAGCATCAATCTATTTCATAAGTAATGCACACTTTGTTAGATTTCGTTTCACAAGTAGTTAGCACTTGGTCGAATGATTCATCTCGTAGATAATGTTTTAATTTATACTCTCGTAGATTATACTATTTTAATATCTCGATAACTTTTCTCAGGTTTCTTCTATACTGTATTCGACTTTCTTTTGTTTTATTTGTTACTGAATAGTTATGGACATTATTTATTTATGTTTGGCGATGTTGTCTTCTGTTTAAATTCTTTTTAGAAGCTCTGAGAAAATTTGTGAGAAGTGGGCGACTGAGAGATTTATTATTTTGCGCTCAAACTAGAGAAGATGGGTAGATCACGTGACTAGGAGGATTAGAAAAGATCTAAAAGACCTCTGGATGACCTTAATTTCAATCACCTTGTCAGCTTAGATTTGTTAGAACCGGGTCGAAGCGTTAAGACCCCAAGCGAAGAAATTTCGGGAAATCAAAGAAAAGGCAGAAGAGAGGGCGGGGGTGTCAAAGGAACCGCGGCGGCGGCGGCGTTCAAAACGTGAATTTTCCCAATTAGGCAGAGGTGTCGGGAATAAAACAATAAAAATAATTAATAATTGCTGCGAATCCACTTTCTCATCCTTTTCGGTTTCAGTGAACCGATTAATAAATTATGATAAATTAATTAATTTAGAATAGTTTGGGATAAAGGGAATGTTGTGCTTGAGATCCAGATCATTAAACGTGGAGGCCGGGGGTGAGGTCACGAGAGGTTTCCTTTGTCTTGAGGAGTTAAATAAATCGCGACAACCCGTCTCGAAAATTTAGCCATGGATTCGTCACACTTAGCCAAAGTTCATTGTCATCGATAATTACTCAGGTCTTTCAACACTTAAACTTGTTCATCTTTTTTGCTCTCCATCTTCTCGCTTTGTTCTTCTCTCTCTCTCACCACCTCAGAGACCATAATCTATTCACCTTGTTTCAGGTGGTCCAAACATTTCAGATGAAGAAAAATTTTTAAATAATAAATAAGCACAAGTAGCGGAAAGAGTAAATAGTCCGAAGGGCTTCGTGTCAGAAACGGATAACAGACGGAGATTTGCTGTTAGTTGGAGCCTATTTTTGCTGAGACGTTGGAACGACCTAATTCAAATAATTTTTTGGTGTTGTTCGAGTTTCCCGCTTCACGGATTGAATAATATTTTTAAAAAAGTGCGACGCTGCGTTAAAACATTGTTTTGCCGCAGGAAATCGACCGTGTCGTGATTTGGGTGAATTCGAAACCGCAGATATTCCAAATTCCGAAACAGCATCGTCCGTCACGGAAAAACCTTTTTGCGCTCGCAACACTCTTAACACTTGTTTCTTTTTGCGGTAAGCAATCAAGTATGGAATTTAATACCCTGGAATCGTTAATTCATTCTTGGTGTTCCCTAAAGAGAATTCGATTTGAGGAAAAAAATGGAATGAATGGGTGGCAGAACATAAATTGACGACAAACCAGAAGGGTTTAATTAAAAGTTGAAGACTCCTTGGTGCTGGATAATTTAATAAACTTCCCAGATAATATTATCTTCTCTAATATTGAAACTATTATTTGAACAAATGATTCCTTGCGTTATATCAAATAAATACGTAACGGTAAAAGTGATAAATCGAGCGGGTGTTTATGTATTACCTGGCGATTATGAATAATCACCAACTAAACTTGGTAAATGTGACGAATTAGTTAATATTTATCACATTTACCGGGTAGTTTGTAAAATCTACAACTCGTGCTGGAGAATTCTGATAAAGATTTGCTCACATGATTGATTTGTGTCACTTTTCTGTCAAAAGGCGAGCAACTCAAGACGCTATGCTTACCAGTAACAGCGAACGAAACTGGTCACTGCCGGACAGTGAAGGAATCATCAGCAAACTTTAATTAAATTCTCCATCACGAGTTGATAATATAACCGGAAAATGTGATAAACCCTTAGTAACTTGTCACATTTATCGAATTCTGTGGTGATTATGAATAATCGTCGGGTTTTATACAAACATTCGTCCAATTTATCACTTTTACCTTGCACATATATTTATCACATTTACTGGTTAGTTTATAAAATATGCAGCACGTAATTTGAGCAAACTTTTATTACAGTTCCCATTAATGGTTGCAGATTTTACAAAATAGCCGGCGAATGTGATGAATATATGTGTAAGGTAAAAGTGATGGATTGAACGAATATACATATAAAACCCGACGATTATTCATATTTACCGATAAATCCGGTACACGTAACAAATTATTAATACTAAATATTTATCACATTTACCAACTAGCTTCTAGAGGAATGTAATTAAAGTTTGGTTTGATGCTTGGCTGCTGTCACTTCTCAGGTATTCTTGTTGGGAGGTTTGTTTACTGTTACTGGGAGGTCACATGCTTGGATTGCTAGCCTTTTGTCAAAAAAGTGACGGAAGGCAAGGATCTGAGCAAACATTTATTAAATCCCCCATTACAAGTTGGGGATTTTTATAAACTAGCCGGTAAATGTGATAAATATCCAGTAATTTGTCACACTTACCTTGTTTAGTTGGTGATTGTGAATAGTTGCTCGATTTATCACTTTTACCGTAGCATATATGTTTGATGTCCACATAATTTTTATATACTGCACGTCATTTTGTAAGTGATGGACGCGTGAAAATAAGAAATATATTTTATTCAAAATATACAGTATTAATTAGAGCTCGTTTCAAAAGTAATGCACACATTATGAAGACTTGGCCGTATAAATTCTGCAAACCTTTATCAGATTCTCCATCACGAGTTTAATATTTCATAAACTAACCAGAAAATATGATAAATACTCAGTAATTTGTCACATTTACCAAGTTTAGTTGGTGATTATGAATAATCGACGAGTTGTATATATATACTCGTCGGATTTATCACTTTTATTATTACATATACTTTCTAGTTCACTAGTTCACTAAGGCCAAAGGATATGTGGAAGGATTAAAAGAAATGAATAAGGATCGTAGTGTGCATTATTTATGAAATGAGTTTCGTGTTAATGTGCCTTAGTTCCAAAACAAATTCAACGGTAAAAGTGTAACCGTAACGAAATTAAATGTGAGAAAATTGAGCAGCATTGATGAAATAAATTCCTTTTTGGCAGTGTGCAGTATTTATGAAATGAACTGTTTGTGAGAGTGTAGACCATTTGGTAAATCGAATAGTGCGGAATATTTGACTTCACCCAAATCGAATGGTTGAGGTTGAAAAAGTTTGCAAAACAGAGCAGTGTTGTAACCCTTAGGATGGTGTGATGAAGGACAAGTCTAACAGAGTAGCAGGAGTGGTAGAAAGAAGAAGCAAGAAGAGTGATAGCAAGTGATACGAAGGAGAGCTGTTCGGACGAAAGTCTTTCACCAAATTAACATCCACACTCGGTGGAACAGTCAATCGTGCTAACATGTCAAGATTTTTGGTTTTGAGAATGGATCAAGTAACAGAGTCGAAGAGAAGTTATTGAGGTTCAAAGGACATGTGAGTGTAATTGGTTGAAGAAAGAAGAATTGTTGAGTATGAGAGGAACGCTCTACAAGAAACGACAAATCAATCAACAAAGATGTGACTTTTCCCAGCAAAATGTCATCTGCCAGCATTCACGATTCATGGTTGATTTATACTCTAACCAGTTATTGTGTTGAGTTTGGCCATTGACATAACGTGACGACAATTTCCACTTGGCTTTTCTCACGAATGCCAGAAAACAAAAAGAAAAAGCAAAAAATGGTTTCGAGCGAAAGATCAAACCACGACACCTAAATCGCCCTGTAGGCTTGTGGACGGTTTCATCTTATAATAGCTTCCACACGAGGTTCGCAACCAGATTCGGTGGTTTGTCTTAAAAGTGAAGCAATGAATTGGTCACCGAAATGGCGATTCTTAGAACTTGGAGGAACCCAGAAAAAATTAATCGAATTACGATGTTAAGCATTGTGGGTCTTCGTCCCTGAAGGACGGATTTTGCGAAAAATTTTTTTTATACCAACCAGAACTAAAGAAAGTTATACTTTTAGGTATTGTGGCCCTGAAGTTATTTTTAGAGGTATAAGAGAATTTACTTTCATCTCGTTTATATGTTTCGCTTGCGTTGGAAGCTGTAGTCGTCAGTGGTTGAGTTTATCTAAATTTGGTATCCTACCCTGGGAGGAGTAGTGTAGTGGTTAAGTTCCTGACTTGGACGCAAATGGTCGTGGGTTCGAATCCTCCTCCCCGCATCCTGTTATACCCAAAATTTAAGGGTGAAAAACGGGATTAAAACCAACACCACCAAATTTGGTATCCTAAAAGATAACCTAACAAGATATAGTATATTATACTAAGTTTTGGAAAATTTCATTCAAATTTTTGTTGGTAAATAATACCGATACCAAAAGTATGAGCGGAATTTATACGGTGAATTATTCGTGATGTGTGCATTATTTTTGAAACAAGCTCTAGTTATTACTGTGAATTTTGCATAAAATATAATGTCATGCTTTTTTTATCAGATATAAAATTGACTTTGTATATATAATATTATATAAAGTGGACTGGAAATAGTATCTGTTGTGTACCTTACGCCTAATGTATATGTTAAATTGGGTGTATATATATAATACCGGCGATTATTCATAATCACCAACTAAACTTGGTATATGGGACGGATTACTGATTATTTATCACATTCACCGGCTAGTTTATAAAATCTTCAACTCGTGATGGAGAATTTGATGAGGGTTTAACGTCACTTTTTGACAAGAGGCAAGCAATTCAAGGAGCTGTGCTTACCAGTAACAGTGAACGAACCTGGCGGATAGTGAACGAAGCATCAGAACTTTAATTACTTTTGACGAGTTGAATATTTATAAACTAGTTGGTAAAAGTGATAAATACTTAGTATTAATAATTTGTCACATTTACCGAGTTTATCGGTGAATGTGAATAATCGTCGGGTATATATTCGTTCAATTTATCACTTTTACCGTAACATATTTATCAAATTCACCGGCTATTTTGTAAAATCTGTAACCGGTAATGGTAACTTTAATAAAAATTTGCTCAAATTTTATAAACTAGCCAGTAAATGTGATAAATATGTGCTACGGTAAAAGTGATAAATTGGACGATGTATATAATAATCGGCGATTATTCACAAAATTCGGTAAATGTGACAGATCACTAAGTATTTATCGCATTTACCGGTTATTTTATAAAATGACCAACTCATGATGAAGAATTTAATAATCAAAGTTTGCCCAGATGCTTGACTTCTGTCACTTTTTACATATTCTTCACTTCATGTTTGGGAGATTCGTCCACTGCTGCTGGCGAGCACATCTGCTAAGATTGCAAGATTTTTGTCACAAAAATGACGGAAGCGATCCATGTCTGTAAGCTTTTATTAAAATCCCCAATACGAGTTGGGTATTTTATAAACTAGCCGGTAAAACTGATGAGTACTCAGTAATTTGTAACATTTATTAAGTTCAGTTGGTGATAATCGTCGGGAAGTTTATACGTTCACCCGATTGATCACTTTTACCGCAAAATATATATAAAATCACTTTCCGATCCAAACAAATTTTTAACAAAATGAAAACTTTATCTGAGTGTGCAATATTTATGAAAAAAATTCTTCGTGAGTGAGTTAGGTGGCTTAAACACGGATTAACTCGCGAACTCGAAAATCTATCAGTACTTGGTACCAGTCGGAAGTTGCGACTTGTTTTTTTGGTTGTGATACTTGGAAGAACTGATTCAGTGGGTGGTCTTTACAGATTTTTGGGAAACGTGCAAACATTTGTGTAATTAAAAAAAACTTTCGAACTTTTCGAATCTCGATAATCAATCAATAAAATGGAGTATTGACCTCATCAATGACTTTTACTCTTTATTGTTAACTAGTATTGTCTTTGTCAGAAATTTTGTCTCCATCTTTGTCTACTTCGATGTTTGCTTGTTGTTGGAGCTTAGCTTTTAGCAAAACTTGTTCTTACGTTTCCTATTTATGGTCTTGTGTTAACCTGTCAGCAAAAAAATTTTTTGATTTTCTGGATTTAAATTTTTGTTTAGTTAACAAATTTTATTTATTGTAATTATTAATGAAAATTATGGATCAAAATGTCTGAAGACGGGGCGTTAACTTACTGATGATGCTTGAGCTTTCAATTTTGGTAAAATGTCTGGACGAGGTTAGGGCAAATTTGACTTGAGGGGAGCAGTGGTCAGGAGAATTATATAACTAACAATATGGCCTTGGTACTCAAACTGCGGCCCACCAAGCTCTACTGTATGGCCCAGTGGCCCAGTGGGAAACCGATTTAGTGAAAATTTGTGACAGGTCGATTGCTCATTGTTAAGTCTGAACTATAGTGCCTGACCAGTACGAAAATCTTCGGGCCTGTGCTCAGAAGCTCCTAACATTGTTGCCTCAACATGTCTTAGGCATACATATGTAAATATACAGAAAATAAATACAGAAACTGACTGATAGATGTAGATACAGATGATGCCTTGAGGGTGAACTGTATGAGTCGGAAGCCGGACTTGTTGGCATGTCGTGTGGCCCAGTCGCAATGGGAATTTGGTCCGGGAAAGAAAAACCTTCAGCACCAAGGCATTACGGGTTTAAGTGTTTGTTACCGAAACTGTTAGTCTCAAATACAGTTCGACAGCGAGCCCAGGAATTTGCACATAATTCGAAACTACCACCAGTGTTACCTCTTCATTCATCCTCCTCAAATCGCAAATATTTTCTCAACAATCTCTCACCGATGATCTACTGTCTATTGTCTAACAGACAATCACCAGTGTCCTAATTGGAGAATATAAAAAAATAAGTTATTAACCCTCGAAATTCTTATTATAAATTATATAATATCGAGGTAAACCTTGAAAACTGTGACATTCGCGTTTTAAACTCATTCATGAATATTTATGTATCTATAGATAATTAATTAATTAACTATATGTCGGCTCGTAGGGATTTCAATGGGGGCGTCCTTATCTCTCTCTCTGTGTGTGTGAATAACCAGAACCTGTACACCGAATGATGGACCTTGATTAGCTCAACTATCTTTTGACAAGATTCTTTTTTGTTTCCCTTTCTATGACCCTTGAGTTTCGTCATATAGGTTGTTGCACGGCTTCACGCCTTTCTGACTTTTGTTTCTTGTCCAAGGTCAATTATGTTTTGAGCTTCTTCATTATTATACGTAATAGGTAATTGTGATATTGATCTTGAATTGTATAACACGGTAACATTGGAACTCGGATCCGTTTTCTGCAATGGGGGGTGGTCTGGGGCCTGGGGGTGGTGGTGCAAGGTTTATTTGGGTCGTAGAAAGGGATCTGGATTTTCGGGTGAGCTTTGAAAGTCCTTTCCTTTTGTTTGTACAGTCTAAATGGATTACTGTTATTATCCGTAAGAGTGATAAATGGTTTGATGAATAATTATGTCGGGAATTCATTATCATAAATTATGGTTTATTAAAGATTTTGAGAGATCGCTTTCAAGAGGAAGTGTTATGTAAGTGAAGTGAAAAATTTTTATTTATTGGATTTTTCAATGTTTTCATTTCTTTTGTTCCATAACAGTAGGCGTGTAACGATTTTGAACCGAAATTATGTTTTGTGCCCTAATTTTCTCGAATGGGCCGATTCATTTGTTTGAAACGAAAAAGTTTAGAATTTGAGTCAAGGTTATGGTTTATTAGGTTTATTTCCTAAATGGGATGGTTGGAGTCTTCGTACTGGAAGTGAGGAAAGTGAAAATGGGTCTGGGGTTAAATTTGACTTGTAACGACATTTTGTGTAGTGTCAAGGAAGGCCATCAACACTAGTAGGAAATGAAAATCGTCTGAGACATAGCAACCATCAAGAACATAGTGGCCTGGAGGAAATGTACGAGAAGTCCCGACTGTAGATAAACTGGGAAGTGGGAGGAAGAAGATATTATGTAGTGTCAAACCGGAAATTCAAGTACTTCCTGGCCTAGAAAACTAGTTTAAGGAGTCTGAAAAGGTTTGAGATGGTAGGAAAACCCGAGTTAAGATGAAAGAGAGTGTCGGGACCAGGGTTATCGTTGATGGTGGATGATGAGTGAAAACACTATTATCCCGGACGGATGTAATATATTTATATTTATACAACTAGAATTTAGAATCGAAATGTAAAATACTAAGATGCGGAGGATGAGGAGCTCCCAGACTGAATGTTAAATTTCGCTTCTGTTTTCGGCTGCTTCACTCTACTGTGCACATTCAGGAATATGGCGAACGCCACAAGAACATTGGGTGTCGGAACCAGGTTGTGTCGTTGTAGATGAACGAATGATGGACAACACTAATTCCGAACGTATATGTATATTGATATATAAAATGTTATTATAACTATAATTTAGAATCAAAACGGAAAATGCAAGGATCCTGATGGTGCGGACTGAATGAATTTAGCTTCGGTTGTCGGCTGCTTCATTTCACTGTACCCATTCCGGAATTAGGAATGTGGCGAACGCCACAAGGAATTGGATTTGTCAAGTGTGCATTACTTTTGAAATGAGTAGAATTTCGGTTAGGTAAGTTTCGAGAGTGTAATACACACAAAAATAAAATAGAAAGGAATTGGAATCAAGTACTCAGTTGAAAGTGTGCGTTATTTATGAAATGGTTTGTTCGTAATGTTGTGCAATACTTATGAAATGAACGACTCATTGTCGTGTGAATAATTTTTGAAATGAAATTTTGTCAAAAGTGTGCTTTACTTTTGAAATAAATTCTTCGTTAAGCAAACATATGGCAATAGAACAGAGTGAAAGCAGAACAAAGAAATGAAACCCAAAAAAGGGCGAAAGATGGGTTAAAGCACCCTAATCTGCAAAGTTCTAAAATAAGGACCAAAAAATTTGGAACTTCAAACTGCTGATTTGTTTACAAATAAAAAGCCACCGGATGACGTCAGCTGGGTTTGAATCTCTGTTCTTCTAAAAAACACCTGAAATGTTGAGCTTTATGTCTGACACTAATTCTACTCATTCCTGTTCAAGGAGTCATGAAAATTAGAAGGCTTCTCCTATTTTAAGAAAGCTCACAAATCATCACGAAACATAAAATCTAAGAAGAGAGCTATAAATTCGTCAGCCATTTTTTGTTTTGGTTAAAACCGATTAAAACGGTTTGATTTAATTAGTACATAAGTTTCCGACTCATTATTACGCTCAAGGCATGTCCAGGAAGACTGTTTGAAGGGACTGGCAAGCAAAAAAAGAAACGAAATTTGCACAGGAATCACAAAGACAGCACGTGAAGAAAGCAGAAGAACAGTTAAAAAAACGAGTTGAACAACCGTCCAAAAGACACTCCACCATGACGGCAAACGAACGGCCTTCTCTAATCATTCAGCGGAACGAATCAAGGCCCATTCCTAATTAAGCTTTCCTAGAAACCCAAGTGAAAATCCCATTCGCAATGAATTTCCAAATTTGCTGATAACAAAAATTTTTGATTGATTAATAATTTCACAAGTACTCAAAATAAGAGGTAACTCTGAGGTGTGAGCCCCTCTCCGAAAGGTGCTGAAGGCTCCGAAAAAAATCATTAATATAATTTTTAACGGTCAGTCACGTGTTATGAGTTCTTCGATGGTGATCTTCTTTGCTTTAATGAACCGTTTCTAATTGGTTGAGATTTTTATTTTTTTTATTTACAGCGATTTACTCCAGGAATCGTGTTATAAAAAATTATTATAATATTTTTTTGGATGCTAAAATTATGGCAGAACGAAATCAGTGTTAATTAATCGGTTTTAAATTTTCTTTTCCTCCTCTGGTTGTCCACTCTTTCAAGATGATCGTGTTCAGGCATATTAATAGTGTTAAACCTCCAACAATTGTTCTTGTTTGTGAATATGTTCAAGTCTCCTCTCTGACCCTACAAAGGATTTATATTAAATAATAATAGAAAATTTCAGTATAGCCTATTGCGTATAGATAGACTAGATCCTCGGTACTCAAACTGTGGTCCACCAAGCTCTCTACTGAGTGGGTCAGTGGCAACCGATTGAGTGAAAATTTGTGAGAAAGTCGATTGTTAAGTCTATCGCCATTTATCTCATGAATTTCAGACTTCTGTTTATCAATTATTTTATATTTATATATTATTTTATAATTATATTGAAAACAAAAGGATTTATTAATTAGCTAAATAGTGTGGCCCAGTCGTAATGGTCACAACTTGAGTGCCAAGGGACTATATGTAAAATACATTGAATACAGTTAGTAATGCTTAATCTGTGTCATTGTCAGTCAGCTTATAATACATATTATTATATATATTTTAAAATAATAGCGGTCACATTTATACGAGTGATAAAGACATAGTCTAATATACTATAAGTCAGTATTGTTCTCAGTAGTTGTATTTTTGATTTATATGAGAAATCCTTGAATTGTAATAACAGGCACAACAGGTATACCGTATGAGGAATACACTCAGTGTTTGCACTTGAGAGCTAGAATCGTCAGGAAATTTGAAAAGCTGTTTGCTACAGCTAGATTTTGAATTTTATAAACTGAACAAGTATGAAGCTGAGCTCGTCAAATTTTATTTCAGGGTTACAAAATTTATTTTTGACTTGGTCTCCTTTGTATTATATTTATAAGATAGTGGTAGTAGTATCTACTCAGATGAAGCCTCGGTTGGAGCAGTTGGATTAGTCATCTTGACTATTAGTCTATTAGGAGGTATCTAGCTGGCCCGGGATGTTTGGGATAGTAGGGAGATTTATAACTTACAGATAATATAATAACTGAAAAGAAATTTTGTTTATCAGTAAATCCTTCTTTAAAACCGGAATTTGGATTTCTTTCTGAACGTTTCTTCACTTTTCCTCCATAGTATATGACTATATGCCAGTTTTATACTGAATTCTGAGGTCCAAGGGCTTATATTGGTATTATAAGAAATGTTAGTTCAGTAAAATATAGGTTTGTCGCCGTTGAGTTATTATTGTTTTGTCATTTTGGCGACATCTCTTTTTGTATAAAAGTATAGTATAACTTTTTTAAGTAAGAAAACTAAGAACCCGTAACGGGAAAGGATACATACAGCAAGACTGAAGTGGTATGGCCATGTAATGAGAATGGGAGAGGACAGACTACCAAGAAAGATACATGAAACTGAGGTGAAAGGTATAAGACCAAGAGACAGATGGCTGAAGGGAGTGGAAGAAGGTGTGCAGAAGAAAGGAGTGGACTGGAACAGAGAAGAAAGTGGAGAGGCTTGTGCTCAATGCAGACCCGGTAGTGCTAGTGGCTGGAAACTGTAATAATATGATGATGAATAAAGCTGAGGATAATACACCTCCTCGAAGCGTGGTAGCTTTCTCTCCTAATAGTGTTATTAACAAATTATTTCTTCGTTACCTCCTGGTTACCGGCGAATCACACCAAAATAAAGTTTAAAATTTTCGTGACTGTTATTAGTAATGTTAGTGTATAACTTTTAGCTACTACGCCGCGTTGAATTCTTTGACGAGGACAAACTTTTAGCCGAAACCAATCGTTTCAAGCACTGAAGATGCTTTAGATGTGAAAGAAGGCGGAACGTCTGAAAGAACTACCAGAAAATTCTCTTTTCCAAAAATAAAAGTTATATACTAAAAAGACTATATATAGAAACAAAACAAACTGGTATCTAAGACAAGACTGGATATAATAATAATAATAACATGTTCTATATATTCGACTTATTTTTTTACAAAATTAATCAAGTTACATACTTATATAATTCCGTACTACACCAATTAAATCACCTTTTATTATTTTTCTGTACGTTTTCAATAATGTACCTACAGATATTATATCAGAACCTAAAAATAAATATCAAACTGACTAAATAAATTATTATCCTATATACATATTATCGCTAACAAACAAAGGAATACATAACATTACTTGTACATTTTTAATATCACATAAATAAATATCTTTACATATCAATAAATCAATGTTTACAGTAATAAACAAGCACTAGCTTATTTATTTACAAAATAAATTATATAATCCAGGAATAAATAACATAATATAATTTATTCGTAATTTTCTATCAAAGTCCTTATCTCTTTGAGGAAGCCTGCTAATGCCCTCATCTGTTCCTCTCCGCCCCAGTACTCTCATGGATCTTCCATTTTCCAAAAAAAATCAATGTCCTCATTTGAGGACACGGGCTGGTAATGGGTTAGATGAAATTCGTTTTGGTGACGACTAATTAATTAAACAACTTTTTTTGTTTTTTTTAATGAAAGTGAACACTTTGAAGAAATTATTTTGGTGTGAAAGGGAAAGAAGATTCTGCTTTCAAGTTCACATGGTAATTTGATTCGTGTGAAAATTTGTAAACAATGACCTCATCACTTCCGACTTGCTCCTTGATTAGTTTGGCCTTTGGAACGGCCATCATTGTCGCTAGAATGCCACTTTTGAAATGAAAACCGTTCATTCTTTTGTTTTGCTTGTTTGTTTGATTTATAAATGAAGGAAAAGGATTTTTGAAATGGTTAATAAAATTATTATTATTATTTAAAATATCTACCTTAGATAATTTTATTTATTTGTTTATTCAAATGTTATTGTTATCATGTAAACATTGTTTGAAGAACCTTGCCAATTAGACCAATTTTTTGCAAATAGAAATAAGTTTTGTATGCTTTGATGTTTTAAAATAATATATTAATATTAATATTTTTGGTATATTATAAAATTGGTTGTTGTGATGCGTGAGATGGTTAGTTTTACCGAAATATTTCTCCCAAACAGTGACATCTCCAATCAATTAGTGACAACACCAAATCTAAACATCCTGGGTGTTGGGTTTTGACTTCAGTGTAAATTTTATACACTTTAATGAGGAGTGAATTTCATAAATACTGCACACTTTTAGGAGCTGTTTATTTCATAACGTCCAGGAGTTTTAAGGATTAATATTATAAGTGTTGCACGAGAGGCGTAGTGTAGTGGTTAAAGTTGCTGACTTGGACGCAAATGGTCGTGAGTTCGAATCCTCCTCCCGCATCCTGTTATACTCAAAAAAAGGCTGGAAAACGGGATTACAACCACCACATATTATAAGTGTTGTATAAGTATAAAAACTGTTTTTATATATAATATAGAAATTTCTTTCTACGTTTCATTTCATGAGGATAAATGATTTGCTTCATAAATATTGCACACTTAAAAGACTGTCGGTTCTTCATTCTGGAACTGTGTGTGGTAGTTCCATATAACTTATTATAGGTGATGGTATATGTTACTGTAAAAGTGATAAATCGGGCGAATATGTATAATTGTCGTCGGTTATTCATAATGTCGAATTAAGCTTGATAAATGTGGCAAATTAGTGGATATTTATCACATTTACCGGTTACTTTAAAAAATTGCCAACTCATACTGGGATAAATTAATCAGTGTTTTCTCAGATGCTTGGCTTTTGTCACTTTTTCATCGCTTCTTGTTGGGAGGTTCGTTCACTATTACTGGCGAGCACAGATGCTTTTTGTCAGAAGAATGACATAAATGTTGACGACGACGAAACGTCGGTTTTTCATAAAAATATGACGCCGTGTAACAACCCAGTGTACAATGTATATAGTTTTTAGTTATACTTGTAATGACTGATGTAACACGAATGAGATATTAAAGAAACGAACAAAAAGGAGTATAAATTAATAAATGGAATTATTAAGGTTTGTTGTTTTATTTGTTTCTGAACAAATTTACATTTCAGACTGAAAGAAAAATTTTTGCAAAAGGTTTTTCATGCTCTAACACGCAGCAGTCTATTTGCTCTACTTATTCCTTTTGTTTCGAAGACAACAAAGATTTTTGCCTTTTGTTTTCCAAAATGAAAGCATCCAATTAGGCAGAATCCATTTCGAATGCTTTAACACCAATTTTATCTCGGATCATAAACTGAAATATGGTTTGAAAATTTAAATTTAAAGTTGGGGATTATATCTTTGCGGTCGTCACATTCTTCTGTTGTCGAATTCAAACGGTTTTGTCATGTCACATGCTCAATCAAGCGAATGAGAGAATACAATAGTGACGTCATCGCGGTTCCGATGGGGTAGAGGGTGTTACATTGCTGAAGGATGAGTTTTAAAGGAGGTTTAGGTAGCGACAGGATGGGTGGACATAAAATAGTGGGATTCTTGTTGGTTGTCGAAGGTTTTGTCTGTTTATACATCTCGTCCTGATTTATAGTTCCTCGACCGACTCATCTTTCCGAAGGTTAGAAAACTTGTGTCCAACAAATGGGACTCAGTGATGGTCAGATGAATCGAGATGGGAGACGTTGATAAGATGAACATAATATGGATATAGATCAGCCCTGTCTAACTTATTATAGCCCGCGGGCCATATTTTTAACCAAAATATTTCGGGAGCCAACCATCATCAGGATTGCTGCTGTATTCTGCCAGGTTAAGTGAAATTACGCAAACTAAATGGTACCTACTTTAAATTCAAATTAGATTTAAATTTTCACATAAATTTATTCATAGTAAAATGTACTCGCGGGTCTTAAAATAATTTGGCGGGCCGCCAGTTGGACAGCCCTGATATAGACAGTCACATTAGGAACCCAGAAACTTATACTGAAATATGGTGTTGCTGGTGGGTTAATTGAGTACGACAAAATCTGTTTGTCAATTTGTAAGTCTTCAACCAATAACTTTAAGTATAAGACATCCTTAATATATATTTCAGTATACAAAAATCAATTTAGTATAATCATTAACCTATCAACACACCACTGTTTACTTTAAGCTTGTGTTTACATGATTGTAGCAAAAGACTAGGAAACATTTTTGTTATTGTTAGAATGTTTTCAGAACATACAAGACGAGTATAAACCAATCGAGACAGTTTCTCGATGTCTATGGATTTATACTGAACCACAGGGTGAATAACGTGCCCACTCTGGGCGAATGGTTTGGGCTGCGGGGACTGCTGAGTTTCTTAACGCTAAAACCAGGTAACATAAAAATAAATCAATAAGAAATAAAAACCAGCACAATATACATAAATATATTATTTAAATAATGTTATACAGAATAAAATTAATTTAAAAATTTAATTTCAGACCATGAAGTCCAGGCAATATAATCCTATATTTTCAAACTATAAATTACCTGTCTACAAATTACTGTACAAGAAATATCACAGATAGGATTCTAGTTTATTGACCTTTCAACCCAATTAATAAATAACCCATTCAAAGCACCAATAACCTAAAACTAATTCCAGATCCGACCCTGCCCGACCGACCGATACCCTTTCTCGAGGAGTGTTTGTTTAACTCTAATCTAAAGTTCCTCCTCAAGATCCCCTAACATTTTTAAAGCTTTTTCCAGCTCCCTAAATTTAAATTTTATACCCAAAATAATTAAAAATATATTTATTTATAGTTTTATTACCAACTATAAAAATAATTCTATCAAAAATTAGATTGTTTTAATAGTTGGCAATAAAAGTTATTAAATATTATCTGCAAGAATATTACAAATTTATTTAAATAATTGAAAAAGCGACTAATAACTAAATGGCGGTGGAATTTATTTATGCTGTGATGGAGAACCGTTGGGAGTGACTGTTGAGATCAATTTTAAATTTAAATTTTAAATGGAGGAGTTGGTTAGCGGTTGAAGTTTAAGGTCTAAAAGTTAGTGTAGGTGGTTTTGAGCACGACAAGAATTTGCTGTTGTTGTTTTGGTGTTCGTACTAATAGCTTATTATCACTATGACGTCCGACGATCTGAGTTTTTGACTGAGTGCCGGTGACGTCACATTTGGAAGTTGTTGTGCATGTGTCTCTGGCGTTCTTATAGTTATGTTCATATGTAAACGATTACCAGTAAAGTTCATATGTTGTGAATTTAAAATATTGGTGCTCAGGCAGTATGAGAATCAGTTCCACCGGCAACGACAGGAAAAATTGACGTCATAGTGTTGGTTGATTAGGATAGGTTTGGCGTTGTTATTGTGATTTTGGCGACTTTTCCTTTGCTGAGTAAGGATTTAGAAAAATTAGGCAATCATTTGACGGTTTCTAAACTTTGCTGAGAGGGTGAAAAGATTCGGGGTTCTGATTAACCCAGGATGTCTATAACCATATATAACATATGAATTAACCCATTAACCAGGATGACTGTACTAACATTAGTTGTAGTGGTAGTGTTAACAATTTTAAAACTCATCTAAGGGCAAGTGAGACCTAAACCAGCTAACAATCACAAGTGAAAATGACATTGTTAGACATACTTATGTGTCTGATAGGTAATCATAATCACCTGATGTTTTTGGAAAATATTGTTTGCGCCAATTTCAATAAAAGGCGCAGGAAGGGGGCGGAGCGAATCGAGTCCGCGAAACGTTCGCCAGGCGAGCGGAAGGCGGACAGGTTCGTTCCTGTCGTCGAGCGAGGGGAGAGTTTTCCCACCGTTCGAAGAGTCGTATTTAAGATTTCGTTCGCGAGAGTCGTGTTTTAGATTCTGTCCCGCAGAGTGGAGCTTTTGATTTCGGTTTTAAGATTTCGTTCCGTAAAGTTAAAGTTTTTTACAACGTGCGGTTCGTCCCAAATCTCATATCGTTTTCAATCACGTGGACCAGTATATCACCATCCCGAGTGTGGATAACAGTAAGCTATTCGGGGATCCTTTCAGAACCTATCCTCTCCCCTTTCAGCTACCACGTCAAGCACTAGGACAACAGAAGGTAAGCGTACTGATTCCATTATTTTCGTTTCTCTGCTGGGATCGAGAACCAGCCACTGGACCGTTGCGCACGGCAGCAGTTTAAACCTTCTACGGTTTCTGTTGAACTTGATCTCTTATTGTCTTTTAATATTTTGCTAAAAGTGTTCACCTAGCAACTCTCGAGAACATGATATCTTGCTTAAACTATTTCTCCTACAGAATTCATGTTCAGACTTGCCACCAACTGAATGGAATTGGAATTTGACTTTTAATTCAATGACTCAACGGTTTGTCAAACCTTAGCAGGGTAGTAGCTGACCGATTTCATTTAATAAGCCAAATCAGAGGTGTTTGCAACTTAGCCTCAAACTTCACCGACTGCCTCAGGTGATTTTAGTGCTGTAGAGTCCAAAAGTCATTTTACAATTAAATGTTAGACCTAAAAACTAGTTGTCATTTCATACTTGGTAACAGGTGGCTGTTAGCTAATGAATAACATGAATCTCAAAAAGTTTGAATAGCGCAGAAATTTAACCAAGTCATTGTTCTCGCTATTGTTAGCTCATTAAAACGTACAACAACCGTCAGAGTTATTTCTATTTTAATACTGTTTTCGGTGTTTTAACTGTCATTCCTCATAACGGTTCTCTATGTAGATAAAAAAAAAATTAGGAATAAATCCAATTGTGATACATTTTGTTTCTCGCGTGAGTGAAATTCATGGGTGAATCTCTGACGACGAGAATTTGTTCTGATCCATCGATCTTGTTGACTTTTCTCATGTGGTTTCGCATGACGGTCCACAAAGCGGCGAGAACTCCGCATAAGAAAATAGCTCCGAGTATGGCGAATGAAAACGCCATCTTAGATGCAGATAGACAGAACGTGTTTCCTTCTGATTTTATAACAGAGTTGATACCGTCTGGAACAGAAATTGGAAAATCATGTTAACAGTTCGGAAAAGGAAATCTGTGCAGTTGGGCTTTGACTTTTATGTGAAGTGAAATTAGCTCTCCCATCTCCCTCAATTGCTGACTTTGTTTTTTGCTTATGTTAAATTGGTTTGTGGTGTAGTGGTCAAGTGCCAGACTTAGAAGTTGTAGTCGTGAGTTAAAATCCTCCTCCCGCATACTGTTATACCCAAAAAGAGTGAAAAACGGGATTACAACTCAACTGTAACTAGTATAACTGTAACTTATATTAAATTTTCAGTCAGTTGAAGAAAGACTCGGTTTAGTGGGAGGGACAACAAAGAAATCAGTTCAGGTAACTATACAAGCATAGAACCAAAATAGCCTGAAGTGAAGAATTGTCTTCGGTGGATGTTTAGTCAGAATTAACCCCTGTAGACTGTTAAAATAGTTCGTCGAATAAGAAAACTAAAGGAAACTGAATTAAATAAAAGTGTGCAATACTTATGAAATATAATCTGGTAGTGTGGTATATTTATACGAAGACTCTGACTCTGAAAAATTCTGCAGACTGTCTCTGAGAATGAAGACTGCAGTATTTAGGGAAGAAATATTCTTACGATTGTGCAATACTTATGAAATGAAGTGAGTGAGAAAGTGTGCATTATTTATGAAAGATAGAAGTTGGCTTGAATAGGTGGTCTAATTATCCGAACGCACAAAATTTGAACTAACAAATTAGACCAAATTATGGGTATCATACTAGTATAGCAAAGTACCGGAAGAATTTGACGTGAGTCACATTTTTGGGATGAATCTGAAAGGAAAATATTACAATTCGGCCTTCCAAGAAACCAAAATCAGGTAGAAAGGGAACAGAAGAGAGGAAGAAGGAATAGGTGAACAGGTATGGAATCAAAAACTACTCTTGATGCTGGTTCATACCTGAAGTAGTTGAATACCCATCGGAATCGATTCCAGGAGCGACAACTTCCACGCTGTTGAACACTTGGATTTTGTCTATAACTGTACTCGAGTTCCTGGACTTAACCGATTTACCCATTCGATCTTGAACAATTTCTGTGTTGGAGTCGCAAGATACCTGAAAAAAAATGGGAGTAACAATAGATAGAGACAATAACACCGAACAAACAAGAGGAATAAGAAACAAAGAAGTACAGAAGGAAACACCCTGACAGTCAGTCAGGCAAATAAGAAACGGAACCCGGGTACTGACACCAAACCGCAAACCTAGAAATGGTTCGCTGGTCGTGGGAACACTCAAATCTAAGGAAAAAGTAATAAATAAATAAATAAAATTTGATCGTGTTCGGTGACACAAAAAACTCACCGTTGGACAGGCTCTTCGGCAGATTTGCAAAGTGCATTTCAGGTGCAAATTGGCCGTGTCGGGGAATTTGAACGCCGAAAACATGGTACCGATGACCTGAAACCTCATCTTCGTCTTCTCCTTCCTTTCGGGTATTATCTCGACGTTTTCAGGACCGGCTAACTCAGGTTTTTGTTTCCGGGATGATTTCCTAGTTTTCTCTCTCTTGGCTTTCTCCAATTTATCCCGGAATCCCGAATCTCCAGACTCGGTGCCTGCTTCCCAGGATATCTCATTACCAGTCGTGAAGTCTTCGTCTTCGGTTTTGATGACCTCCAACGAGGGCATTATCGTCTCGTCCAAAGGACATCCGTTTTCGTCTAAGAGTTTCTGTATGACATCTCTGGTTCCGTCGTAAGCGTAACAGTCGATAGCGTTGGCGACTATATTCTCTATATTATATAAATAAATAAATAAAATTAAAATTGTTTTTAGGAGGACATTCAACAAACTAAGTTGTAGTCACTCAGATTATCCTGAGGCCCACAAAAATTTTTCTTTAATTTTGATTCGGTCAACTGAGTCATAAGTCAACCAAGCGAAAAATAAAATTTTTTTTGCTTTTTATATTATATTATAAAAGATATTTGTTTCCTAGAAGTTTATTATAATTAAAATATTTTTTAATAATTCGAGTTGACTGCAAATCATTATTACAGGAAATGTTTGAAATTCTAAATATTAACCTTCAGGGAGTGATGCTGTGAAGGTGAGATATTCTTATACTATAAAGGCAAATTATTTGTGGTGTTTTTATATCAAATTATAACAAAAGTTGTGTGTAAAAGAAATAAAATTGATTGGGCTTATTAGAAACCGCGTAAACCGAAACAATTACGTGCGATTAGTAGTAACCACAACCAAACGTTTCAACAATGTATAGCTGTTGGTGTCTTAAAACTAAAGACTACAAGATGCCTGATGAATTCGTGATCAGCATTCAGGTTAAAACATTGGTACTCAAACTGCGGCCCACCAAACTCTGTTGAGTGGCCCAGTGGAAACCGACTGAGTGAAAATTTGTGGAAGGTCGATTGCTCATTGTTAAGTCTGAACTATAGTGCCTGACCAGTACGAAAATGTTCGGCCCTGTGCTCAGAAACTGCTGACATTGTTTGTCTCAACATATCTTTATGAGGCAATATACAGAAAATACACACAGAAACAGACTGAGAGCTGTATATGTAGATGATACTCTGAGCGTGGACCGTATGCGTCGGAAGCCGGACTTGTAAAAACTTTTTTTTGGTAAGTCGTGTGGCCCAGTCGCAATGGTCACAATGGAAATTTGGTCCAGGAAGGAAAAAGCTTGAGTACCAAGGGGTTAAAGGTAAAACAGGGTAGATCAAGGGTATGTAAGGTACGAAGTAGAAATGAGAGATTAGGTTCACAATCAGGTAGAGGATAGATCTTAATGATTGAGTGTTGTATCAGTGTACAGTTATTATGTTAAACCAAAGTCCCATCATTTCGCACTTTAGCCAATGTTCAATGTCATGGAAATGGTTTGTTCTCTTATATTTGTATATCTCGAAATCAAGATCAACACCACTCATTTTATGATCTGGAAGACTATTTCCCACAGTAGCCGTATGATTCCCAAAATCATATGGCTGTGACTTATAAATTATATACATAATTGCAGTAATTGTAGTGTATTTGTAGTACTTATAATTATTTACCGGGCAAGATAGACTTGATGAGCACCATCGTTTGCTCTCCGACTGCTACTTTATTTACGTTATTAGACTCTGACGTTCCTTCGATTTCCATCCAAGTTTTAATTTTATTCAGAATCTCATCGTGATTCTCTGATTCTGTTTCAGTTGCTTTGTTTCTACCCGTTCGACTGGAAAAGAGATTAAGACGTTCGGTTTAAAATTTGTTTGGCGATATCTTTATGACATGGGGGATGGCGAACGTTTTTAGAGTTGATCGGATTTGTGTTACTAATGGGTGGTTAGGTAGTCAGTGACGTCAGTTACAACTTCGACTTCCGTTAGGTGAAGAGCATTTTATTGATTTATTAGCTTAATGAAAGAAATCAATCAATCAATCAATCACTTACCCGATTTGCTTTGTAGAAAAATGTCTCGGATATACCATATCGTTAGTGGAGAGATCACATGTCGCTCCCACCTCGAGGTCGTTAATCTGTTGTAAGAACTTATCCATCTGTACACTAAGTGTGACTCTGAAAGTGTGATTTTCATCCTGTAACAGAATAACAGAAGGATTTTACTCAGCACAACAGCAGTTTGGAATTGTTCTTTCTTAAATGAAACTTACGTCAGTCGAAACCAATCTAACGCCACATGCAGATGCGTCCAAAGAGATTTCCACGAAGTTGTCTCCGGTGCCAAGGCTCCGACAGTTCTTCTCGAGTGGGAAACCTTTCGCGTAGACAACTCCCTGGAAATTTCGATTTAATTCGAGTCGAACTTTTATGTGTTGAGACGTGCACGTCGTGTTGACGTTTCGAATTTCGTAGATTCGGGGTTTGACGAGAGTGCCGATGGACAAACCGACGAGAAACGTATAACTGGTGAGGAGCGTCAGGAGGAAGCTTTGAGGCGACGCCATCTGAAACACTGGAAAATGGTTTTCCTTTCATTTTGAGTAATTTGAGGTTGGGTAATGTTTGTCGAGGAATAATTGTTGTTTATTTCGAAATTTAAAAAATAAATTGGTGGAACGTGGTAATTAAAAATAAATTTTGATTTTCTTTTTTAATGACAATGTTTAAATAATTGACTTTCAGATAAATCCATCCTTTCTCTTTGCTAAGGTGAGTTCTTTGATTATCTTCTCCTTCCCGTCTCGTTTGCCTTAAAAATTTTTAGGAAAAATAAATTGATTATCCTTTCTAATTATGGAGCTTCAAAACAAACTCGAGGATTCGTAACTGTAACAACGATCCGAACATCCGCCGCCTTGTTCTGTGTCTATTCACTACATACGGTTACCCATCACTTCTGAATTCTCCATATCCATGTGTCCTAGCTACGTGACCTTTCCACTACAATTTTCTAGATTTTTTGTAATTAGTATAACTCTTGATGATGTCTGATGTTATCCATTCACCACTCTCCTCGTTGGATTTCCTTTCACGGGTTCTTCTGCTTTTGGGTGTCAACTGGTTGTCGACAGGTTGAGTGCCTTGCTTTCGATTTATTGATTGGAGACCTGGGTTGGTGATCCTGGAGGAGCATTTTATGGGTTACTGGCTAGGGTTGTCCCCGGTGTTTTGGGTTTTCTTTGTGATGTCTTTGAGGTTGAGGTTTGTTAGGTTCTTCTAGTGATTTTCATTCTTTACTTGCTGGTTTGTTCTGTGTCTTAGATTTTGTTTAATATCGAATTATTGGTTAGAGACCTGGGTTGGTGATACTTGGAGGAGCCCAGAGAACCATTTTATGGGTTACTGGGTAGGGTTACACCCGGTGTTTTGAGTTTTCTTTATGATGTCTTTGAGGTTGGGGTTTGTTAGGTCCTCTTAGTGATTTTCCTTCTTCACTAGCCAGTTTGTTCTGTAGTGTCATAGATTTTGTCCACTTTCAATCATCCAGTCCTGCTGGTGGTTGATCTGTTAACTTCTTTAATGTCTTCTTCACCGATTACTTAACATCAGAACGCCTTCTTCGTGACCCATAGATGACCCAAAGTTCTTACAAGGGGGCCATAAAACGGGATCTGTTTCAGAAACATGAGTCTAGTCAGTGATTAATCATTTCTCAATTAAGTCCCGTTAAAAATGGCCTCTCCTACAAAACACCCAAGGACTCCTTGTGCTGGTAACCCGAAAACTTTGCAAAAAGCTTTCAGATGATCAAAACTCAAAACCAAAAATTTCAGCAACGTAACACGAGAGGATTATTCATTGTGTAAGGCGAGTCATTAAATCGCGCCTAAAAGTCGAATAATTAAGAATGATGGTATTAGGACATCTTTCGTCCGTAAATGATTGTTAGAGAGCAGCGAAATTATCCGAAGCGACCAAGCCGACAATTTAACCGACGTCTCCACGGTCCAAGTCTCCGGCTCTGAGGTCATTCCCTTCCATTAATTCCAGGCTCAGGTATTACGCAACGTCAAAACCTTTTCTCTCTGTCTCTGTTTCACGTTCAATTACGCATTATTCCGAAAGTTTTATAATTACAGTCGAAAATCTCAATTATATTCAAATATGGGTACAAAAGTGAGTACTTTCTCACTAAGTGGAAGAATCTCCATTGTTTCCAAAAAGTTCTTTTCCCTTCTCTGTCTTATTCTCGTTTGTTCGCTTTCATTTGACTCCTCCAATTGGCTGTTTAAAAATAACTGACGCAGGATAACTGTTATCTCAGTCAAGTCGTCAACTTGTGAGAAAAATAATTTTTCTAATAGAAAACTATTTTCTAATATTAATTGAAATTGTAGTCGTTAAAAAAGTAATTAAAGTAGTGTTATTAACTTTCCAATTTAGTAGTGTTGAGCTGTTACGCTGCTAAGATCAAATTTCTGAAAGAATGGCTGAAAGAGTTTGGTACTACTTGGGTCGGAGGTTTCGTCATTGTTGAAAGCTCTAACGTTTATGACTCCATCTGGAGGGGGGGGCTGGTAGAGGTGGGGGAACAAACTCTCCACCAAAAGAGGAACTCATAAAAACAAGACACAAGACACTTTGTGAGGGACTCACAAAAAGAGGTTGTTAAGGCGTGAAGTGGAAAGTGAATAGCTGACACGGCCGTGAAAGGAAGAGGACAAGAGAAAGAAACATGGTCGGACGAATTTTTTTTGTTTATCAGGTGTGAGTTACTTGCTTTGTATTTTTCAAAATGGACGATAATGATTCCATTGATGCAGAAAATGAATCGTTTGATGGCGAGTTCTTTGTGCCATGAACTACAACAATGATGGCGACGGTGACGATCCGCACAACAAAAAAAATTTTTTTTTTCATAAACAATAAGAGTTGCGTACTTTGATTTTGAAGAGGGTTTTGAGAATGATTCATTTCATAAATAATGCACACTTGTGATTGTAATTTTTCTTCTTAAAAAAATCACATTTAAGACCAGAAGACGTTTCAAAAGTAATGCACACTTTATGAAGAGGGTAGTCATTTTGAATTCTTTTTTTCACTGGAGTTCAACTTTTTGGTGGGTCGAATTGACTTTTAATAAGTAGTATGCAGTTTCAGCGATATCTCATTTCAAAAGTAATGCACACTTCTAATCAACTCTTATTTCAAAAATATAGCACACTTTTAACAAAATTTCATTTCAGAAGTTTTGCACACTTAACAACATTTTATTTCAAAATTATTGCACACTTTTAACCAAGTCTCATTTCAGAAGTGTTGCACACTCTTAGCCAGATCTCAACTTATAAATTTTGCACGGTGACATAGTTTCATAAATAATGCACACTCGTGATTTTAATTTCTCTTCTTAATAAATTACATGTAAGACGAGAAGTCGTTTCAAAAGTAATGCACACTTTCATGAAGAATTTAGTCATTTTGCTCCTTTTTTTCACGAGAGTTCAACTTTTTGGTGAGTCAAATTGACTCTCAGAATTAAAAATGAGAGTTTCAGAAACCCTGAAAGTTAAGAACTTTGTTGTTTTTGATAAGAAAGAAAATGGTTTTGTAAATGATCCATTTCATAAATAATGCACACTTGTGGCTCTAATTTGTCTTATAAATAAATCAAATTTGAAGTCGCTTCAAAAGTAATGCACACTTTCATGAAGAAATTATTCATGTTGTATTGTATTCAACAAGTGTTCGACTTTTTGGTGAGTCAAATTGACTCTTAATAAATATTATTCAGTTTCAGCGATATCTCATTTCAAAAGTGTTGCACAGCTTTAACCGAATCTCATTTCAAAAGTGTTGCACTTTTAGCCAGATATCATTTCGAAAGTATCGCATATTAACCATCTCATTTCAAAAGTGTTGCACACTTTTAACCAAATTTCATTTCAAAAGTGTTGCACAGCTTTGAATCTCATTTCAAAAGTGTTGCACGGTATTAACCAACTTTCATTTCAAAAATTAGCATTTCAAAGTATTGCTATTAACCAACTTTCATTTCAAAAGTATTGCACACTTTTAACCAAATTTCATTTCAAAAGTGTTGCACAGCTTTAACCAATTTCATTTCAAAAGTGTTGCACAGCTTTAACCTAATCTCATTTCAAAAATATTGCACACTCTTAACCAGAACTCAACTTATAAGTTTTGCACGGAGACGTAGTTTCATAAATAATGCACACTTGAAGATATAATTTGTCTTTCAAATAAATCACATTTTTAACGAGAATCCGTTTCAAAAGTAATGCACACTTTTATGAAGAAGTAATTCATGCTATGTTTTGCTGATTCATGCTGGCCAAATCAAAAAGGGGGTTTCATACTCAACATCTGTAATCAACTGTAAACGTAGCGCTAACTTGGTTTATAAAATCTACAGACAACAGACAGCAACAGAAATTTTTGTGTCTTGAAAAGTTGACACACAGGAAGAGGAGTAATACATAAGAAACGTTATTTATTTATTTATTGTGTTTTTCGAAGGCTGGTGCAACGGTTTATTTAGAGGTCAAGTTCAAAACTCGTCCAATGACTTTTGCGGAATAAATTCTCATTTTGAAAAGGGAAACAGAAGAAGAAGAAGAAGAAGCGGAAATGGTTGAAATTCTGTTTCTGTTAGTTTAAATGGAGGAAAAAAAATTTCTGTGTTTATTATGTAAATTATTTTTGTTCAGAGTTTAAACACTTATTTATTTATTTATTATTTTGTCGAGAAATTTATTCATGGCGTTATTGTTCCGAGTATATGAAATTTAATTTTTTTAATAAGACGTAATTGTCGGTTAGTCGTCGAGTTCAATGTCTCGTTTCCGGTTCAAAGGAAATCTTGTTAATAGCTCAAGTCGTTCGTGATTCGTGAAATTTGGGTATCTGAGACCCAGGCTGTTTCAGCTTAGGACAAAGTTCGTAACGGAAGTAGTAGGTAGATGTGAGAGAGGTAGAAGGAGCAGGTCGAGCAAGTGGAGAGGCGCTGGGCCCTGGAAACTCGAAAGGGGCGAAGGGAGGGCCCTCCCTTCGCCCCTTTCGAGTTTCCAGGGCCCAGCGCCTCTCCACTTGCTCGACCTGCTCCTTCTACCTCTCTCACATCTACCTACTACTTCCGTTTTGATATTCGATATTGAAATCTGGGTTTTAATTGCCTTTCTTGGATTATTTCCGGTTTTAAAATCTTCAGTCTCGTTTTACGCAGATTGTATTTGTGGTTTTGGGGTGGTGGAAACAATTTATAACGAAGGTTTGTTTCATAAATAATGCACACTGTCAGTGATGTCTGAATGTTGTAGGCCACATCTCATCTAACAACAAATTGCTCGAAGTCATGTTTGACTGCTTTGTAGGTTTGCTAGTATACGTGCAAGTAGTTTCTGGCTTTTTAGTGTTATAAGTATTATGCAGTTTCAGCGATTTCTCATTTCATAAGTATTGCACACTTAACCACATCTTCTTTCATAAATATTGCACACTTAACCACATCTCCTTTCATAAATATTGCACACTTAACCACATCTCCTTTCATAAGTATTGCACACTAAACCACATCTTATTTCAAAAATATTGCTCAGTTTTAACCGAATCTTATTTCAAAAATATTGCACACTCAACAACATCTTATTTCATAAGTATTGCACATTTTTAGTTAGATCTCAGCTTAGAAGTATTGAACGGAGGCGTAGTTTCATAAATAATGCACACTTTTATATATAATTCGAACCAATCTCCTCTAACTCGTTCATCGGACTGTTTTGGACGGTTCTATAGAACTTCTGGATTACATTTCTAACTCCTCTGACACACTACAAAGTTGTAGTTGTCACTACAAGTGATTCGATGTAGTGTTTTTTTAATTGGAAAATCAAAGAAGATCGAACTTGTAATAATTTCAATATCTGCAGAATCAAACCAATGACCACTTGGATGCCGGAAGAGAATTCTACCAATAATCTACTCCAAGGTCTAGATTTCTATCTATACTCTTTCATGTACTGTCTTCATACAGTTTTCATTGTTTGGGTATTTTGAACAACAATCATCACTCCTCTCTCTCTAATTGCTTTCGAAACAGAATCGTTCTGAATTGGGAGAGACTGTTCACCAGTCCTCAGACTTGCGTGCAGCAAACAATTAAAGACGGTGATTACCATTAGCCATCATTTAATTAACTAAATAACAAGCTTGTGCGAGAGTAGATAATTTCTACGTTTGTCAAAAAATTGAGAAAGGAAACACACGGATTGAGAATTATGTGTGTGTGTGTGTGTGTATGGGTTCTGGGTATAAACAAAAAGAGAGAAAGACGGTGGGAAATGGAAAATGTCGTCTGACTGAAATTCGCAGACAAATTACGTGGGGCCCCGTGTTGTGTTGTGTTGTTTGAATGAAGAGAAAATTTTTCTTTTCACCGATTTTTGTAACAAATTAACACATAATTACCTGAAAGAAGTAAAGTGAAAAAAACTGTTTTCCATTTTATGGTGATGAAATCCGTCCGGTCATTTCAAATGGAATACAATACGGTGAAAGAATCTCCGTTTCCGATTGGGCAATCCCACGTCTAGGAAACTGAAATTGTCTACAAGGAATTCAACACACAAACAAAAAGAGACAGTGTTTTCGTTTTGGGGTTTTCAGTTGTTGTTGTTGTTGTTGTTACTGTTACTGCTTTCATTGTTCAGATAATTTTCTCTCTCAAGTATCTATACGAGTCACAAGATGTCACAGGTTTTCTGTGTGAAAGGGAGTCTGTGAGATGACAAGGTTTTCTCTTGTAACTGTTTTTGGAGAAAATATGTGAAGAGGGTGTGGGGTATTGTGGGTAAGAGATTCAACGGAGGATGTTTTGATGTTTGTGACCGTTTTCTTTATTGTTATATCCTCTTTTTTGACTTTTGGTGGCATTTAAAAGAATGTCTGGTAAGGTGTATAGTGAAAGGAAGTCATTGTGACACCTTCGAGAAGACCCAACTCAACTTCCACCTAGAGCCCTGCTGGAGGATGCAAACTTTTGAAAGATTCTCTGGTTTTCTGTTTATAGCGATTCTGTTTTGTCTGAGGAAGATGATACATATTTAAGAAGACTTAACAATATACAGAAACCTAACTGTAAGGTAGTCTGTGACCCAAGACCAATCTTTATCCTATTTTCTGGGGTGCAGATATTTGACAGGTTCTTCTGCTCTCAGTTTCTAGCGAATCTGTCCCTCTGAGAAAGTCATCTGCCTCTCTCTCTTTTAGAGATACTAAGAACTAAGTACACCTCTAAGCTAGACCTACCTAAGACCCAACTGAACTCCTCTATAACCCATCTCTTGGGTGCAGACAGATCCTTCTGCTCTGTTCCTAGTGAAAGATGGTCCTCTCTCTAGGTACTCTTAGGTGATATCTGCTCTTCACGAAAGATACCAACAAATTCATCGCTACACCTCTAAGAAGACCCGACTACACACATAAACCCAACTGAACACCAATCTTTAACCCATCCCTCAGGGTGCAGCCTTTTGACCGATTTTTCTGCTCTCAATTTATCTCCACTGTCTCCCTCTCCATATCTTTATCTACATGACTTTCAACACTCCAAGTGTCACAGTGTATAAAAAAGTTCATGAGACAGTAAAGACTGATCATGTCACCGTCATCTGATAGACAAACATGAAGAGGACGTGTGAGGAGAGATGTAACAGAGTAGCGTAATTACGAAATTGCGTAAATTTCGCTCGGGGTTCCGTTCGACTTTGAACCGGAAACAATTTTTTTGATTTCATGGCCGACCAAAATTTCAGTTTTGTGGTTTGTGTTTAGTCAGTCGAAGGCCATTCTCAGCCATGGACTCCTGTAATTGAGACAGCCGATTGTCTGTTTTCCATTTCTATCCCAGACCTTTTGTGTACGAACGACGACGACCTACTTATGAATTCGTTGGTTACCTTCGTCAAATTTTTCTTTTCCTATTGTTCCCATTTTGCTGTGGGAATTTTTTTTTTGGTTGGAAAACGTGTGACTGGAATAATTTTTATCTGCAACCTTATATTTAGCCCTTCCAAATTTTTGGTATAAAGTGTAATTTGGGTCTTGGTCATGAACCTTTGAAGTTTCGGAAGCTTTTGGGAGAGAGTTTGATGTTATTGATGGAAATTTGCGTTTTCAAATTTTCGATTTGAGAATTTTTCTGATTGAGTGATCTATTAATACAGACAAATTTAATAGTTAGTTTCGATTTGTCAGAGTTTCTAGAGAGATTAATGGTTTGTCAGAGGTGTGGGCCCGAAAATTTGTGAGTCGCATTTCTTGTTTTTGTAAACTGACTTTATAAGTTTTGCAGCCCTTTTCGGAACCAGGGCGTATCATTGATGATGGGGATGATTACAAACACTAATTTCGAACGAATGTAAATTATATATATTAATATACAACTAGAATTTGGAATCGAAATGAGAAAAAGAACGAAGTGGATGATGCGGAGCTCCGAGACTCAATTTTGAATTTCGCCTCTGCTTTCGGATCTACTGAACACATTCTGAATGAGGAATATGGCGAACGCCACACCTTTTATGGAGGTTAAATTTCAAAAATAATGCACAACTCCATGAAAAAGCTATTAGAAATGAATATAAGCCTGTTTCTTTACAAGTGGTTAACTTTTTGACGAGTCAAATTGACTCAACTGATTAAAAATGAGTTCACAATCAAAATTCTAAAAATCTAGTGTTCAGCTGATTTGTAAATTTATGACTGGCAGTGGAGAGATGATTTCTTGTTTTAGAAGGGAGGTATAATGGTCATTTCATAAATAATGCACACCGATGTCTATGAGTTTGTTTATAAAATGTCGTTAGTTATGTGTATAATAATTAATCTTTCAGTCAAATTGATTTTCGTTTGTTCTTTGATCAAAAAATTTCTAAGATCCGCTGCAGGGAAATTTCTGCAGTAAATTGTATCAGTGCTTACAAAATGGAGGACGATCGTGGGAAATTATTAATACGAAGAGTTAAATCGGTTCGGTTTGGGTTTTATGATCACAAAAGACCATATGATGGGTTATGTATGATCATCTATTAGCCTGTAACAAACCCTGCATCCAAATTTCCAACCCAACAGCAACAATGAACTAAACGTATATACAGTATATCAAATTAATGTTAAACCCAAGAGGGAATACTGTCTTAACCCAAAAATGTAATGACATCAATCATAAAAAGTCAAAACAATTTTCAAATCACGTCACAATGACATCATCAATGTGTACTGGTATGTGTCAAATATTTGAAGTTAAAGAGAACAGGACAAGAGACAGAAAAGTGACGTAAAACAGACGTACAGTTAGACATAACGAACATGTGTATTGATAATTGAAGTCAAAACCTTTTGTTAAGTCAAGAAGAAAGAAATCCGGATCACAAGTACAGAAACACAAAACAATGGACAGTGACGGGTGTTTCGAAGACAAATGATCTTTGACTGACTTCATGCCCAATGGATTATCGAAAGATTTGCCAAATTGATTCAAAAGAAAATCATTTCCGTAACAGCTTATCACAAATGACATGAAGCCATTCACTTGGAGATCTGCAATTTTGATCTATGAGATCGTTCATCCTTTAAGCTCTGGGATTCGGTTTTGTTACGGGTCATTTGACTCCCAGAAATCGTTTCGTTGCCAATTCGACTTTTCTTTTCTGGAGGATTTTGAAAGTTTGAAACAACTGACACACGACTTTGGGTTTTGAATTGGATCCCACGATCCAGCCTTGAACATGTTCGAGATCGGCTTAGCACGAATGACAGAATGACAAGAGTCAGGGAAAACATGGAAACATGTTTACAATTCAATGAGAAGGACTGGTGTAGAGAAATCTCAAGAGCACCTGTTCTCCCAACACCATTTCCCAGACAAGCCGGATTGTCTTGTAAACGTTATAGATAATTATCTGTAGATTGAAACAAAAGGTTGTTTTGAATCGATAGGGAATAAAAACTTTTTAAACTGTTTTGTGTTTCTTTCAAGTTGTAAGCCTTTCGCCATTTGAAACGGTCATTCTTTACTCCTAAGTTACCGTTAATCAGTGTTGTATCATCTGTCCTCCCTTTTGTCTTCCTATAAATAAGTGGGTCTGTGTTGTTGTATTTATCTACAAATCGACAGATAAAGCGTAACCGAAAACTAAGTGTTACTTTAATAGTACAGCAATCGGAACTGTTAACTTTTGATTCTAAAAGGTCTGTGACTTAGAGTTAACCTAAGTTAGCTTAAGTTGCTGGGGAATATTGCGGCAGAGTTTTCACGGGTTCTTACCGTCCGAGCCTAGATGGTGTCCACTCAGGGGTTTTAGTGGGTGCAAATCCTCTATACTCCCTCCTGCCTCCCCAAAGGGAGGACAAACAACCTTCGAGAGGTTTCCCTGGTAAAAAGAAGCTGGGGATTGGTGGTTAGCTCTTCTCTAAAAGCGGAACAGAGTAACACTTGTAACTCTGGCTTCTTGATATTTTTCTATACTTCTAATCCGCGGTAGTATAGTATAAAACTGTGATCCCAAAATGGTCTATATCGACTCCCAGGGTCTACGTCAGCGAAAAAAATTTGGAGGTCCATGAAATGAAAATGGTGGCTCACATTACTGAATCTCAACATACACTGATAGCCCCTATTTACTTACATTATACTATCTTATAATATAAAGACATATACATTATTTATAAAAGTAGCTATGAAGCAAAAAATTTTACTTGACTACAGTGAGAAATTTACAAAAATCAATATCAGGTATGTAGTTGGTCCACCCAAAACCGAAAAACATGGCGGGGGGTCTACGACATGAGAAAATTTGGAAACCTCTGGTATAAAAGAAACTACAAATATAGATAATATAATATTATTTAATCTTTTGCGGTCGTTATCCATGGTAACTAAAAAGTTACAGATTTTATGGGTTTATTATACTGAACTCAGATGATGGTATGTTTGGTACGTTTTTACTGTAGCCTCTCAGTGAAGGAATTTGTGATCGTTCTCACTTTTTTTATGCGGTTTGAAATAAAACCATAAAATACTTAAATGTTTAATAACCAATAATATTAAATAAGATATTTTTTGAAGTGTAGATAATTTATTATGATTACAGATTTCATTTTATACTTTCGAAGAATAATAAATTTTAAAAAGTCAATTTTTGTAGGGACTGAACTCAAACCGACCCTAAAACAAACCTTTTGATATAATTGGACTACAGCGGACGGATATTATGGTTTGCATATGAGTTGTTGAGGCTTATATGGTGATTACTAAAACCTGTGAGAATCGTTTCGACAGATCTGGACTCTACAAAAATAGTGTAATGGCCTCCTCGCTAATGTTTTGAGTTTAGAGTCACAAATACAACCTCAAAGGGAGGACGTATAACAGCAAGCGACTAAATATTCAAATTAAATCAGACACAACAGCATAAAACGGGGAAAGACAACCTTCTTGGGGTCATTCCGTGATACCCCAAACTGTATTAAAACACCAGGAACCACGGAAGAGATTTGATTCTATACTGTTAACACTGATAATTTCCTTATTGGCTTAGTTCTTACCAACTTAAAGACAAATTTCCTGTAGAGAATTGGGTACTAAACGTTACAACTAAATCAGAAACCAACGAATTTTACGACAGAATTGTTCTG
Source organism: Columbicola columbae (assembly GCA_016920875.1). Classification (NCBI taxonomy): domain Eukaryota; kingdom Metazoa; phylum Arthropoda; class Insecta; order Psocodea; family Philopteridae; genus Columbicola; species Columbicola columbae. The sequence continues at coordinate 11,972,021 of JADMLL010000006.1, forward strand.
TGGGTTACTTTAGTCATTACAACTTGATTCTGATGTTCTTGTTCAATCCTCACTTAGAAGTTGGTAGTTTGGAAACACAGTGTATCCTTTAAAACTAAAATGATATACACTCCCAAGTATATATCATATCATCATCATCATAATCTGCCTGTAACAAACTCTGAATGTCCACAGCATGATTTCCATCATGGCGTCAACCAACAACAGCAACAATGAGTTAGACCATAGATGGAATTAATTTTTTGTAGCGTTAAACTCAAAACAAAATATAGCCTTAACTCAAAAATTTTTTTATATTAGACTTAGTTCTTAAATGCCCTCGTTAGGTCTCGTTTTATGCGATGGGTTCGAATCATAACCGCATAAAAAAGATCGCTTTATTTTTTTTAGAAGTAGAATTGAGTCTAATTTTCTAAGAGCATAATTTTAAAATTCATAACGCGTAAAATAAGACCTGGTAGTGTGTATTAATATTAATATTATTATGAAAAGTTACTTACGCGAATTGAATTGTTATCTAAGTGAGAACGAGTGAATTTCCTCAAAAGGAAATAAAAAAGAAGTTTGAACTTGTCACACCATTTCAGCCATTGATTCGTCTATGTCGAGGGGAAAACTAGCCGAAAAAATCTTGCAGAGAAGGAAAAATATTAGCCGTCATTCCACTACAATGCCTTTCGACTGAACCTGAACCGAACCTTTTTTTTTGTTCGTCAACCAAAACGGAGTCCCTCACGTCGCGAATCGACGTCCATAACTGAGAATCAAAAAAATTTATTTTTATTAAAAGCGAGACAGTGGAATAGACGTTCAGAACAAGAAAGGCATAAAGAGTGTTAAGAATCACAACCACTTATACGGTTTTGGATCTGAGCTTTGGGTTAACCACAAAGTGGCTCAGTTCCAAAACAACATATAAAAGCGGGTTTGACGTTTGACTTGTCACGTTTTCCTCGGGAAGCGTTCGTAAGAAAACCGTTAAAAAATCGGTATAAACGAACATTCCGTTATTATGTTAGTTTCGAGGATTTTAAAAACATTCACATTCTTTTCAAACTCGATACAGGTGTCCGTTATCTTAGAGTGTAATGAAATCCGTTTTGTAAAAAAGAAAAATTTGAGGTTGTACGCAAAAAGAAACCGAAAAAGGAAAAAGAAAGAAAAACGTTTCTTAGTCGTCGGAGTAGTCGTTGAAATGACATAATTTTTGCATAATTCACGGTAACGGTTCATGTCTACGTGTTTCAATTGGAACATTACAAAATGAAGATGTCACCGAGTCGTTTGTCATGTATTTCAAACGATCATTTTAGTTTTTTGACTTGTCTTTGTTCCCCGGGTCTGTTGGTTGTCATTTATGTTGAATGTACTGCTACTGGAAGTTTGTATATTGATATGACTCGTTTGTATGATTCGTTCAGATCATTTTTTTGTCTTACCTGTCAGCGTTTAGTATGAGCATAACTGTCTGAGATGTTCAACTATAGGTCTTTGTCCTCGTCGACAGGTCCTCATATTCTGATGATTTTGTTGGAGAACACATCTATAAATATTATACAGTTGTATCTATAATATATTTCTGGGGAGCCTAACATACCTTATACTATGATACTGACCTCTAGAGTCGGGAAATCTCTTGAGAGCCCCTCACTCCACGTTCCAAGGTATAGTGTCTACTCTACGATGTCCTCTTCTTGATGGTAGTGCTTATAGATCCACGTGTCTTCTAGAATCTGAATATTTATTCTCGAGGTAACTGTGCATTACTTTTGAAATGATTTCATATATGCAGCTTAGATGGGTTCATGGAACAGGATCTTTCTCAAACTGTCCACTCACTAAACCCTCCAATATGTGTGCATTACTTATGAAATGAGTTCTCCATAAAAGTGCAGTAACTACGAATCTGCGTATTGGTGTGCAACATTTTTAAATCGAGTTCTTTTAATAAAAGTGTGCAATATTTATGAAATAAGTTCAAAGGTAATACACATGCGTTAGCCATGTTTGTTTCTTGGCTGTTACAGAATGCTTTTCTAGCTACAGGAATCTAAGATGTCCAAGTAACAGCCAAGAAACTAACATAACTAATGGTAATAGTAGTGGTAGTAGTAGCCGCGAAAGTCTACAATCTAACATTACTAACCTATATTCCGAAATGTGTTTTACTGTTTAGTCGAATTTAAATGAAATTGTGCAGTATTTATGAAATGAATTGTGGTATAAAAATTTGAATTTTTTAAGAAACGATTTATTGAAGAATGTGTGCAATACTTATGGAATAAGTTTGAATGAGGGTGAATCTGCTTATTGGTGTGCAATTTTTTTTTATAATTAAAAGTGTGCATTATTTATGAAACGAAGACTCCATTTTAAAGTGTTAAATTATTAATTTCTAAGATTATTAACGCGTTGAAGACTGCTCGACTCCAACGGTGAGTTGAGTCACATTTTTTTGTTTGGGGCCATTTTTACACGTTTGGACATCGTTTTAATCCAATCTGTGTGCTGTTTTGTGTTCTTCTGTCTTTCAAGGAGGTACTGTATACAGCGGAATCAGTTTGACAGAGTCAAGGTTTTAAAACAATTTTTTTTTAATTTAAGGAAATTTGATAAGTTTGGGGAATTTTATGGTAAAATGGGAACAGAAAATCACTTGGAGCTTGAATCACATATTCCGTCAACTTTTTAGATGACGTGATGAGGTGATTCTGGTTTCCCCGCCCAACAGTTCAAGCGACACCTCATCCGTACATTTGGGTTTATTAAAATGCCACGATTCATGATAGCCATAAAAATTTGTGAAAATGTAAAGGAAACATTGACCCATAGGTGAGCACGAGGGTTATTTATATCCTGGGACAGCTTGACCCACCAATGGCCGAGTTTTTTTAAGTTTGTATAGTGGGAGGAGTAGTGTAGTGGTTAAAGCTTCTGACTTGGACGCAATGGTCGTGAGTTCGAATCCTCCTCCCGCATCCTGTTATACCCCAAAAAGGTGAAAAACGGGATTAAAACCACAACTAAAAATTGGTATACGAATTATAGGGTATATACGGGGGTATAGGTGATTTGCAACGGAAAAACTGTTGGGCCCCACGGGTAATACGCCATTTTCAGTGCTGTCGTCAGTGTTAAAGATGAGCCTGAACGCTTTCAGATGGGAAAGTAGTTTTGAAAAGAAGGTAATTTGAAGGAGGACATTCGCACCAAATTTAAAATTTAAAAAATAATATTATCTTTATAAAAGTTATCTTTAAATCTCTCTCGAGTTTGAAAACCATGTAAAAATTGTCGTCAAGTAGAGAACGCGCTGATCCATTGCTGGACAAAGGATTATTCACGGCTTATTGTTAACGCCAATAAAAAGAAAGTTTCCGGAACAGGACCGAAGGAGGGAATGAAAAAAAGTGAGTCGAACACAAAACCACATGATTTGCGAATAAGAGGAAATTAATTCCGGAGGATGGTAGCGAACAAGCGTAACGTTCCACTCGCGTATTTTATAACTTAAAGAGCAAGCACACGAGAAGAGAAGGAGAAAAGTTGAAGAGATGAGTGCTCAAGATTAAAAATAAATCAGATTCGCTGAGTGGAAATAAATCCGGTCAGGAGAGACAATGAAAATGTTTCTTGTGCCCGGGTACCGTTACCGGTTATTTGCAAAGCACATGGTTCGTCATAACCGAGAACCAGACTGCGAATCAACTCGGTACACCTCATCATTTACCAACTGGTACCCGTGTGGAGTCCACCGACTGCAACACCACATCGCAAACAAGGTTAAGCCCCTTTGGAATAACTTTTATGTTCCTTATGAATAATTCAACGAGCCGACGGGTTTTGTTACCTTTGTTTTACTCCCATCATGGACCAATATGTCCGGATTCATTTGCATACTTTTGGGAAAAGATTTTCGCATTTCGAAAATTACAGAAGAAAATTGTAAAACTACAGAAATGGATATTGTGTAAGTCCAGTGAAAACACAAGAGATCAGAGATCACATTTCTTTTTGGTATCGTCTTGTTAGCTAAAATCTACCCCCAAATCCGAGAGAAGTAGTTGGTCTGTTTTAAAACTTTTGTCCAGGTAACAAACCAGTGACGTAGCTCTAGGAATTGATAAACTGGACAGTAATGTTACGGTAAAAGTGATGAATTGGGTTATTATATATACAATTCCCGGCGATTATTCATAAATCACCAACAAGGTCAATGAGACAGACTATTGAATATTTATCACACTTACCGGCTAGTTTATAAAATATCCAGCTTGTAAGGGAGATTTTAATAAAAAATTTATTCATATTACTTATTGAATATTTTATAAACTAGCCGGTAAATGTGATAAATATTCAATAGTCTGTCTCATTGACCTTGTTGGTGATTATGAATAATCGCCGGGGATTATATATATTAGGCCCGGGAGGACTAGTGTAGTGGTTAAAGTTTTGACTTGGACGTTATGATGGTGAGTTCGAATCCTCCTCCCGCACCCTGTTATACCCCCACAAAAGGGTGACAAACGGGATTAAAACCACTAACCACTATATATATGTTAGCCCGATTTATTACTTTTTCCGTAACATATACAGTATATTATTATATATGTAAAGCACAGAACCGACATTATTTTCTGGTTCACCAAATGTATACCCTAAATTCTGTCAAAGGTAGAACGAAATACAGCAACATAGTAGTAAGAGAGAAGTAGAAGGAAATAGTAACGACGTAGAACATGAAGAGGTTATAATGTATAAATTGATACAGTTGTAGAATTAAATTTCAGTAAGTGTGTACTATTTATTAATAGAAGACAGAAGTAACAGGTAGAGAAGGAATAGAAATATGAGACTAAGTATAGTTTGAGGTGTGGGGTTTAGGATGAACAGTTTGTGATTAATTTAGTGCGGAATTGAATTAAGGAATGAACCGTACAGTGGACCGATAGGGAGATAGTGAAAGAGAAGGATTGCAAAACAGAAAGCAGCATGAGTATAAGTTGAGGAAAGGGATATCGACAAAGTCATCAGATAAAAGGAAGAACATCGCCGAGGAAAACTGTTTTTGTAAAAGGATTCAAAGGACAACGTTTAAAAACTTTAGATACAGACTATCACTGTTTACACTGTTGTTCACACTCACCTAACTGTTGTTATCATCAAACTGAGGATTGTAGCCACGTAATATCGCCTTTATATCTACCGAGACATCGCAGACGGAGCCACTGTCGTCTATGGAAGATATGGCGACCGTATTCCCTTTGTCGAGAGTTTGGTGACGAAATGACATCAAATCTAAAAATTCTGCTGGCACGTTAGAACCACAGGATGTAGTATCGTTACTTCAGCCAATGTTTTAAAAATAAATTAAACTACCTCATTAATGCTTATTTTAAAAATATTCTTTATTACTTCCGTGACTTTTGTTTTATGTAAGCGAGTCCATTTAATCATTTTATAGTTGTATTCGAATCCTTTGATGCGCACGGTTAAACGCCATACTGCAGACGAAGTTCAGAGTAATCATGACAGTTCATTCAATGACGGACAGTACACGAAACCGACCGAACGGCACTTGATACACTCATCTCTTTGGAGCAGGGTTAACGTCCTTAAGAGTTTCATAATCGGAGTTTTTATTCGCAAGAGCACACAACAAAGATAATACCATCCAATCAAATATTTACAATTGTTTAGTCGCCGGTTAGTGTTCGGTGAGAACCGCAAAAGGCGGTTTTTCATAAAATGCGTTATTACTTCAAATTCTTTTTTATTTTCTTTTTCTTTATCTCCATTCTTTCCATCTTTGAAGGAATCCGCTCAACCGTTTTCAATAAGCAAATACTTAAGAAGTTATTAATTGGTATAGGAAGCTGATATTGGGTCTGATTTATTCTTTTATGGTCAAAATTAGGTCAAAACTTTATTCCCGCTTCTAGATTTTAAACTTCTCTCTTCGATAGCCGTTCGAGTTATTTCGTCGATGGGTTGTACTGCACTGACTGACTGATAGTTGATATATGCTTCGTGTAGACTCTTTCCTACAAGTCTGAGCACGTCCTTGTGATTTGTCCGAGCATGTTAAATTGGTCACCACAAAATATATGGAAATTGCACAATGCAGTTGTTCTTATACTTGATGACTCTCAAATTATAGTAACTCTTCAACTCGATTCTTTAATATAATACAAACAGTATATAACAGGGGTCGGTAACCTTTTTGGACGGTGGGCCATTTTAAAATAAAATTTTTTGTGCGGACCGCACATTCAAATGTAACTTAAATTGTTATTTTATATCATATACGAGTATATATTATTAAAAATATAGACAAAATTATTTTTTATTGATATGTGATTGTTACGAATTGAAAGGGGAAAAATGTATGGTCATCAGGTGTAATCGCGCCTAAGGTTGCGATCCTGACCACGGTCACGGATAGGATCCGACAGGGCGAAAGACTGACCGAGACAATGAAAAGGTGCAGGTGGTTGCACCTACAGTTCGCCTTTAAATAAGTCAATTTTATGGTTTTGGGTAAGTCTTTCGTCTTGCCTTGCATTCAAATTGTCGTTGTAATAAAGTCGTTGCAAAAGGTATTGTTCATCAGAACATGTTTTAAGGTTTGTCAAGGTGATCCTTTGCATATAAAGGGTTAATGACTGGTTTTATAAATAATTAGTTTTTGAAAATATAAAGTAATTAACGATATTGAGTGACTCATAATTATTTGAACTGGAACTCATCTTCCACTGGCTTTGGCGGTGTATTCTGCGGCACTCCGTAACAGCTAGTATAAAGAACCAAAATTAGTGGTGGTCGTTTTAATCCCTTTTTCACCCACTTTTGGGTATAACAGGATGCGGGAGGAGGATTCAAGCTCACTACCATTGCGTCCAAGTCAGGAACTTCAACCACTACACTACTCCTCCCACCAGAGAACCAAAATTTTGAAATTCTTAAATTGTAAAAAAAGGAAATACAATTCCAATTACATATATATTAACACCAATATAATTATACAGAAGCTTTGGCGGTTGGAAGTTACCAATCCCTGATGTAGGGTATTAGATTAAGTGAAAGAACACTCCACTAAGCATAGGAGTATAGTCCTTTACATACTATAGATGGAGAGGTTTAAAAGCACAATACAGGATAGTGGATATGATATTAGTATATAACAATGAACCCAGACGAACTGTTAGATTCAAAAATCAATTTCAATTTATTTAACATTTCAATAACTATTTTTTACATCACAAATAAATTTAATTAATAAACGGAAAATGATTTGGGGTTTCTATTTAGTTAGATTCGGTATAGAGATAAATGAAACCATTTCAAAAGTACTATACACTCTTGGAAAGATTTTATAAATCACTGACACTAACAGAATTTTAAAATGAAATTACACTTTAAGCGCACATTTTAAATTTTTTAAAAATTTTCGAACTCGAATTCAACAGTATCAATAACTAAAACAAAGTATTAGTACAGTAACAGTATGGTTTCAATCTCTCCTATTTTTTGTAACCCATTGTTCTGCTTTCTGTATTATTTCGAAGCACACAAATTGCCTATGACTTGCAGACAACCATTTTTACACCTCTTGTATAATGTATTAAAGTGATTTTATGATGATTTATAGAATGAAACTAATAAAAAAAAAAATTTATTTCTGGACCAAGTGTAAATGAAATCAGACAGAAACTCATCTCCAGGAGAGATAGGAATATGACAAACAGCCTGAACTTTTAGCAACACTTGAAACAAATACCCAGCAAGTATGCTTGATGAAATTTATATTGAATGCTACTGAACACATTTGTGAGCTTAAATATTCCCTCGATAACATGATAAATATAATGCAACATATGTAAACAGATTAACGAACAACTCAAAAGATGACAACATAGTTCTGGCACTGAATGTATAAAATAAACTTATAAAAATATTAGAAACAAGTCAATTCAGTCATAAATATTATAATAAACTGATTGTAGATAACTCATAACTGAAGTATATATGTGTATGTATAATAATTGTTAACCCAACCCATTAAAATACAAGTTGCACCTCATCTTCTTAAGATTACCACTTGGTTAACTAATACATATACATAATACAAACATGGGTAGTTGATATGATCAAGGCTTAGCCTCGAGAGTTGGAAATATGCAAATGGCCTCATGTAAGTGTTGAATTACCTTCAAAACAAGTACTCAACTTTATGATTACCTAGTGACACTCAGCATCCCAATTAATTTAAAATAAATAACCTTCTAGGAATATTTTTATTGCTTTCATACACAAAACATTTTCTTTACTCTCAGCTACCCATGAAATCTACCAAGTAATTCCGTATGGGAAACTGAACATTCTTACTAACAACATCAATAAATTGAAGACCGACATTACACTTAAATGTCGGTCCATCCAAAATATCTTCACTTATCTGAGTTAACAGATTCATTTTAACCAAACTAGCAACTTCAATAAATAGATTTGCATTTAAATTAAATTTATCATCATCTAGAATAGCTGAAACAATAGCGAACAGTCTGTGGAGTGTAAAAGGTTTGGGTCCGAGTAAGTACAATTTGACTTTTTCTGATTTTGCCTTTTTTGATTTTTTTATTTTCCCATGATTCTTCATGAAAAGGCGTTTATCTTCTGACGCAGGATTAAAAGAAGCTAGATAAGAGGCTATCAGTAGATATTTTGAATAGAAGGGCAGTTCTAGATTCACAACCTGAGATGTAACTGAGGTAACACTTTCTACGTTTTCAATTTCATTGTCCATTTTTAAATACAACGATTTGAGAGATTTCTTAAAGAATGACTGAGACCTCTTCCACAACTCACTAGTATCACTCTCAGTTAAGTTTCCCTCTTTTATTGGTCTTGTATAGTTGTCGAAATTGATCTTGGCTTGATATTTTAATTCCCTTATATCATGACAAGTCTGATAGAATATGCTCAAAAACAAGGATAAGAAATTCTCATAAAATTTCATGGAATATCCTTCAGGTTTATCCAACTTCAATATTTCTGTGATCTGATTTTGTGTGTAGGGATTTAAATGATATAAAACAGGTTCCGAAGAATTGTCATCCAGTAAGAAATTAGTCCAAGGCAGTGTTGATAAAAACAAAACGCACAACTTGAGTTTGGTCAGCTCTTTGAGTTTTATAAATGCTGTTAGAATGCTTTTGTCATACTTTCTTAATTTCTCACATTTATCTAACACCTGAAAATGAGTAAAATGTTTTCTTTCATGTTCATGTTATGTGTGGTTATTGATAATAAACATAAAACACTTACAATTATTATTGACAGACTCTTATTATCATTCGGTTTCCCAATTCCAAATTCCTCTGAGATGGATTGTAAACTGACAACAAAGTCCAAAAAATTGTTGCATTTAGCATAGGGCTGGTACATGTTTTCAGGAGTCATTTCATGTTTTGTTAACTGATTTAAAATACTTTCGAATAATAATTTCACCATGTATCCTTCACCACAGTTAACAGTCGCATGACGGAATTTGCCAACTTCTAGAATATTTTTAACTATGACAGACTTTCCAACACCCGTGTCACCTTGTATAAACAACTGGTGGGGGTTCATCCATGGGTGTCTAAAAAGAAATAATACAAAGAAGGAAATCAGGGTGAATTGAGTTGACAGGTTGTTATCATCATAACCCTACTTACTTGACCCAATAACAAGAAAATATAATTGAGTTCCTCATCTCTGCACACGATTTTCGTTTTTAGTTTATTTAAATTCTCGGTAAAGTGAAGAGGATGAAATTCCGAAAGATTTTTGGGATCCATGGGAAAAATAGAAACGAAATAACCGGTTAAGTGTTGATATTCTTACCGGTTTGGAATGAAACTGTAAACAATGGTGACTGTTGAAATTTTGCAGTGGTGCCAACGTTTTTGTCGTTCTCACGCGGGAATGTCACCAACGTTAAAACAATAAAAGTTTGTTGTTAGTTTGTTTTTCAATGTTAAAAATGGTTTTTAACAAAAATAGGTATAAGAAACAGGGCCGTAGGGAATGAAAAACGTTTCTATGAACTCTTATTTATAATATACTGCTGAGAATTGATTTGATTATCAACAGATCTCAAATTATTTGGCTAATGATTGCTACCTCCTTACCAAATCAGTTGCTATATTTTGAGTATTTTTGTACTGGTGATTGGTACCGATTACTGTATAATTTTGTTTTAGTATTTATCGGAGATTTTAAGATGATATGGTATCAATCTATATTATCTTGATATATATTAGCTTGATAATACTCCTTAAGTATAGAATTCCTGCCAAGTTAGTTTCAAAGTGAATGCTATCTTTATGAAAAGCGAAAAGAAAATTAAAATAATAATAATAACGGTGTATAATTGTAGTGCTGTTGTAGTGATAAGCATAATGTAGTAATATTGGAACAGCAAATACGATAAGGTCAATTTAAAGGATTTCTTGCACATTATACAGCTTGTGAATTGCGTACCAGGCTGCCTGAAGAAGGTTTTGATGAAGTTCGTCCTTATTGGGCTGGATTATATTAATATTAGTTACACCCACCAGACATAACAGTATTTTTTGTACATATTTGTAGTGCTCAAAAAATTTTTTCAAGCTTTTGTATTTCGATACTTTGAAAAGTGACTTTAACCCATCCATAAGCTCTATGGCCATTCTTTGGTGCACATTCACTGTACTAAAAACCTCGAAAGCGACTACAATTTAAATCCGTACTATTTGGGGGTTGGTACTGTAGTTTAAAATTTTATTCATTCATTCATTAGCTCCACAGCCTTGTGGGCTTTGACCTTCCGCAAGAGTGTTCTCCATTCCGCCCTCTCTCCTCCAGTTTTGGATTCGAAGCGCTCGGACGTCTTCCCGGACTTTGTCTTCCCACCTTAAGTCGGGGCGGCCTACTCGTCTGCTTCAAAAGAATTTGAGGATAAGCCTGTCGTTGGTTCTTAAGACATGGCCTGCCCATTCCAACCTCTGAGCTTGATGGAGGTGACGATATCTTCCTCCCCGAAGAGCTTCTACACCTCGTGGTTGGCCCTCCTCCTCTAGGAGTCACCTTTCTTGATCGGCTCGAAGATCTGCCGGAGAATTTTCCTCCCAAAAACTCTTCAGTTATACTGAAGTCATAAACGGTTAGATGAGATTTTGCATTGTCGTGCTGTATTTACAGTATATGTGACTCTATTTTCCACTTTTTAGGAATTTTTAACATACAGCTGGGAAAAACCTTTTCATTAAGCATATAAATATATACTGAAATGCAGGATTTAAATTTTAACTTCCTTCTCTAAGAAGATCTAGAAAGGAATTTGAAATAAAATTTTTGTATGACACAAAAGTAGCAACCGATTTGGAGGAAGGGAGACTATATTTTGCTCTCTGCCACAACTTCTTTGCGAGCCTCTTTTATCAACTGTAGTGAATTGTTATAAACTCAACTTTAATAATTAAACTAGAAAATTATAAATTAATAGTTACACATATACTGGTATATGAGTTTGTAAAAGAATTCAATCTAGACGAAAAACATTTTATTTCATGTATTCCTCCAACTTAGTATAAAAAAGGATTAATTACATTAGAATTGTTCGTTACTGTAACTGCTACTCCAACTGAAACTGGTTTCCGTGGATGTTCATCCCAACGGAGATGTTCAGATTGGAAATTAAAAACTGTTGAGACATCACAGCCTACAAAGAACACCGTTATCCTTTAAGCGGACATTTTTCTTTTTATTTAGTTGACGTTTTAAATTTTCCATTTCATCCACAATATCTGTCTGTTTGTTACGCTGTAAACTGTACGGCGGCGGGAAGTTGTCCAACATGTCGTCGGATAAATTCATATCGATGTCTGCGTTTCTATGAGTTCCCCCCACGAATTCGTCTCTCGTGTCCGTGCTTATATTTTTATATTTAGTATAAGTATAACTTTTATTATCAGTTCCACTTTTCGTGAAATTCATTCCGTCACCGGAACGTCGAAAAATTTTAAAAAAACGTTCGCACCGACCTCCGCGATTCACTCGAATATCCGAACGTCTCACGGAGCTGCTTTTCCTTTGTATATACTCCCCTTCGTACGGTACCAGTTCCATGAATTCTTGAGCGTCTTCGTGTAGTTCCTCAGGATTTGGGTCACGGAAAGGGAATCTCTTGTCGGGAAATGGGTCACTTTCGAAGTATTTGTTCACCTGATAAGAGGACGGGATTTCCGGTTTTTTGAAAACTGTTTTCTCTTCGTCTTGAGTCATGTATTGAACGCAAACGGATTTTTGGTTTTTCCTCTCTTCCAGGTTTTCCAGTTCGATCTTCTTGAGTTCTTCCAGCAGAGATATGATCTCCTCCTTTCGTCTACTTCTGTCCTTTCTCGAACGGGTACCTTTATTTCGGAATCGAATTCTTCGTTTATGTCGTTTCCCTCCACTCGTATCCTAGTCTCTTCATCGGAAATTTCATCCCGTTCGCAAGGCGGTGGATATGAAAGGGAGGCGAGTTCTTCCGGTTGGGCAGCTTCCTTTTTACCTTTTAGAAATTGTAGGAAGCTTCTTCTCTTCTCTGTTGGCGTGCTCGTTTCGTCGTGTATATCTCCTCTTTGCTTCCTCCTCGAATTCATTTTCAAAACGTTCCAGAAAGCTCTCAGTCTCCGGTTTTCCAAATTCTCAGAGTCGACGCCGTTCTTTATGGACTTTTTCCATTTTTTCTTTTTCTTTATCTTCGGTTCACCGTCTGAGTCGCCGGTCGTGTCGAAATCCTCTTCCGCGCATAAAAGTGACTTTTTCTTTTTCTTCCGTCTGTCTCCTCCTCGGCTGTTTATAATTTGGAGGAAACAACACAAACAGCACATTAAAAACAGGATGGTGAACATGATTGGTAGGATGTAAACAGCGTAATTCAGAAATTCGATGCTGTATTCCTGAAAATGAAAACGGAATTTGTCAATGACAAGTCTAAATGGTATTTGGAATTTTGCTTAGAGTCATAGCTTACCTGGAAGAAATCCTTTGCTATTTCGAGCTTTCGGGATATCCTGTGCGTCGAGTTTTTGTGTCCTTTGGTCGAATTGGGAGGACTACCAACTATCGTCGAGGGATCGGGTTTCCTCATGAAAATGTAGGTTTGGTTTCTTTTGGAGGTATTGTTCGGTTGAACGGTTTCAAATTCGGTTTGCTGTTCGGTTGGATGAATGGTTGATGTAGTTGTAGTCGTGGGTGTAGTTTGTGTTGAACTAGTCGTCGAACTTGCAGTCGTACTTGTAGTAGTCAGTGTAGTGGTAGTCACACAGCATTGCTTGAACTCAGGTTTAAAGGAGACAAAATATATTGTTGTCGAAGGATTCGGAGGAGGAAGGGATGTTGTGACTGGCTTTTCCTTAAACGAGGGAGAAGGATCGACAAAACCAGCTCTGTTGTCTCTGTTGGACTGAATCTCAGACATTTCTTCGGCTTCGTAGACATTGCCGCCGACGAGCTTGCTCTCTTTTCGTTTCATGTAGGGTGCCATAGTCGAGGTCAAAAGCAACGCCAACACGCTCATGTTCTTGAACACCTTCTTCTCGTGAGTTTCTTCGTTGACTCTCCGCCAAAGGACTTCGACCTCTCTCAACTCGCCGCCTCTGTCGTAGCCATATTGTTTCGCGTAAACGGGGAAAATGGTGTCATTCGTGTAAAATGTCGTCTTGGTCGTCGATTCAGAAGTTTCTTGGTCTCCTTTAGGTGTGATTGTGCCTAACTTTGAAAGAAAGAACTATTGTCCTGCTAAGGATCGTTAAACTCTTATTAAAGAGAAAAGGGACATGGAGCTGTCGTTTCCTAAAGCTCAAATGGAATCTGTAATAGCTTCCACATCACGTGACCCCTGTCCCCTCAAGAAATTACGAGTATTTCAAAAGCTACGTACCTGAATCCTCTGTAGTGTCAGCAGTTATGGTATAATACTCATCATCATCGAGGTATTCTGTTTCCTCAAGGTCGTTGGGTTTTATTTCGTTTTCCTTTGGGTCGGACAACCACGACAGCAAAGCTCTCTTCCTCTGTCGCAACAGATGAAGCAATTCCATTTCCTCTTCGGAGATTTTCTTCTTTGAAAATTTCTCTTCACTCTTTCGAAGTTTCTTCCTTTGATTTCTCAGACCAACTTTCGAGTTTGAAAAATCCTTTTTTACTCTTCCTTTGCTTTTCCTCATCCCTCTGTCGTCCATCTTTAGATTTTGACTGCTCATTCTCTTTGTCTTTCTCCCTCTCGGGTAGAAGTTGTTCTGGTCGACATAAGCTGCAAGGTCCTTTTTGTAAATAGGACTTCTTAATATATCGACAACGACTTTGGCTCTTAGATCTGATGACTTGATCCGTCTTCCTGGGCTCTGCACCTGTCGCACGATCTACGTTTCGAAACGAGTTTGTTGGAGTTTGCCGAAACGGTCTGAGCTGTCGTCGTCATCGACGGTGAACTCTTCTCAGGTTTTTTGCTTTTGATGACGATGTTGTCCGCCTGTAAATTGAAGCTTTGGGAAATTATGTTCTCGCAGTACCGGGAGAGATCCGTGTCTAATTCTTCCTCGAGTGTTTGATTCTGAGCTTTGATCAGTTTAACGATTTCTAGATAACCTTCGCAGACGGCGAGAAGCTGAAGTCGAACATCTGGTGCTGCTAACGTTTGAACCACTGTTGTTTTGTCTGTTGAGGAAACAAAAGAAATTTTTGATAAAATTGGTAGTTTAGTATTAGTTGTAACATATAACACCTACCAGTTTTGGGTGTCGTCGATGAAGTCGGTGTTTCGTTCGTTTCTAGTTCGTTCGGCAGAGAGTCTGGATAGACCTTCGTGTAAACCTTAGGCGCAGGTTTAGTGAACAGTTTTTTGGGTCCTTTGACGATGTTTGCAGTCTTAAGTGTTGTTATGATTTGTTCTTCTCCAGCTTCTAGATCGTGATTGCTTCCTAATTCCTTATCCGGTTTATTCCAATCCACGATCTGAGCTTTTTGTACTTCGTTCGATTCCAACGCGCGAGTGCTTTCCTTATTCTCTAACGTTGTAGTAATCGAACTCTCGGTTGTCGCTTCACCGGATGTAGTCGCAGGGATTTGTTTAAGGGTCGTCGTGTGACCAGGTGACAATATAGACACTGTCGGGTTTGGTGAGTTGTCGTAACCGCTTTTCTGTCCGTCCAACTTGTTAATGCAACCCATTTGAGGTGAAGGTGAAGTTTGAGGATTTGCTACGGTTGTGTTGGAGGATTCAGTGGAATTTGTGTTGGCTGACTGTTCGCTAACATTTTCCTTTTCGTTTGGAGCAAGCGCTGCTATTTCCGCTAGTTCACTGAACAGTGCATAAGTCCCAGGCGTTGATGAGTTCTGATCTTCGTCCCGTTTTCTAGCCCAGTGATTCTTTTCCGACATGGGCAGAAGTAAGTTTTCCGGATATTGATCATTGTAGTTAGAATCATCAGGATAGTAATCGTAGTTGTCAGAGTTTTTAGACTCGGGATAACTGTCTCTGTAAACAATTTCCCGTTTTCCTCTTTTTTGGTTTTTCCTCGAAGTTTTTCTCAGTCTTTCATCGAAAGCCCTTTCCAACATTTCTGGCGAATAATATCTGTCATACCTTTCATCGTAAATTTTGCGATTCCTTGAAAGTGGTTCGTCGACATAATCATAATTGGGTGTCAATTTCCTGTTGCTTTTTCTCATGAAAATAGGAAATTTTTTACGGTAGAACTTTGGTCTCATCATTTTCGGCAAAAACCTGTCCGTCATTTCCGTGTACCTGTAGGCAAATGGATCTCCCGGGAAGAGATTTTCGTCTTCTCCAAGTCTGAATCTCCCATGAGATTCCACGAAATTCCTGTCTCTCAAACTTTTCTCGTCTTTGGGATTGGGCTCTGAAGAGTAATCCGTTATGGTGTCCGACTCGCAGAAATCGGTACAGGGCTTCGCGTTATCGTTATACGACAAGTCGAATTCCAAGGGCATCGTGGTTCCAGAGCCCATCGTCGGTGGCCTATGTTGAGTTGGTGTTTTATCCGTTTCGTAGGCGAGCATGTTGTATGGGAAATCCTGCTGCTGTCTTTGGTTACTGAGCTGAGGTTTTTCGTTGATTGAAGGCGGTGTGAGGGATTGGTAATATTTGTAACAGAAATCTGGATCAGAAGAGGAGGTGCAGTCAACAGCTGTGAATGTGAGGATTTCCGCTTTTTCAAGCGGGCTCTCGGAAGTATACCACGGAGATGTGTTCCGGGTTGCTGGTGACCGGATTTCTTGCGTTGATGCTGCGGTAGCGTGAGGTGATACGGCAATGGAGTCTTGAGCCAAAGCACGTGGAGTCACTTTATTTGATGGTGACTTTGGGAAATTGTTATCCGAAGTTGTGGATGTTGGGGGGTAGTTTGAACTTGGCGTATTCGCACTGATTTCTGACTCACTGCTCTTATCATCTCCCACAGTTATTTGGATAAAAGTCATTGAATTCTGCGTTTGCGATTGCGGTGGTGTTTGGGTCGATGATTCGGTTGTTGTTGATAGCGTTGTCTCTGTTGAATAACCGTACCATGTCCCCGAAGCTGTCGCCATCGGCTCTGATCCTGCGGTAGGTAGAACGCCAGTAGAAGGACCGATTATCAATACTGCGTAAGTGTTTTGTGAAGCTGAAGCATATGTAGTGGGAGTTGAAGGTGAAGAAGTTGTTGATGAGGGATACGAAACAGGCGGTGGACTTGTAGTTGTGGACGAGGAGCACACATTCGTTTGCACTGTACAAGTAAAAGATGATGCACAAGTAGTAAACGTTTCTACGGAAGAACAAGTAGTTGTTGAACTTGCGGATTCAGTTGCCGGAAAAGTCTCGTAAAGCACAAGAGCCGAGAGAGGCGTAGAGGGAGATGGTGAAGGTGACGTAGATGAAGAAGTAGGTTTACTCGTGGTAGTGGTGGGAGCGGAAGTAGTTGCAGTAGTCTGACTAGAAGAATCACTTTCACCTCCAGGCATTATGTCCTCGCACGTAGGTGAAGGAGTCTTGCTACAGGGTTTGAACTTTATCTTTTCGAAAATGTCGATCTTCCGTGGCATCGGTTTGCCCAGCATATCCTGCAGTGTCTTGATAATATATTTCAGTAACTCATCCTGACCTTTCCTAATATAGGGGATGCATAAGAGAGGAGCTGATCTCCAACACTTACGTGGCATGTTGTTGCATTTCGCTTCACATCTTTTCTTCCTCTCCATCAAAATCCTTTCCCTCAACCTCCAGTCATTGTTGTGGTGAATATAATTCCTGAGGGCGTGTCTGATTTTTAAATATCTACCCGATCTCAAACGTTTCCTGTCGTAAGGAAATCCTGACCTTTTGTGACCACTTTTGTAACGTTTTGTAACATCTTGCCTGATTGGTTTTCCAAAACCGTGATGAAAAACATTTCTGCTGTTGTAATCATCCAACTTGTCACTTCCTCTAGTTGCATCGCTGTTGGTTGTACTAAAATTATTTATGTGGTTGATGGAACTGGAGTTATGAAAGGAAGGTAATACTGTCGTTACAACTGATTTGTTTTCAGGTTCCTGTGTACCCGTTGTACTTGAATCATAACCATTGTAGTCAGTTTGGTAACTGGAGTACATTTGACTGAAAAGCGGCCATATTGGTTTGGATGATAGGTCTAACCTCTGTCTGTGATGGCGATGGTCTCTTTTCCTTCTTCCTCTTTTCCTTTTTACTGCACTGAAAGCGACACGGTTTGGAGTGTTTGTTGCACGCGGACATCCTCTCAACCGGTTGTGGTTCTTGTGGATGAAATGCCTCGGAACATTCCTCCTGAGACGTGCTGACTTTTTCGGATCTTCACTCTCGGTTATGGTGTTCCGATTTCTCTCTGTTGTTATTGGAATAGTTACGTCACGTTTTTCCTGACTATCTCTCTTACTATTAAAGTATTCTTTACTGAATCTAAATATCTGTTTAATATTATTGAAAAACGGAAATGCGATTCCTTTCGTCGAGTCTTCACTAAGTCTCGTGCTGACGTCTGTAACAGTAACAGGTTCCGTGATCGGACTGACGACAGAATTCTCTTCGGTTTTCATGTTTTCTAACGCGATTCTCTTAACCAACTTCTCGATTCTTTTGTCCATGTCTAAATCATCGTCTATCTCGACCTTGTCCAAATGACTCTTACGTATCCTCCGTTTATTTCGTGTCCTTCCCACCCTCTTGAGATTCCTCAGTTTATTTCTCTCTTCCGCAGTCAATTTACCAAAATGTTTCGGTTCTTCCGGTTTCTTCGCATCCCGTCTTGCTATCTTAACCAACATCTTCCTCTTATTCTTGAACAGTCTGCAAATGTTTCCCCTCTCAAGGGTATAGTCTAATTGAGAATCCGGATTTCGCTTCTTTCTGTCGGGAAATTTATTTTTGAAACTGCACAAAGTCCTACTACACTGACACTCCTTATTCAATTTATTATAGAAAATACAGTGAGTTCTGTCTGTGATCGGTTTCTCAGCACAATCAAAACAATTCTTGACATTAACATTATACAGTCCGGGAAAGAACTTTCCTCTGTGTCTTTGATCTCTTTCGTCGACGTGACAAAAGATGTTCGATTTGTTATTATTTACTCCAGTCAATGCGGTACCTTCTATGGGTGCAAGAACAGCACACACCATACTGGAAGAAAGATAAGTTCGATGAGCATATAAATAGGCACTAGGTCTTGTTGGAGTTATACGCTTTCTTGTAGACTAAAATATTTCTGAAGTGTATACTTAGTTGCCAACACAGTATATCCTTTAAACATGTTGGTTTAGAAAGGTGTATAAGTATGAGACACTATGTTGTTGTTAGGACTAGATTTGAGGAGTTATGTCTGGGGGGGTAGGCCAGTGTCTTACCTCAGGAATGGTTTGAAGGAAGCCAAAGGGGGCTGGAGTTATCTGAGAAGAGGTAGAAAAGGGAAGAAAGAAAGGCAGGAGAGGAATGTGACTAAGAGAAGCGTGTTTGGGAGTCGAGTGGTTTAAGGTCGTGGGGCTCAGAGAAGAGTGAGGACGCAGAAGGATTTGGGTGGTTCGCCAGTCTGGAGGAGTATTTGCGAGTGAACCTTTACAGAGGAAACTCCCAGGTCGTCGCGGATGATGGAGTTAGGAACGAACCATCGCAGCATTTACCACAGAGGATCTCGAGGTTGGAATTGGCAGAGGAACCCCACAGCTGGATCCCATTGTTTAATGGGTAGTATGTCTAGGTATTGATACATAAATTTTTGGTTTTGAGCTTTTCTAAATGTGGTCCAGGGATTATTAGTTTTATTATGTGGTCCTGTAGCTTTTGGATTCTGAATGTTTCTACTGTATCCCAAGTTTCTACTGCATAGTTGATGATAAGAGTCTGCGTGAGCGTAGTAGAGTATTTTTAAAGTTTTTTTGTTGACTAATTAATATATTTATAATAATCATAAACAGCGTATAACTCATTATAAAAAGGTTGTTTTATAAGATGTCAATAGTGAACTGATATAAATTTATGGAATTGATGGAATTGGTTCATCCAAAGAGTGATATGAATATGGTAATTTGAAGTAGATTAGCACACCCCAGAGTATATAGTACTGGATGAGTATGAAAGATTTAGCAAGAATCAAAACAGAAGGGAAAGATTATACAGAGTTTTAATATAATGGTTTCAAAGAAATAAATGAAGACTGACAGTAAAGATGAAACATTTAAAATTCAAAAGGGAAGAGAAAGTGTAAAATCAGACTCTAGTAGACAAGTAGAAAAGTCTAGAAGTAATTCTGAATTATGTTAGTTTAGTTTGAATCTCGTTTTTTCACTTTTTTGGGTATAACAGGATACGGGAGGAGGATTTGAACTCGCGACTATAACTTTTTAGTCTGGTTATAACACCAAGTCTACCAAGATATTTGAGAGGAGAAGCGTATAAGAATATATAGCAAAGGAAAAAACTTTTGAGGAGATTGGGAATGTGGGAAATTAATACTCAAATCGGTGTCGGTTTTGTGTTATATGTATACAAAGAGGACCAGACAAATACTACAAAAGACTGGAGGACCACAACCTATGAATCTGTTTTCAAATATCGGAGAGGAAATGATTGTAAATATTTCACTATAAAATGGCATCAGAAACAAAATAACGAAACCCAAATTGTGTTTATAAACAAAGCTGATTTCCTAAACCCTGCTGTGGTTTGTGATTCAAATAAATTTTATTCTGTTGGAGAAAAGAAATAAAAAAAAATTTTTTTGTGTGTAAATAAACACGGTTGAGAGAGAGAGAGAGAGGAGTGGAGAAAAGCTCACCAAATTATAGCCAAATGTAGCATTTACTATACACAAATGGAACAGTTTCATTTAACATGGTCCAATCCGACGGTTCCTGGAATGAACAAAATCAAAATCCCGTCATTATCGATAAAAACGCGTAAATCATATTTCAAAAACATATTTGAAATATTTTTCATTTTTTTTGCAGTCTCCCCTCCGACTCCGTCGCAGGATTGCCAACTTGATGTGGAACGCAACATGGCGACTGCTCAACTTTGTAACGGTCGAAATGTTTTTTTGTTGTTGTTTTGTTCTCTCTCTCTCTCTCGCTGTGAATTGTTTCCAAGGTGAAGTGTATAAATTTGAAAAAAAGGATTCTTGGAAGGTTTATAAAATGTATATAAAGTATAAATGTATATGTGGAATTGGGTGAGGTTGTTAGAGGTCGAGTAGACGATAAATGATTGGAGGTTTCACAAAGCGTGGCAAACTGTTTCAGCAAGCGTACAGCAGTCACGGCACTGAAACACACGTGTCCCACGCGGGACACGTGTGTTTCAGTGCCGTGACTGCTGTACGCTTGCTGAAACAGTTTGCCACGCTTTGTGAAACCTCCAATCATTTTTCCTCCACTCGAACGTGGTACATATCGGCCATGAAAGCCCAGAAGTTGGTAGAAAGCTTTCAGTTAGCTAAACTCATTTCATAAATAATGCACACGTAAACATTGCACTACCCATTACCTGACAGTGGGTTACAGTGTCCTATCCTAGTGAACCACGTGACCGTCGATTTTTTATTTCTCGACATCGGAGTGACGTTGTAAAATCCATTTAAGCACTCAACTCCCGACTGGAGGTCATGCCTGGAAATGGGTTAATGCTTAGTGTGCAGTATTTATGAAAGGATTTCTCGCCATAAGTGTCACTACTCTATTCTTCATCTTTATGAGTTAACTGATACCTGTCTCCGAGTTGAAGACAAGAAGTTGTCGATTGTCGACCTTTGTCGAGATTTTTTTTCATAAATAATGCACACTTCTAGGAGGAAAATTTTTTCCCTAAATCGGTTGTGACCTTGTTAAGTGTAACAATTGAGTGCAAAAAGGATCTAAAGATGAAACTTAAAGAGTGCGCGCGCAGGTGAGTTTGTTTCAGGATGTGACCGCCGCCAGGTACGGATGATCCATTAGTCTTATGGCAGTTGTGAGTGGTGTGTGGTGTACTCTGCTTATGCGATTTAATGTGAGACAATTGTTGGTATAATTTTTGTGTGATTAGTATAATTTTATTGTTATTTTTTATACTTATTTTACGACTGCAGATGCTATTTATCGTTGATGGCTTGATGATATATATATTTTCAGTATACGCCCTTAAATAAGGTGACCATTTTTAAATTTCAAATCCGGGACGGGGTAGTTAAGGTTAAATAACTTAAATATGATTTTTTAAATAAAAATTATACATAACAAATATTATTTATGGATATTATAAAAATCAGCATTTTTTATAAATGAATCAATTTTTTTTAATTACTGAGCACAAAACTTTTATATTTTTCTGAACTATGGATCTTTTATGTAGGTCTTTTTGCTTTGAAGCGTTGTATAAATTTCTGTATAATTTTCTTCATAATTAACTTGGTTAATGATTTACGCTGTGGTTCGTAGCGCTTAAGCTACACCGTAGCCGTGTCTCTGAGCGTTAGGTGGAAGGAGATTTGTAGAATGGAGAGTTCACTGTATGCTTCAGTATAAGTTTACTAATAGATAGCGTACCAAAATATATATAATATAGATAACAATAATAATATAACAGTAATCACATAATTTTTATACTTTCGCATTTATAATTTAAATTGGGGCTTTCGAGGCAAGCTAAACAGTCAAATGTTCAAATTTAAAATTTATTTTTAAAGGCCATTGCTGAAATTTACTAAATAAATATTTGATACTGAATTGAAATTATTAATTAAATTGAATTATTAAAATTGTAGTGGACTCTCAATCGACCTATCCGCTGGCTACCGGAACAAACTTCCGGTTTGGGAAGAAGGAAGAAGGTGTCAGCTACCGGAAGAGTTATCATGAGGTGACGTAGCTCCAACGCAACAGATCGCAATTATCGTTGTGTCCGGGGGTGAAGGATTTGCTGACAGAAGGGAAAACTGTCTTCAATCAAGATGGCTAAGCCCTCGCGCTGAGTAAAATCTTTGGTAATGAAGGTTAAAAAGGAAAGAAGAGGAGATAAGCCGTCTTTAATCCCAAATTGAATTCACAGTTTACAGGTAAATCTAACTGTTATCTGGTTGGAAAATTAAACGGTTGGTGGTGGTGAGGGGGGTAGGGGGCTGGCTGGCGGGGGTGGCGGCATAATCCATCCGCCCAAATGAAATCGCAAGTTAATTGCCTTTTGACAAAGGAAACTCCACCACCTGGTCCTTGACTCAAAGGTAAATATTTATACAGGAGTCGTAATTGGTTTTTTCTTTTCTAATCCTCTTCCTACGTATTTGGCGGGCTTTTCCTTCTTTTGTTCTTCTTCTAATTGAATTGGATGCTTTCATGTTGATTTAGACGCATCTCTCCAATTCCTTAAAAATTCCAGGCGCGTTTCAACCTGTTAATGTGATTGAAAGGACTTGGAAAAGCAATTTGACGCCACCTGCTGACCGATTCTCTTTCGACATCGTTTGTTTCCATTAACCTGACGTTTGATTGAACGTTTTACCTCAGGAACTTCCTCTCTGGATTGAATGCTGTCTTTTGATACCGGAAATGAGTCCACTAGAGTCGGGGGTGGGGTGGGAAATGGCGGCTCAAAGTGCGTTCGAATCATACTGATCAAAAAGTCGGTTTTTGGGTTAATCTTCAAGAGAGAAGTGATGTGTGGTAGCCGATGTGGTGGTCGTTTGGTATTTATTTTGTCTTCCTTTCGTTTCGGCCGCCATATTGGAAAAATGGTTTGAACTGTTGGAACAAGTTGGAACTGTTTTAGTCGATTTTGAACTTGTGGTTCTTTGCGTTTGATGATTTCTTACATCTGTCTCATGACTTGTCTCTCTTTTCTCTTCCTGTCTTGTCTTTTTCCTTCCCATTTTCGGTTTGGGGTTTCCTTTTTTTCTCCTTTTTAACAAACATTTACTTGTGAATATCAGGATCAGCCACGTTACAGTACCAACAGGGTGAGACTTGACTGATATATAGTACAGTA
Organism: Columbicola columbae; assembly: GCA_016920875.1. Lineage (NCBI taxonomy): Eukaryota > Metazoa > Arthropoda > Insecta > Psocodea > Philopteridae > Columbicola > Columbicola columbae. The sequence goes on from JADMLL010000006.1 coordinate 11,995,563, forward strand.
CACCCCACATACTGTACTTTTATATTTCTGATTTTAAAATTGAGTTCTTCTATCATTTCCTGATTGATGTTCCCTTTCAAAAATAATGCACACTTTTAGAAGGGATTCATTTCATAGATAACTGACCCTGTCATCAAGGACCAATGTGTTGGGATGGACTCAATTTCAAAAATATTGCACACACGTAGCTATAATCTGTTTCTTAGATAGGTCACTGACAAAAAAAGGAGTTATAATAATGCAAACGTTCCTTCCTAGGTTCAGGTCGAAGACTGGGGAAGCGGGGTCCGTGGAAAGGAAGAGAGAACATAGTACAAAAATGAAGGAGTACTGGAGGAGGTGGAAAACAAGAAGCCGGAAGGAAGTGTTGATTGTGTGGTTCAAGGAAATGGCCGAAACCGGGACTTTCATCAGGAAATCAACTTAAAGGTAATGAAGAGTTTGATATGGAATCTGTTTCAAAATACTGCACAGTTTTAAAGTAATGTAGTCGACTGATGGCGTGAAAATCAACCGCGTTACTGTGTTTAGAATGAATAAAGTTTGAGTGAGCCAGGCCAAATGTATACAGCCCTGGTTCATTTCCCAGCGTATTGTGGTTCAGTTTAATGACGAAAGTTCATTTCATAAGTAATGCACACTTATTTATTTTGCGACTAAATTTAAAAATTGTCTGCTATGATGGGTCACGACTTTTAATTTGTGATCAGGATTTGTTGACGTGATTCTTGTTAGAACCCAACTCTCGAAGGTTCTCCATCTTGGTTGGATCATTCTTGTTAGGACTTCCCTTTTGTGTCGAGCCTTTGGATTGTCAACAGTCTACGAATGACCTCACGAAAAGGAAACTTCGCCAAATTAATAACGTGAACTGTAAGGCGACTTTGGTCGTGACAGTCGGAAATGAGCCGGACCTAAAACGAATCAATTGAAAGGAGTGACGGAGAAGAATGAAAGCTTTGGTCGGGATGCAGGAGGTGAGGTAGTAGGGGGTAGAAGAAAGAAAAGAAGGAAGGAAGAAAGAAAGAAAGCGACAAATCCAATCATTTGAGCAAGCGTCATCACGCCAAGGATCTCATTCATGTTAATCTCGGATCTTCGTTTTCCCATTTGAACGAAAAATGTCGAGGACGTGGCTCGTGGTTCTGTTGGCGGGCGGTTGTTTCGCCGTTTCCGACATGAATTACCTGGACAGGGTTTTGAAAGGGAGTCTGGAGGAAATGAATTCGGAATTACTCAAACTGAATACTCGAACGGCTGTTCTCTCGTGGAAACTTTCCGTCGATCCCGAAGGGAGTTCCTCCTCGGATTTGGTCAAACTGGGTCGGATTCATACGGAATGGAAACGGAAGTGGTGCTCTCTACTCGAAGACATTTTTCAAAGGATTTACGAAGCGGTTCGGTTGGAGATTATAGTTCCCGGAAACTACTCTCTGGAATACAGACAGTTTTATTTGCTGTGTCGAGGGCCAATTTACGATTCGGAACAAAACAAGTAAGTTTGGTTTGGTTTCGGTAGTTCGTCTTTCGGGGAAAAATTATTTTTTATTCACACGTCTGTTAAATTTTGCCCCACTCGACCGATATATTGTGTTTGTATATCTCGTATCCTATATTTTTATATCATAGTTGGGTTAACCTTTCTTTCGGAACTGGGCCGAAGACTAAATACTAAAATTCGGGGGGACAGTATCATTTGCTTTATAACTTTCAAAACAGTATAAAATCACTTCTGCTTCAAAATATTACTATTTATGAATTGAATTCCTCTTAGAAGTGTATATTATATATAAAACAAACAGTTTATAGTATTGTGGGAAATGTGTGAAATGAATTCCTCATGCTACCATGGATGTTGAAGATGTGGCCAAACTTTTAGTACCTGGGGCAGCTTATTCTGTAAAATATATTCAGCGGGCGATTGTGGATATAGTCAAACACTTTTCGGAATCATTTTTCAAATTTTAGTAGATATTTTAACAGATAATTAACTGAAGTTGCAATTTATTAACACTACTTGGGGGATGCTTATTAAAATTATGCGGTCGACCAGTCTATCACGATCGATGTGTTCGCTACCACGAATAGGTGGGTTGAGTTGAGTTTATATCCTGTTTTACATCCTTCAGAGTTTGAACTCTCTTCACATCTGTATATATATACCCCACTATTAGTTATATACAATATATATACACCCAACTATTACTTCCGTAGTCGTCAGACTCTGTATCCACTCAGCTACCAGCTTTCCATATCAGTTTTGAGTTGAGTTTCTCGCTAAAGGTGAGCGATTCTTATGAAGAGACTTCTCGTGTGCATTACTTATGAAACAAACTCCCCGTTCAAGTGTTATTTATTGAAGAAGAAATGTGAAACGAATTATTAATAGAACTGTGCAATATTTATGAAAGGAATAGGAGGAAAAAAAATGAAGCGGGAGAGAGTGGGGTTGGGAGTAATGCTGACAGGCGGAAACGGAGGAAGGAAGAAGAGGAGAAGATTTCTTTTGTTTCCTTTTTTCCGGGTTTCCTCCTTTCGTTGACCTTAATGTGAAAAGTGGAAAATGACAAATCTGATTTGTATCAAAGGTGGAAAAATTTTCAGAAATAGGTCTCGAACCCTTTTCCACCTCCTGACCTCGGTCAGTTTCTCTTTTCGGTAAAAAGGCTCTCCATCTTGTTTTTGTCTAAATTAAATTTTGATTTTAAAATGGCTTCTCCAAGAAGAAATATAAAAGCAGTAATTGGTGAGTGTGCAATATTTTTGAAACGATCTCCCCCATCATTTTAATCCTAGACATCTAGTTCATTTGCCTGTTCGCCAAACAAAACCGGAAGTTTGATGACGTGTTAACTGTACGCCTTTTTTGAAACAGGAAACTAGTGTCAGTTCTTGGGAAACTGGAAGCCATTTACCAAACAAGCCTGGTCTGCCTCGATGACGACACCTGCTTCCGTGGGGAACCTGATCTGGAACGAATCATGGCGAAATCCCGAGACCCAAGCGTTCTCTTCTGGGCCTGGTCCGAATGGAGGAACAAAGTTGGACCTGCCTCAAGAGTGTTGTACCCATCAATGGTGAAGTTGTTAAACGAAGGAGCCAGAAATGGCGGTGAGTAACAGTCAAGAATAAACCGAGTCAGCGGGGATTCTTATAAACCGTGGTTATACCCTACAGGTTATAAGGAAATCGGAGAATGTTGGAGAGAAGAGTTAGAGACGAAAGATTTGGAAAATGTTGTCGAGGAACTCTACTCCCAGTTGGAACCGCTCTATGTTGCTCTACACGCTGTCGTCAGGTACAAGCTTCACCGATATTACGGACCTGATTTGGTTTCACTATACGAACCCATACCCGCCCATCTGTTAGGTATGTAACTTCTTATTAAAGCAAACTGCCTGCCTAACAGTTAGCGTAACAGGAGAAAAATGTTTTTACTCATCATCAGGCAATATGTGGGCGCAAGATTGGGGAAGTTTACTGGATATAGTGATCGACGTCAAGGCCAACTCTTCTCTCACGTATCATTTAAACAAGAAGAATTACACGGTTATGGATCTGGTTAGAAAAGCAGAAGACTTCTACGTGTCACTTGGATTCAAACCGATGAGTGAAGCTTTCTGGAAGAATTCGAAATTCGTGACCGACTCCAAAAATGGATCGAATTGCCACGGAACTGCAGCTGACATGTTCCAACCCCACGATTTCAGGTATTTGCTTCAGGTTCTCTGACTCTCAGCATGACTACGACATCAAAGCTTTCTAATCAAAACTTTAAATTTCTAGAGTCATTCTATGCGCTCAGGTTACTGAAGACGACTTCTCTGTCATACATCATGAATTGGGTCACATACAGTACTATATGGAGTACGAGAACCAGCCCGCGATATTCAGGGTAAGAATGGAGTCACGACACAAACTATACACTGACATTGTTAGTCGGAGGTTGATACGAGAGGTTGTTTTATTTCCAGGATGGAGTGAATTCTGCTTTTCAAGAAGCCATTGGAGACGCCATTATGTATGGTGTGGTGTCCCCAGCTCATCTTCACAGGCTTGGGCTTATAGATGAGGTTGAGCAGAGTCCAGGTAAGCTATTCACTAAGGAAGCACTATTTTATGCGGTCCCAAAACAGGTTTGAGTGTATATATTTTGTTAATTATATTACCTTTGAATCATTATACTATATAATGTTATAATTTTGTAAATGATGTCTGTGCGGTTTGTGAAATTCCATCCGTAATTTTTCAACAGTTGGCAGTAATTTTTAGAGTTTGTGCATTTTTGTACGTTTTCCGGAAGGAGTCATCGACCTTAATTTTTCCTTTCTTGTGGTAAATATTAATATAAACAGAAATTGAAGGTAATTGTGATGACAAATAAATTTTTTTGTGTTTAGAAGCTGACGTGAAATTGCTTTTACACGAAGCTCTCATGAAGATCCCTCAAATCCCGTTCGCACTGATGCTCGAGAAATGGAGATGGGACGTGTTCAGGGGGAAGATCTCACCTCTGGACTACAACAAGGCCTGGTGGGAACTGAGAGAACGTTATCAAGGCGTCAAACCTCCGATCCAAAGGACAGAACAACACTTTGATCCTTCGGCCAAATTTCACGTCAACGACAACAGGCCTTACATAAGGTGAGCAACAAATTTTCTTATCAGTTTCCTCTGTTTGTTTGAATTGTTTGTCAACAGAAAGATTTTCCTCGCCTTTTTCAGGTATTACCTGGCTAGCATACTGCAAATGCAGATCTTCGAATCCCTCTGCAAAGCCTCCATCTTCGGGGAGGATTATAAGAGACAAAGTTGCCGCTGCCTCTGCATAAATGCGACATTTACGGTTCGACTACAGCGACGAAAAATTTAAGGTACGGAAAACATGAAAGAGTGACAGAAAGAGAGTGAGAGAGACGTGAGAGATTTATTTTCAAAAATTTGATTTCCACAGGAAAATGATGTCGATGGGCAGCAGCATAACTTGGAAGGAAGCTTTGAAACTCGTCACAGGAGAGGATTCGTACTCCGTTCGTCCTCTCCTCAACTACTACCAACCTCTGTTTAAATGGCTGAAGAAGGAAATTCTAGTCCACAGTATACCGATCGGTTGGAATATTGCTTATTAAGCAACGGACCTCACTTTCCTACAACCTCTTCTCTTGATTTCATTTATTGAATTAAAATTGACGAAATTTAAGTTCCGTTTTTGTTTTTTTCACTACCCTCTGGTCACCAGTCCTATTTCCTTGTCCTACCCCCCTTTTTGAGTCTGTAGAGAACACCATCGTAACTCGAAACACCCGATGTGGTTGGCGCCAAAAAAAAAAGACTCCGAAAAATCTCATTGAAAAAAGTTTTAAAACTTTCGAAAAATTGGCGCGAAATTTAAATTTCCCGCCAATTTTAGCGAAGTGAAATATCTCATCGGATCTCGAAATACCGGATATGGTTAAAATTTGGAAAAAATCTGAAAAATCAACCATATCCGGTATTTCGAGATCCGATGAGATTTTTCACTTCGAAAAAAAAGGCGGGAAATTTTAAAATTCCCGCCAAAATTTGCGAAGTGAAAAATCTCATCGGATCTCGAAATACCGGATATGGTTGATTTTTCAGATTTTTTCCAAATTTTAACCATATCCGGTATTTCGAGATCCGATGAGATTTTTCACTTCGTTAAAATTGGCGCGAAATTTAAATTTTCCCGCCAAATTTTTCGAAGTTTTTATTGTTTCTGATGACATTTTCTACGTTGTATTTCCCTTTTTTCTACAACTACCATATCCGGCAGCACGACAGCATAGAGAATGTCAGCACATCTTGGAAATAAATCGAAGGAGGAATAAATGAACGCTTTAATTATATAAAAATTTTATTCAAGAAATCGATGTAAAAAAGCAATTTCAAGGCTCTAAACTTCCGGGTTGACCATTCCGAGGCCACGATTCGTAAATATGTCGAACTGGGAGTGTTCGATCAGGGTGGCTAGGATATCGTTGGACTCCAGAGATTCGGGACACCTGGAACAGACAAAAAAAACACAAAGAATGAATGACTGAATGACTTGAAAAGGCAAATCCTGGCATCGACACTGTAAACCGCTTACCTCTCTCCGCATCGAAGCCATGCTTGAGCTAAAGACCTCCTCAAGAGTTCATCCATGAAACTAAAGGCGCATTGAGTCAAGACACGGGAGACGGAATCACACACGACTCCTGGAATCACTTCCTCTTCTGTTATCTTTATTCCGATCTGTCTCGCAGCTTCCGTTACGAATTTATTCACTAATACTTCCTCTGTCGGAATCGTTGTCACTTCCAACTTCAACTCTCGTTTTTTGTTTGGACTTTCTGCAAACAACAAAACCGACAACATTAATCAACGTCCTGACTGGATTCGCATATACCCTCTCATCCCAGCCACCCACCTTGAACTGATTTCGTCTCGAGTTCGACCACTTCGATTTCATCCTCCAAGTTACGCGATTCTAAAACGCGGAAATCCTTCGCCCCGAACCTCTCGCCGTCATCCGCCGGGGTATACGTGTTAATCTCTTTGTAATCTTTGTGCCTTTCTATAGTCCTTTCGATCGCCTCTTTTCTTCTGCTTTTCTTGTAATTTTTCTTCTTACCGCCGATACTCAAACCGTTCAAATATTTATCCTCGAATCCTCGCCATCTTTTGTTCGAGTTGTCTGACACTCCTTCGTCCGAATCGCTGCTACTTTCGTTTAATTTCAGTCTTTTGCTCTGACATTCCTTTTCCCTTTCCTCATCCAAACCCTTTTCCGTCGTTTTCCGAGGGCTAGCCGGCGAATAGCCGTGAAATCGACTCCAGAGTAAAATCTGTTTCGTCGACCAGATTTCTTCTTCTATCGGAATGACGGCTTTTAGTGACGTCAGCACTTTTTGGATCGCTTTCGCTCGGAACCACTGAAAGAAACAAGTCGACAGATTTAAACATTTTCCAGAGTGATTTCGTCAATTTCGACGTCGGGATCTCAGTCAACCTACAGAATTGGATACGCTGTTCATTATGACGAGAATTTTTTATTCGTAAGTGAAGGGTTTCCAAATTTGGCTGATTTAGAGAGCCCAGGAGTGTCACTTCAGTATTTTACCCCAAAAACATTTCTCTACTTTCATAAAAACTACAGCAAGATTGGACTAAACAGGTTTCATCTGCTGAAATTGTGCAGTATTTATGAAACGGCCTCCCCCGAGTGTGCAGTATTTATGAAATGGCCTCCCCCCTAGTGTGCAGTATTTATGAAACGGTCTCCCCCCTAGTGTGCAGTATTTATGAAATGGCCTCCCCCTTAGTGTGCAGTATTTATGAAATGGCCTCTCCCCGAGTGTGCAATATTTATGAAATGAATTCTCCATCAAAATGCAAAAGATTCACTCCGTGAAAAAGTGTACTGAAGCAGATTCTTTTTAGAAATGTGCATTATTTATGAAATAAGCTCTCCTTAATATTTGGGTATGTTTCCAACCTTCGATTCACACAAAAACAAAAAGCGCAAAACAAGACCCGACTATAAACGTTACAAATTATCAGCAGTCAAAAAATGTGAAAGAAGTAAAAATCACGCATCAAGATATCATTTCATAATTATTGCACACATTTAGAAAGTCAAAAACAACTAGAACAAAACCCGAAGGAGATGGAAATCGCACTCCAAACCCTCCCGAAACCGTGGCAGAAGCAGATGTATGACAGAGAGGGGAAGAATGTAGAAAACGAGACACTGAACCCCAACAGCAAAACAAAATCCAAAAACTCACCTCAGCAGACCTTTGCTTTCCGATGTTATAACTGAAAAACTCCTCTTCGGAGGACAAGAATACGGATGAAGATTCTTATAAATCGGATCCGACGAGAGTTTCGTCACGATCGGCCATCTTTGAACGAACCACCTCAACAGAGGCTCGACCGTTTTCAAATTGGTCGCGTGAGCTCTTTGCAACATGTTGACCATATACAGCTGTCGGAAGACTTTCGGTGAACACCTCGATTGGGTTTCCGTGTCCATTTTGCACGCGGTCGAGAGTAGATTTCTGAAAATCTCTTCTTCGCTCTTATTCCGCCACACTTCCAATCTGCTAAAACCATCCTCCCGTTTCCGCTTGATCATCTGACTCAGTTGAAGGGCATCGATGATGGCGCCATTTTTACACGCGTTTTGACTACTGATTCGGTCCAATTTTAGAATCGAATTCGTGAACGCAGCCGTCAACTGCTTTTCTAAATCGTTTTCATCTTTTCTCAGATAATCGTGTTCGATTTCGATTATTTTCATTATTTTTCTTCTGTCCAATAAAAATTTTTTATTATTATTTATTGCTAAATTCATCTCCGCCATCTTGTCGTCGGGACCTGTTCTATCCTCAAACTCATCATCTTCAGGCTCTTGCTTGATTTTCACTTCCAAATCCTCTTCCTCTTTTATGTTTCTATAACAGTTAACAGGTTTGATACCGTTAATACTGGTGAGGAGACTTCCATCGAACACATCCTGCTTCTCTTTGAGCCCTGTCGCCATCTCGCATTTCGAATTCGACTCCGTTTTCGAATTTCCCATTTTCTCCGAGGTGAGACTGTTGTTCTGATGGAGGGAAACGTCGACCACGGTTTCCGCGCCGAGCATCTGAATCCCCGAACAGGTCATGTCTAACTTTAAATTGTGGATTATATCCACGGGTTTGTTCAGCGGATGGATGAAGTGGAGTTGGACTCGTATTGGGAACTCGCCCCAACCGCGACGTGTCAGGTGAAATGGGGCTGAGGTCACGTCTATGATGTCGTGAGGTTGGTAGCTCTCGTGCAGGAAGTATCGAACTTTTCGGAGTAATTTCGTCACGTCTTTGTTGCTGTCCTTGTCGCGGACGTAGACCATCCATTTGTGAGTCGAGTTATCTTCTCTCATGTCTGGCGGAATCCATTTTGAAATGTTTCCGACTACGATCCTGAAATGTAATAAAAAAAACTTTGGCATTTTGATAACAACCTTATTTCATAAATAATGCACACATTTAAACAAAAACAACACTTCTTAAACCTTAACAACCTCATTTCAAAAATAATGCACACCAAAATGCAATAATTCATTTCATAAATAATGCACACTTCTTTTTCAAATATATACTTTCCTACTTGTCAAATTCCATTCACAAATTTCTTATCTCTCCTCCAAATAAGTCTTTCGATATCCTCAAGTCACCTTACATTTAAAGCTAAATAAGTGTGCATTACTTATGAAATAAGTTTTCCATGAAACCATACATTTTTTGACTACATTTATATGTCACAATACTTTCGAAACTGGTTCTAGCTAAGACAGAACAACACTTACAAACAAATTTCTAATTGCCTCATTGTGGTGTGCTTATGAATTGAACTGTATTCGAAACAAGCCCAAACATGAATCTCTTCTCAAGTAATGAATAGTCGAAAGTGTGGTCTGCTATCGAAACAAAATTTGTGCACTATTTATGAAAGAGTTCTTCACTAGACTCCAACAAAACTTACTCATGACAACCAAATACTCATTATCAGTAGAGCTAACCTCACCATGTTACAAATACAACAGATAAACTGATAAAAATTTCTCAATGTCACAGGAAATCTTTCACCCACAAACCTGTAATTCTCCTTAAAAACATGTCCTCTTGATGGTGTTGACACTTTTCTATCACTACTGGGTAATGGAGGAATGTACTGTGGTATTTTCACCTTATCACTAGAACTAACACATTTCTCTTGATTGGCATCGCTATCAACTTCCTTTTTGACAGTAACAGTTGCTGATTCACATAGTTTCTTACTATTACGAGTTTCATAAGAGTGAGTCGAGAGATAATCACCAAAACACTTATTATAATTCGACTTAAATGGCAGTAACTTTTTAATGCATGGATGTAGTTGTGTTTGTGCTTGTGCCTTTTCTTCCTCATTTTCATCATCCTGACCCTAAAAATAAGAAACCAGTGAATAAATAACAAAAGACTGCCATTTTAATCCCTCAGTCATCCTTAGGTATAGTAGAACGTGGGAGGGAGTTTGAACTCAACTATTACTTTGGTAGTCAGGTGTTTTGACGATTCAACTACAGGTGTAAGTAGTAATATATTTGCTCCACATACCTTCTTTTGTGTGAGTGTTGTATTTGTATCATAATAATTAACAGCTGCAATATATTTCAATATATCAAGATTCCTGAGAACGATTTTGATTTTTTCACTTATATCTGACACTTCATTTTGTTTGCTGATTAATTCTTTTTCAATTTCTCTTTCGATAATACTTTTGATCCTCTGAATTTTGTCTCTGTCGCTTTTAATATCTTCCATTTAAATCAAAAACAAATGCTGAAAAGAAAGAGAACGATAAAAAATCACACACTAATACATATTTACCTTACATCACTACTTACTTCAAATCAAATGTAAAATGATTGAAACAAACAATTTGGAAGCATCAAAGACAACATAAAATATTATATGATCATCATATTCAATATTATAAATTTGAATTTAGTTTTTGAGGTTAAGTATAATTTGTGACTCAGTGACAACTTTGATTACTTGCATTTGGATACAGTTTTTCATTCCCTGCTTCTAATATATATTTCAAGTAAAATAAATTATAAAACTTGACGTGATGTCATGGAATGATGTATATAAACTATAACTTAGATTCGATAAGATGCTGAATTATGAGCAACTTTGACAAAATGAGTTTGTATTGAAACCACCACCTTTAGGGAATTATTTGACATGAACCTCAAAACCACACAACATGTATCATCTCTCGAGTCTAAAACCATCATAATCATCATCTGTCCTTCCTAAATATGTGGAAGAATCGTCAAACCAAACCGGTCCTTTTGTTAACCTCCACCAATTATAGGTTAACATACTTCAATTGTGGGTTCAAAAACTACGCTACGAACCAGACATTCGTTTCATTCGAGAACCACCATTTCCAAACAAACTCACACCATCTAAATGAATACATTCTTCACATCAAACTCCAAACAAAATTCTAGAATAATCGTCTATAACATAAACAAGTAGTGTTGTCACATAAACAATTCACGTTTTAAATACTGACCCTACGTCATGACTACGATTTAAAATAAATTTAAATCGTGAGTTAGTGAGACTCTGACGAAACAAATATCAAATTTAAATTAACAAATAACGTCCTCACAATCCCTCCGCAGATAATAAATAAATAATCACCCTCCTCGTTAATAAGGAACATATATGATTGAATATTAAAATACGAATTTACAAATTTTTCAGTCAGTGTACGCAATGCTGCCAACGTGAACCTTGGTGAATTTCCGTTCTGCCAACTTCGAAGCTTTCGAAAATAACGTTTTTTATCGTGACGAACAATTCCCTCTGTTTAACTTACGGACAAGCCAGACTTTTAACAGACTCCCGTGCGAGAAGCAGTTGGTTATTTTCCTACAGCTAATTCTATTTAAATTACTCGCAAAGAAAGCTCTTAATTTAAGAGAATTATTTTTCGATATGATTTTCGATGTTTCGTTGTTGAGTGTACGATTCCGATTTTAATAACCGTCTTTCGATTATAATCATTTTCAAATTGACTAAAACTTTTTCTTATAAAACAACTCAGGTATGTGAATTTTTTTCCAAACCAACGATAACTCATTTTACACGGCTTCAATAATCATTTTCTGTCTCTTCCTTAAATAATCCCTCCTTGAATGAGTATCATTTATCAGTGTGCTTGAAACAGTTTCAAATTTAGCTAAATAAATGGGGGTACGCTTTTTCGTGACATTTTGAAATTAAATTTTTGATTATTGCTCAACAAAAATTTTTCAAAATAATTTTTAAACACCAACTTTCAGAACTTTTAAATTTCCTGAAATAAACAGTTAGGGTTTGTATTTTAACCAAATTTCATTTCAAATTATCTGCAGATGATTGTAATGAACATTCAGGTTCTTTTTTTGTTAAGTTATTCACATCCAGTATAATTTAAAATCTGTTTGTCTGTTTATAAATCTCTCGTGTAATCAGTGTGATTATTATAACTGAATTTGGACGAGTGCCAATTGAAAATTTTTAATCAATAGATATTTACATTACAAGTGGGGAAAAAGTTTTATTAATATCCAGATCCAACCTTTCCCACCGACCAAATCCAGGAACTCCAGGCTCTTTATCCCCATTTTATTCTTCTTACTTAAAAAAATTTTCAGTATAAATACTTCAAATCAAAACCTTTTACATTTCGAGTGAATATGTTACAGGAGTTTAAGTCAGATCTTAAAAAAGGTCACAAGTCCCATCTGACAGAACAATGAAAATTTTCAATTTGTCTCAGACTGATTTAATCATCCAACCGATTACTCTACTAAATAAAAAGACATAGAGTATAAAAGTATAAAATATAAATAAAAACATCCCCAAACAATATATACACATTGTTAAGCAGTTGTGAATATAAATCAAAGCTTTAACACAATGCAGCACTTTCGTTTTGATTGGAAATTTTCTCACAGACTTAACATGACCTTGGAGCTTTTAGAGAGGAACAGCAGATCAGTTATGATATGATGATGAGACAGGGAGCATGTTAAGTCATAAGACTGTTAACTGACAAGAGCATTCTTTCAATTCTTACATGACTCCATTTTTTATGTAACAGAACAAAAGTTTTACATTTTTGCTCCTTTTTCCTCGTTGAAGGATTTGCAATTTCAAATTTCTTGTTTTTCAACTGTGTACAAATTTGAATGAAGGCCCCAAGACAAGTAATTAGCTTCCCAAATGCTTGTGCATGTGTTCAAATGAATATTCATTTATATAAATTGTTTTCATGTTTCATTTTCAAATTAAAAAGGACTAAAGTGTTTTAGTATAAAATTCTGCTAGGTCCTGAGATTAATCATATAATATTAATATAAATTAGAACCCACCATATCAAATTTTAAGACTATCCATTTGTAATATCTTTTGATAATGAACTTCAACAAAAGAATTTAATTTCAAACATTCATGTCAAAGGAAAATCAATATTAATTGTTTACAGAGGACCATTAGTTACTAGCATTAGATTGTTGAATTTTGATTAAACATCAACTTAATTAAAGTGAGCTAAATTGACTCAAACAACAAAACCCAAGTCCCCCACCCCCGTTTTTAAAGGTAAAGATTGATTGGAAATAAATTCAAGTGACAGATTTGTTAACTGAAAACATGTTTCTTATTTAAACTTTGTTTTTCCTAAAACAGATGTGTAATAAAAATTTTAATGAGTCAAACTGACTCAATAAATGCGCCTTCGGATTATGGCGAAAATTCAATTTGGTCTAAAATAGTTTAATGTTAATCGAAGTAAAAGATTTATGAGACGGGATACCATTTTTTGTTTGTGGCATAAAAATTGTCATAAATAACACTGTGCATCATTTATGAAATGACCCTTGTGTCTACCCTTGAAAAACAAGGCCTCTCTCGTTAATAAACAAAATTTCGTAACAGAGGTTAACACTAAATTAGCAGACAATGGGACATAAAACTAAAACTCTCGTGCATCTCATTTTTGATGAGTTTTTACTGAGATGAGCCAATTTGACTCAACCAAAATTTATTAAGTGAACCGGAAAAATAATGTCAGTTCTGTGAGTTATACCTAACTTATATGTTACTGTAAAAGTGATAAATCGGGCGAGTATATAAATAATTTCCGGCGAGCATTCAAAATCACAACTTAGCTTGGTTGATGTTACAAATTACTAAATATTTATCACATTTACCGGCTATTTTATAAAATATCCAGTTAAATCTGAGAAAACGTTAAATTCCCCATTAGAAGTTGGGGATTTTATAAAATAACTAGTAAATGTGACATAGATGTGCTAAATATATTTTACGGTAAAAGTGATTAATTTGGCGAATGTGTCTAATCATTCTTCACGATTGTGTGCAATATTTATGAAATGAGCTCGTTATTATAGCCTGTTAAACTATCTCCAATTTTCTATTGATCCGTGTATATGTTACGGTAAAAGTGATAAATCAAGCGTATATATATATACCCGGCGATTATCCACAATCACCAACTAAACTTGGTTAATGTAACAAATTACTGAGTATTTATTACATTTACCGGCTAGTTTATAAAATTTCCGACTAACAACGGTGAATTTAATATTTAAAAAGTTTGCTCATTTTACGAGTTTGATATTTTATAAACAACCCGGTAAATGTGATAAATATTCAGTAATTTGTCATATTAACCAAGCTCAGTTGGTGATTATGAATAATCGCCGAAAATTATAAATATATAAGCCTATTCGTCTCATTTATCACATTTACGGTTTACGTATATACGGTATTAGTTTCCGGTCCTCATAATATAATTGATACAAAATTGGAAGCATTTATACAGACTTCTGTAACGAGCTCATTCCACAAATATTGCACACGTTCATGAAGAATTACATGGAGTGACGTGTCATATCGTGTGAAATATTATAACCCATCTTAAAATTATAAATGAGTCAAATTGACTCGGTTCACTAAATTCGAGACTATATAGTTGGTGTGGTAGGAGGGGTTGAATGTATGGAACAGACCAGTGCCTTGGCTGAAATTAGGGGTGGTGGTTGTGACATGTAACTCCTCCCAAAACGCTGACTGTAGTGATCACGTACTAACCAAAATCAGTTCCTATAGAACCTTATTAAAGACCCACATAACTGAGAAGTTGGTAGTAGAACACAAATAAGCTGTGGTTCTCAAGTGTGATCTTCAGAATCAGGTACCAGCCCATCCAGAAACAGCAGGAAATTGTCAAAACGGAAATCCCTCAAAACTCAACTCCCCATCCTGTTGGCGTTAAATTTTTTGGTTATCAAGATTTAATTTAAAAAATTTTTTAAAATTAATTTGCATTTGTTTAAGAGAACAAATATGGAGATGAATAGGTGTTTCTATTGTCAAAAAAACGAACAATAAATCATCCTCCTCTTCTTCTGTTTGCTGTTTTGCAACCAAATTGCTGAAAATTTTTCAAGGGCATAGTTGTAACTTTGAAAAATGAACGAGGAGAAAAAAAAATCAACAGACGACAGGAAATAACGATTATACCAAACTAGTTCTCAGCAGAAAGATGAAACCTAAAAGTCAAATCGACCAACAGCAAAACCAAAATCTAAAGATCGGTCCATAGCTATATCTGCATCTATAGGCTATATTGTTCTAGATAAAAAATCTACATAACAGTCGCAAAGACTATACCCCCCACGGTTTTTTGATTATTTACGATTCGTCTGTGTTAGTTACTGCATTTTGGTATCTATAACTATTCTAACAAGGGCCTATTTCAAAAATATTGCACACTTTGATGAGCGATTCACTTTAAAATGCAGTGTTTTGAAGGAGTTAATCGCATAAATATTGCAAGCTTTCAACAGGAATTTGTTTCGTAAGTTTTTCACGCTTTCGTCAGGACCTGTTTCATAATTATTGCACACTTTTATCAAGACTTCATTTCATAAATAATGCACACATCGAAGGGCGATTCATTTCATAAGTAATGGCAAATCCATCGTAAATGATAACTTTGGACAAACGTCCTCAATTTCTTTCTGAGTCAGCTTGACTCACTTCCATATAAACAGAACCATAATCACGCTTTCGTCAAGGACTCGTTTCATAATTATTGCACACTTTCATCAATACTTCATTTCATAAATAATGCACACATCAGAGTATCATCAATTCATCAAGGTAACCATCATCATTTCGTCAAGGACTCGTTTCATAATTATTGCACACTTTTATTAATTCTTCATTTCATAAATAATGCACACATCGGAGGACAATTCATTTCTGAGTCAGCTTGACTCACATCGATATAAAGAAACAACGACATGTAGAACAAAGTTTGCCAAGTACTCATTTCATAATTATTGCACAATTTTATCAAGATTTCATTTCATAAATAATGCACACACTAGAAAACAATTCATTTCATAACCAATGTCAAATTTCGTCAAGGACTCGTTTCACAAGTACTGCACACTTCTATCAAAGCGTCATTCCATAAATAATGCACAGTATAGTTCATTTCATAAGGTCAAAAATTCGGTAAAAATCTTCTGAGCCAATCTGACTCACCTACATTTAAACAATCAACTGTTCCAACTTATGAGTTCATTTATTAAACACCAAAACTTTTGCTCAGCTTAAGGAAAGAAGGCAAACAAGTTTGTCATTTCATAAATAATGCACACAAAAATATATTTCCAATCAAACTTTTCCTCCGTGAGTCAAACTGACTCACTTTCATAAAAATAATAAAAAATTCAATCAACAGCCTTGAATTTGGAGTTATCAAGATTCTCCTCTAGTTAGAGAAGTTAAGAGAGCACTGAGACTTTTGATTTTGAGACTGAGTCAAGTAGACTCACTAAAGATGTCGTGCTATCAATTTGCGTTTTATTTTTTGTTACAGTTGATAGACATTGAAACAAATTTTTGGGGGAAATCGATTCGGGACACGAATGAGAAAATTGACATCGCCGCACCAGAGAAAATGGATTTTAATAAGGAATTGTTAAAAGCTCTCAAGGAAAGGAAATTGTTCATAAAACCGGTGGACGTATATAGTGCTTAATTAATACATAAATAAACATAAACGCGGGCTTAATAAACATTATCTCGATAATTAATTTAAAGAAAAATTTAAAGGTGATGCTTCCGTACAGGACTTTAAGCTCAAAACGAAAAAATTCGAATTTCTTCGATAAGTGCGATCCCCCCGATTTAGACGGTCAAAGAAGCAAAATCCTAATCAGCAATGTCGGTTACTTTAGAAGCATGAACTTCAGTGACAAATCCAGGACTTTTATCGTCGGCTCTCGAAAATTCCCAAGATATCGTGTTAGTCACTTGACGGAAACGGAAGCTCATTTGTCCGCGTTGAACGCGAAAGAAGTCACCGTTTTGGAAAGGCCGTGATTTTCATTTCCATTTTTCTGCTGTGTTCCCAGCACACCGTTTCCCAACCCCCTCAGTCCCCTTCCGAAGGTAGTTAAAGAGATATTGTTTTATAGTAGATTCGAATATATTATAATTATATATATATATTGTAGTAACGGTTGGATTCGAAGCGTGGACCCCCACATAAAAAAATTAATCCGAGGAATGGAATTGCAATCTTTGGTGAATCAAAGCCATGGTATGGGACTTTTCGAAGGAATAGATGAGTCCTCCCTGTCGTGTTCTTTCGGAACCTGTTTTCTGTCGGAAAAGTTTCAAAATATCAGTTTCGTTCCGAGTACCAAGAATTTAAGCTATTATTCCGAGCTTTCGTACCGAACTCCCAAGGACTTCTTGGTTTTTTCGCCGCCGAAAAAGAAAATCGAAGAAGAGGAGGAGTTGGAGGAGGAGGAGGAGGACGTCGATTTACTGGCGGACGTAAACGACAGGAAATTCGGAATGATGACTTCTAATTTCAACGGACCCGAGGATTTGTTCGCGTGGCCTGGCGACTTCAAAACCTCCATGGGCAACGTTAGATACTCCGAGGGTTACAGAGCCCTGGATCAGATTAAGTCTGATGATGGGTCTTATGGTTTTAACGACACGACGACAGGTAAGATTGCTGACTGTCTGGTTAAGCCCTGGATAACCTTTTGGGATTAGTGTTTGTGGGTTTGTGCTTCCCTAACGCAGAGTTTAGGAAATGAGACTAAGTATTAAGCCGAAACCTATCAAGACCCCCCATAGATCGACCCGGTGACCCTTCGAAAAGCCCTGTTCTAAGCAAAAACAACCAAAATCGTCTTCCGATTTTTGGATTTAGATTTCCCACAGCTTTCTTCTCTTTATCCAGGCACTAAGCGGAAAATCTGGGAGTTGAACGACTCAAACCGGAAACCAGAATCTCAGGAAATAGATCAAGGAAGGAAAAGAATTAAGAAATCGGGCGAGAAGAAAGACGAAAGGCGACACGGCGGCAGGGACGAAGGTAGTCAATCTTTTTACAAACAAACAGTTTTGTTTTCGTTTCCGCCATGGACCATGACTTCAGCACTGCTTCTTCTTTTCACTTCCTCTCCTCTAACCACGCTTTCGGCATGACACCCTGTGGCTTCAGTTTAATCTTCATCCTGTTTATGATATTGCGTGATTCCCAGTTCCTTAAACCAGGAAGTACCAGAAGATTCTATTGTCACCCCCGGCTCTACTCAACTCTCTTCCTCATGACAAGTACAAGTTGTGCCCTCTTCAGAGAATCAATTTAAATTAATTAAAAATTTATTTTTCCAAAAATTTCCGCGCGATTCGTCTTACTTAATCGTCTCTAGTTGGGTATGACGTCAGAAAAAAATGTTAACAACAAGCCCTGCGTCACAGATTTTGACAAAACCAAATCCTCACTAAAAGAATTCCAATAAATAAAATATCCCCAAATTTCTATTGATTAGTATTATTATTATCATCATCATCATTATCATTTTTTAATTGTTAAATGTGCTACTGAATCCACTCGAATCGAATTGTCTTATCAATCGCCTCCTATCAACATCAGGGGTATCAAAACTTTACAAAGGAATCGGTAATCCCTTTTTCTCAACTGGGTTTTTTAATTAAATAAATAAATAAATCCGGAAGTGATGACGTTACATCCCATCCGTGGGTCCAAATTATGATGACGTCACAGGAAGAGAGTGAGCGAAGAGGTTTTCTGTTTCCATCAGAGATCCCTTTGAAACATTTTCCGGTACCGAATGGGTTTTAGAAAAAGTTTTTCCGCCTGGGTTACGATTCCATATAAACCTGAAAATGTTTTCAGTGGCGGATTTAGACTCTTCCGTATCGTGATTGTTATCCTTAATTTTTTATCTGTGACTGAGAATTTAAAACCTTAGAACTTTGAACCTAGTCTCGACGAAAATCTGTTTCTGTATCATTGTCGGGACAAAGAGAAAAAAATTTTTGTTTTTGTATTGTTGGTTTATTGTGTGTCCGTTAATCGTGCGACAGATGTGTTAAATATAGTCTATACCAGGGCTTTCAAATTTTTGTTTTTGGTAAAAAGGGCGGAGCTGTGTTTAAGTCACCTCGTAACAGCTTCCCGAATCGTGGGCTCTAACGCACACGGTCAAATGATAAGGAGAAAACTGAGTCAATTTATAGGTACTAAAGACTAAGTCTAAAAGAGAGTCTGTTACACGACGTGATCTTAGTTACGCCCCTGTGAGCTTAGGTTACAGCTCCCCTACAGTAGGGTTTTCGTGAAGAAAGTAATGTGCATTATTTTGAACTCCTTAAATTGTGCAATACTTATGAAATGAATTCACCGTAAAAGTGTGCAATAGTGTGCATTACTTTTGAAATGAATCCCTGTTCAAAGCTCTAATTATCTATGAAATTTTTTTTATTTACTATTTTTAAAATTTTGCATCTCTCTATGAGAAGAATTCTTTTTAATAGTGTGCAACACTTATGAAATGAGTTCCCCGGTCAAATTCGAGTCCAAAAGAGAGATTCAAACAATCTTAGATGCTCCCCTGTGTGACTTCCTCTCGCGGGTGTTTGTTAACAATGTAACGTGCAATACTTTTGAAATGAATCCTTGGCAAAAGTGTGCAGTATTTATGAAATTAGCTCGTCAGAATAGTGTGCATCACTTTCGAAATGAATCCATTACAATAGCGTCCACCAGTTTTGAAATAAATTCTTCGGAGTCGTGTGCAATATTTATGAAATGAAGTCATGGGTATAGTGTGCATTACTTTTGAAATGAATTCATTGCGGTAGTGTGCAGTATTTTTGAAATTAGCTCCTCCGAATAGTGTGCATCACTTTTGAAATGAATTCATAGCGAGAGCGTGCACCAATTTTAAAATAAATTCTTCGGAGTCCTGTGCAATATTTATGAAATGAAGTTATGAGGACATTGTGCATTACTTTTGAAATGAATTCCCCGTAAAAAATTCTGCACCATATAGACGAGAGACAGACATTCATTCTCATTCCTATCTCTTAAGAAAGCAAATAAACCGCGTAAAACAAGACCTCCAGCATTACTAGAATCTACAAGACGGCTTCCTCTTCCAAACCCGCCCCCCACACCCAAACACCACTTCCTACCTCGTTTCGAAAGTGAAATCGGATTTCGAGGGAAACCAAGGAGGTTGGGACTGTGAAATGAGGTTCTCGAGGGAATGCGCGGCTCAAAGTCGGCCACGTTCAGTGATAACGATAACGATGGACAATCCTGAAGCCTAACGAAGGATTTTTATCAAAATGGTCTAGAAAACATGTAATTTACAATAATATTTAGTTTTAACAAAATGAACGGTTGCCGCGTTCGGGATTTTTATCACTTTCCGCTTTTATTTAGTTCAAAAATTGGATGAAAACATCCACAAATTTCAATAAATCAAAACGACACAAAATTTTTGTATTTTCTCTTTTGTTCGACAAAGCGGTGGAATTCGGTTCGAATCATCAGTAAAAAAAAATTAATTTTTTTGTTCTGTTCTTTCCTCCTTGTTTTACATCAACGACAACAGCAACAGCCCAAATTATTTCATCTTAAAATGACAGGAAATGAAAATTTCTCTTTCGGTTGAGTTCTGGGGTTGAATAATGGCGGTAGGGGGTGTGAGGGGTGCCAAAAACAGAATTTCATCCGTTTCCTTTGTTAACAACCTCCAAATGGATAACAAATTTGAAAGATGGCTTCAGCAGTGTTTCGTACCTTTTTATATAGGAAATCCTACTCAAATTTGAGGGACCTTCAATTTGAAATTGCCAAATTTTTATTCGGGGGAGGGGGAGGCTGAGAAACGAGTCCTTTTGAATTGTAGTTGATCGTATCCTTCAATGACCTTAGGCTTCAACTACTTATCGCGGAGGTTTTGAAAAGAAGTGCTTTTGTGTGCATGACTTTTGAAATGAGGTCTTTATAAAAGTGGAACGAAACTCATCAGGATAGTGTGCATTATTTTTGAAAGGAATTAGTCATACAAACTGTGCAATTTTCAGAAAGATTGCAAGACATACGACTTCGTTCGAACCCTTTCCTATTATTAAAAAAAACGCGTAAAATAAGACCTTAACCGCATAAAACAAAGACTTGAAGTTTGGTATCAGCGTTAGGGCTTTTGATACCCACTTTGAGGGTCATCCAAAAGAATAATGTCTGATGAAATGATACCCTCCCAGGTTTTATGGTCAAATTTCGACATTTTCTTTCCAGTTACAAAGAATTAAAGCTTTTAGGGCTTTCGAATAATCAAAAAAGCTCGCCAAAGCCAAATTTCATCTCTACCTCTCCCCCGGAAAAAGCTTTGCTACAAACTCAAAGCTCAAACTGTTAATATTAGAAATTCAAAGCCAACATCTCACTACCAAGTTTTCTTTTACATCCTGTAGAGATGGTGTGCACTATTTCACGAAAAGAAGTTTTTTAATAAAGTGTGCAATACTTATGAAATAAGTTTCTCCGTTAAACATGAGTCGCAGATAAGTTTCAAACAATCTTAGATCCACTCCCGTGTCACTCTCTCTCGGGTTTTCGTAAAGACAGTAATGTGCACTACTCTTGACTTGAATCCTTGGTAAAAGTGTGCAGTATTTATGGAACGAATTCATCGGAATAGTGTGCAGTACTTTTGAAATAAATCAGTCGATATCCTGTGCATTACTTTTGAAATGAATTAGTGACAAAAGTGTGCAGTATTTATGAAATGAATTCATCGGGATAGCCTGCAGTATTTATGAAATAAAGTCATGGGGATAGTGTGCATTACTTTTGAAATGAATCCTTGGTAAAAGTGTGCAGTATTTATGAAAGAAAGAGACCTTCACCCACCCCCAGCCACCAAAAACAAACGAAAATACTCAACAACCAGTCTCGAGACTCTGTCAAGAAGCTTGTTTTCAAGACATTTGGTCGCAAGACAAAAGCACAGAAATTAGCATTGAAACGTCTAACGCGAGATTGGACAGTCAGCCATTAGAAGCTCAAACAGATCTGATGTCAAGGGCAATGTCGAAGGTTTAACTGCCATCGATGAAATCATTTCACAAAAAATGTTACATAAAACCATTTAACAACCGTTTCGTGTTTTTCTAAATTTTTGTTTTCGAGTTTCGATTAGTCGAATCGGACACCAGAAAAATTTTTCTTTTTCTAAAATTAGGGAGGAGGAGTACGAGGAGAAGGAAGCGGAAGTAAAGAGCAGAGAATTTGAAATGTCCGTTTTACCTGGGGACAAAAAAAAATAATTATAACTATGAAAAATCGTTAGAAAGACTTTGTAGCTCGGCTACGACAGTTGTGAAGATAATCGTCGCGAGTTCCTGTTGCTACCGAATCGCATAGAAAAAGGTTTCGATCGTGTCTTGTTGGAATCTGCCGTTCAATGTTGCTCCCGAGAACAGGTATATAGTGGGGACACTTAAAACCCGAAAATGAAAAAGGAACTTAATCGAGAATCGTTTCGAAAACTTAAAAACGTTCTTGCTGACATGAACTTTGACTTAAATTATCTTGCAAAAATTTTTAATTTCGATTTTGTTTTGATTGATTTGCAGCAAAAGCCATCGGCCTTGATTAGCTTTGAAATGAAGCGTTAATTTGTCATTTTCGTTTTGTTCATGCGTCCATGCTAATTTTCACAAATTTTTTTTCCTCTCTCGCTTGACCCACCGTGAAAAACCATCCTGTCCCCAAAGGTTGCTGATTCAGTTCATGGTTTCCACCCCCAGCCATTTTGTGTTTTCTCTAAAATTTTCTGTTCCTTTACTTCCAGAAGCAAGTGGTTCCAAAATGCCGCCGTGGCACGTTGACGTCATCGAGGATATGGCTGCTGATTTGGATGGTAGCTTGTCCAATCTAGGTGCTGATTTAGCTGCTGGTTCGTATAACATGAGGTAAGATTGAGGGGTAGGTTTCCGTTTCCCGCACTTTTTACTTCCGTTTTCGTGTTGCTAAACATTTTTTGGTTTTGTAGCGAAGCTCTCCTCACACTACCTTCTCTGACTGTGTTTAAACAAGAAGCTCCATCTCCGTCCCAGGAGAATTTGATAAATCAACCCGGCCTACAGCCAAATATCGAAGAAGCTCAGGATCAGAATTCGACTCTTCATCATTTACTACAGCAAAATAGTTTTCATAATCATTTAAAGAGGAGTGGTGCGAGCAGTCAGAGCAAGACACCGGATTCGAATGAGAAGAAAAACGAAGATTGCAGGTGATTTCCCAAAACCGAATTTCTGTTGGACTTGTCAGCTACAAGCTTCCCTAACCTTCTCGCTAGTTATATCCAAGCGCAAAACTGTAGACTGCTATCCGTTCGCTGTCCTCCTGATTGATTTTGTGTTTCTCACTCCCAGGCATTTTGTACAGCCTTAAATTGGGTTGTACCTGAACTTAAGAGAGTGATTTCTAAACTACAAATGAGATTTAGCAGAATGAAGCTTCAAAAAAATTTTTTTCTGTCTTTGGATCTAGATTTCAGTATGTATTAGCTGCAGCCACTTCAATAGCAACCAAAGTCACCGAAGAAACGTTGACCTACTTAAATCAGGGACAGTCTTACGAGATTAAACTCAAGAAAGTCGGAGAGCTTTCCAATTTCCGGGGCAAGATCTTGAAGGTAATACAATCAGCTAGAAACAGATTTAGAAATAGCAGTGAACACTGATTCATTTCATAAATAATGCACATTTTCATGTTTCAAAAACACTTTTACAAAAAATAAATAAGAACTCATTTCAAATGCACTGCACATTTTTATGAGGAAGTCATTTTATGAATAATGCAAACTTCTTTCAAAAGTTTTGCACACTTTGAATTAAAAGTTCAACGCTTTATAGATTTAAGCTATAACAATTCCTAGTAGAAAGGGAATTGGCTCCTCTAAATTTTCAGATTTATGGGCAGAAAAATTTCTACTGGGCCCAACCCCTACTACTACTACTACCTACCGGTACTAGAGATAGAGAATAGAGAGAGGATACACTAGGGACTAATAGCACTACTAGAAAAAAAAATTCTGTCACCAATGTGACAATGAATTCATGCTACATAGTAATGCACAATTTAAGGAAGAACTCATTTCAAAAGTATTGCACACTTTCATGCTAAATTCACTTCATAAATAAATAAAGCAAACTTATTGAGAGTCAAAAATCATTTCAAAAGTAATGCACACTTCTCGAAAACCAAATTGGCTTAAGATTTACACCTCTAGTCCCTAATATGGAATTTATGTCTTCTGCTTACTGAAAGAGAGAGACAATGAAGACACAGGATGATACATAAATAGAGACACAAAGGGGCTATAAAGATAAAGAGAGAGAGATACAGGAACCAAAAAAAGAAGAGAAGAGAAAAATAGCCAAAAAAATTGAAAATGACCAAGAAAGGGAGCGGAGGACCTAATCAAGCTAGAAATTCTAGTCAAATTTATTGGAATCAATTCTGGGTTACAGAAATTAATTTTCGAACAATAAAATGAGACTAGAAACGAGAAAGGCGTAAAAAGGGCAGAGAGAAAGAGATAAACAAACAAAAAGAAAGGAAGGAGGAAACAGTAAGATGATAGAGGAAGACTAAGAAGGAGAGAGAGATACAAGGACAAAAAAGTGAAAAAGAAACGAAAAACAACAAAAATAGTCGAAAAGAACCAAAAAAGGAGCGGAGGACCTAATCAAACTACAAATACTAGTCAAACTTAAGAGGAATTAATTCTAGTTAGGCACAGATAAAGAAAGACGAAGGAACAACAACCTGTGCTATCGAAACCACAACCTGACATCTACTAAGCAACGCACCAAAATGGCGTCCACGTCATACCACAAGGACAACCAAACAACTAAATATAAACAAAACCGATATATACCAAAAGGCAAATATAGTGACAAAACTAATACGTTCTCATACTAGTCGCTATAAACAATAAACCGCATAACATCAAAACTCTTCTTATACTCCGACAGCTCATTTTGTTTATCGATTTCAACAGCAACTTTCAACTGCCTCGAATTTCTTCCGCCTTTTGATATTTCTGTGTGAAGACACGGCTTCCCCGTCTTCTTCCGTCTTTAACCGGAAACAAATTTCCCTTCTCACGCCATGATTTAAATTTAAATTTTGTTAATTTATAGACTATAAAAATAATTTCCTTTTCATTTTGTTTTCACATGAAATCGTTTGTTTGTAGTAGAAGGCTGTGGTTGTTAGTCTGTTTCCATGTTTAAATACTCTATGACATACTCGTCAATATTATTGTTTATCGCTGGAGTATTGGTTAACTGCATTTTTAATTTTATAAAAGTTTATCTATAAATTATCTACTTCTTTTTGTAAAGTTATTATTCGCTTTATCTAGCAGACTATAAACATGGTTTAGAATTTGTTGGCGGGAGAAGGATTTTGATATAAAAACAAAAATCAAATTTTGAAAATTTTCACGATGGAACATCCCGAAACTCAAAATGGCGATGTTTTTAACCTCACAACACGTCGGATGGTTTTGGGATGAGTCGGTCGAGTACGACACGTACGATTTGGTAGCAAACGGAATCAAAAGCCTCAGAGAGGTAGTTCAATATGTCGGAAGATGGTTTCAAGGGGAAGAAGTGGATTCGACGGAAATCATCGAAATAACTCAAACGTTCGCCATCAAAGTCGTTGTTATAGCTTATACACTGTTCGGGTTGTTAGTTCAGTACGTTTGTGCATTAGTCGTGTACGTGTTCACTAATGTCGATAGTCTACAAGGCGCCATCTACTACGTTCGCTCTCCCAAAGAGAATCCTCTTTACAAGTCGATTACGTCACTCGTCGTGTATGAGAAACCCGTCTACTTCGACTATAATCCGTTTCACTGGATATTGAAGGTGGCCAAGATCGCACTGTCCGGAACCAAAGTCTTAACCTCGTTGAAGGAACCTTGCGAACCTGACTTTACACTTGGTAAATTCTTCCTCCTCGCCTTTCTGGCTGTTGTCTTTTACCACTCTTACTATTCGAAACTAAAGCGGAAATTCAAAAGGGAAAAGGGAATCGTCGACGTCGTGGATAGTCCCAAGGTGTACCAAGGTAACATTAAATGGGAAGCTGGGTTAGTCAAGAGCAACAGCCGACAGGAGGATCATCTTAATCTGAGGATAGCCGTCAACTCGAACATATACTCCAAAGGCGCACGGAATAGATACAACGATTCCATCGCATCCTCGACCATGTCCATATGCAAGATCGTGTCTGATGTTCTGTCAAACACGCCAATCGAAAAACGGGAGATCTTGAACACGGATACGAGTGAAAATTCGACGCCGAGGTTCAATGGACGACTGATAGAAGAAGTCGAAGAGGAGGAGGAGGAGGAAGAAGAAGAAGAAGATGATGATGAAGATGACGACGAAGACGATGAGAATTAGTCCCAGAATTAAACAAAAGCCGTTCTGATTAATCAAAACTCCAGAAATCACTATAGTCGATACAGATAGACCCCAAAACTTATTTGTTGTATATTTATAGTTACTCCTTTCTATGTAATTTATATTTTAATTTTAATACTACATTTATTTTTGAATCCTAACTATTTAAAATATCATCTATATATTAATATATAAATAATTATGATTATACTCCAGTTGAAAAAGTTAGTCGTCTTTTCGTTTTATAATTCACATAAATATATCAGATCATTTTTATTATACTTAAAATTAAGTATAGTTAGTAACGTAACTATAGTAGTGGGTGTTACGACGCTCAAGTCAACTTTTCGGAGGAATAACATAACTGTACTCTTACCGTGTGAAAACGCTTCCGTTCCTCACCCACGCTGATAGTTATAGCCACTCTCGCCGATTCACTGATTAAGTTCCATGAATGACACGCTTTCATGATTTTTTTCATAAATATTGCACACTACAGACTTTATCTATAAAAATTCACACACTATTACAAAGAATAACTTTCATAAATGATGCACACTTGTATGAATGAATTTATTTTGAACATAATAGAATGCTTTCAAAAGTAATGCACACTTACATAGGCTTCTCATTTCATAAGTATTGCACACTTTGGGTGATAATTCATATTAATCATGCAGAGGTCTTTCTTGTCTACACTTAAAAATCTGTGTTGGTGGTAACACTTTCCTTCACGCTCTTCCCAAAAGGTTAAAGTTAGCTCAGATATTTTGGATGAGATAGACATATTCTGTCAGTATGATGATTGGAAGATATACTAAAGTGTAACTGTTATCAAGGTTAACCCACAAAATACTGACAAAATTATTTTTCGGGTTGTTACAGAGTGTTATCAGGATTTGTTTCCACGAAAGGCGGCTCCAGTACATGGAAAAGGAACAAATCCTCGCGTGGCAGGCATCAAGACCTGGAGAACGGATAGTCGAACTGGATGTCCCTCTCTCATACGGTCTCTTCGATGTCGAACAAGATCCAAACATGCTCAACACGCTCTCGTTTCTTTGGGACCCGACGAAAGAAGTCGGCGCTTATATCAAGGTACGCCATGCCTAACAACCTAGTCATTAGCCAAACAAGACTAAACAGATTTTTAGGACAACGAAAATTCCATGAACTCAAATATATATTTTCAATCGACAGGTTAATTGCATAAGCACCGAATTCACACCGAAGAAACATGGCGGAGAGAAAGGCGTTCCTTTCAGGATTCAGGTTGAAACGTTTTTGGAAGGAGAAACGAATCGCTTACACGCTGCCGCTTGCCAGATCAAAGTTTTCAAAGTGGGTCTCTCACTGTCGCTCATGATGTAACAATTAGTTTGAATAATTGATGAGCTCTAATTATTTGTCGGCTGTTTGTTTTAGTTGAAAGGAGCCGATAGGAAACATAAACAGGACAGGGAGAAGATACTGAAGCGGCCATTATCTGAACAAGATAAATATCAACCCTCCTACGAATGCACAGTGCTAAGCGATGTAAGTGATAGTGAATTTCAGCAGGAATTTCAATATAGCCAGTCCGCAGCATTTAAAAGCTTTTTCCCAACAGAGTTGAAAGCTCAAAGTTATTTGATTGACTGTTATCAAGTTCTAGTCAGTTAGATAACTATACAAATACTCCTCACTTTATGACCGAGTTCTGTTACGATGGTTGTCTTCAAACGAGGACCTTCCAGGGGTTATACAAGAATTGTATTAAATTATAAAAGTTATATAATATAACTTAGTATCAGCATATCAGTCGCATGAAGTCGTGCATATAAATATAATATTACTATAACTGATTATCCAAAGCTGTAGAGGGTCCAGATAAAGCAGACGATAAGTTAAACTTATATTTTAAGTGTACTTATACCTGGTTGATGTTCTTTATGCTTTGTAAGTTATAATTCCCGCCAAAATGGGCCCAAAGGTGAGGTTACTTTCATGAGGAACTATAGTAACAAAAAGCACGATTCTTGCACTAGCATAAGTATGCTTTATGTCAAAAGCTGAGTTCTCTAAAAAGCTTTGGTCATAAAGTGAGCGTATCTGTAAGATTATTAGTAGTAATACTTCTCAAAAAGTAACTTCTCTCAGTTCTAAAATTAAATTTACCAAATTCTAAAACTCTAGAATGTCTAAAAAGTGACAAAACAAACTTCAAATGCTGTCTATCATTTGTTCTAACCCCTTCATTTCAACGCCAGTTTTAAATTTAGTGTTACTGTTAGTAAGGTTATTTACTCTGCTTCAAGTTTTGTGATAGGAAACTAACTCTCTTCCAAACAGTAGTTGTCAAAATAGTCTCACCAAGCTCTAAGTAAATTTCGTCTTCTATCAGAGTAACATCTAAAGAAGTAACCTTACTAACAGTCACTTATTTATTTTCATTAACTATAATATTTAGTATATTATTTATATATAATTTTACAGTTACTCCCCGATGCCGTTTTCCCTCCACCAAGTTCTCTCACTTCACCAACTTCTACAGTTCCACCCAGAACAGCCGCTGCCGCCGCCGCCGCCGCCATGTACTCGACTGTCGAAGGAAGGTAAGTTGATTGATCGACTATATACTCAATTAGGTTGTCATGTGTGAGACGAGAAATAAATTGAGATAGAGCAAAGATGAAAGTCCACGAGAATGTAAATCCTTTACGAAAACCAAATTTTCATACTGATAATTCGACGCGGAAAATTTGGGGAAAATTTTCCTCCGTGAAACCAAGGAAGGATGACGTAAGTCGACCCATTTTCCAAGTGACCAACGAGCTTTGAAGCGATTCAGTCCAGTTTCGGAGCATTTTAGCTGGTTTTCCGGCGGTTTCTCTCCTCGTCCGAAACGAGTTAGTCCGAGCCGAAAAATAGATTCAGATATTCTCAGTTAAATCTGGATTAATCTGAACAAATTTTTTCTTATAATAAATATTAAATCAGATAACCGAAAAAATAATTTTCCACTCAAGTGCCAATCTGTACCGATGGTAATGCGGTTCCCCGTGGCATCCTCGTTGTAGCGGCTGATTCAAAGGAAACTTTTAGAGACTACGTGATTCGCCTTCTTGTTTCTTCATCTTTGACAAAATGGGGGCCCTTTTCATCTGTTGACCTGTGACGGATTTGATTTTGGAGTGGGATATGCTGACTTTCCGGAAAGTTTTTTCTGTTGTTGTCGGTCGTTTAAAAATAGTCTGACCTTGATTACCACGGTTATAAATAAAGTTTGGTTATTTGTGAAACCGCGCAAAACCGGTTACCGTACACTCGCTTTCCACGTGTTATGTTGGTCATCGGAGATGGATCCTCGTTCATGTTAGCTTATCCGTGTGTGAGCTCCGTAATTTTTAATTTGGGTTCTGACGGATTCTTTTCAAATTCTGTACATCATCTCTCTCTCTCATCTTCTTGCTTCTTCTTCCTCTCTCTTTTCTTCTTTTTTGGTTTGTTTATCTCTCTCTGCCCTTTTTTAAGTGCCTTTTACGTTTCTACTTCCTTTTTCTTGGTCCTTTTTGACTATTTTTCTTGTTTCTATCTTTTTGTCTCTTTTTTTCTTGCAGTCCTTTTTCTCTATTTATGTAGTATCCTCTCTCTCTCATCTTCTTGTTTCTTCATCTCTTTTACTTGGTCTATTTGACTGTTGTTGTTTCTCTCCATTTTTGTTCTTGTATATCTGACTCTTCCTTTATTTATGATCCTTTCTCTCTCTCTCTCTCTCTCTCTGTTATTATGCCTTTTGCCTTTCTACTCTCCTTTTATCGTTTGCATATTAATTTTTGCAATTTAGAGTTGATTCCACTTAAATTTGACTAGAATTTCTAGTTTGGTTAGGTTCTCTACTCCTCTTTTGGTTCTTTGGAACTATTTTTCTAGTTCCTCTCTATCTCTCTATTATTTCTGTGTTTTCCTCTCCTTCGTTGTCTTTGATACTGACAAATTCTTACACAGCTGACATTCTTTCTGTTGTATCTCTTCTAATAAACTACGTTTTTGATCTAAATTTTGTCTCAAATTTTCCTGGTTTAAAATTCTCGCTTTTGTCTTCTGTTACTGTGCCTTAATCATCATAGAAATTTTCGATTATCTTCTTGGAAGTAGTCTTAGTTTGGTCTATTTGTTCAATAGCCCAGATTTCATTAGAAAGATAAAATTTGTCGGTGCGAAGTTTCCCTCCCCGTTTGAATCTTCGTCTCATATTTCGGCAAGAATGCAAGGACGCACGGAAAAGTTTGATTAATTCAAGAAAGAAGAAGAACAATCGCGAAACAAAGACGAATACAATAAAGCAACAAAAAGGAGAGAGAGACAGTGAGAGAGAAGAACAACAAAAAGAGTTTTCGACAGTGATTCGGGACCGGAGATTCGTTCGAACGTTGAACGGCTTGCGTGGACAGGAAGTGAACGTGGTGTTTTGCCAATGCGAACGTCGGCTCAGAGGAAGGAGGGCCGATCCGACGTTTGGGAAAACAGTCGACGGGACTCGAAGTTAAACGAATGGGAAATGGAAGGTCGCACATCCAGTTTGCCCCGGTTGAGTGAAACCGTCACTGGCTGCTGATATTCTCATAATTATTTATTATTTACTTTGTTTGAATGTTTCTTTTCTTCGAAGGACTCTCACTTTCTCGATTCAGTTGCTTGTTTCGTCGTCGGTTTTAAGACGTCGCGTTCAAAGCTTCGTCGATGTGATTTGAGAAGAGTGAAACTGAACGAATTTGTTTTGTGACCTGGTGTCGGTTTCGTGGACAAATTTTTAATTTTCACGCAACGATTTTTAAAAGTTTCGTGCGATATCACCTTCGGGTATGTTTGTCAAACTGTATTGGGTCGGTCTCTACTCGAATCCATCATCATCATCCTGACAGGTTAAAAGCTCCAACTTTTTGGTTCTCTCCGGTTTCACTTTGTGTTTACTATCTCCCGCTTCTTCATTTCCACTCTTATTACAAGTTATACATAAGTATAAAACTAACTTTTCATAACTCTTACCTCTCATATAAGTATTCTTAAAGTTACGCAACATTATTCCAACAGCAAACCCCTCCCAAGCTTCTGTCGTCGTTTTGGCATCTAAATCATTTTCAAACAACACGATTCGCAGAGGCAGATACATCTAGAAAGCGAAAAACGAAAGCTTTTAACTCAACTTACATAAAACCAGCTTTACTTATTTATTTATTTATTTATTCATTCATATATGTAACTGAGTAACTTTATACTACAATGTGAAACAGTCATACTTAAATAGCAACATTTTTATACTATACATTCAATCAATACTCCATATACATAATCGGTTTTATTATTTTTCACGTACTTATTGAAACAAACAAATAAATGAATACATACATACATATTAAAATTTATTAACTACAGGAATACTAATTTCCATTTTTAAATATTGTGGCTCATTATTTATTCATTTTATGTGTAATCAAATTACTATAATTAATTCACCAAATCGAAAAAGCAATTAATTTGCGATAATCCGTTATTAATTAATAATTAAATTCATAACCAAATCAATAAAACAGTTTTGAGTCGTTTTTATCAGTATTTTAAAGTAAACTGTCGTTAGCATTTTCGGCTCGCTCTCTCGTTTTGTTCGCCTTTAAAAACTCTCAAATTTAGTTTAGGATCAGCGAAAAATACGATAGACATCTACTTAAAATGAATATTTCATAAATATTGCACACTTCGAAGGAGATTTTATTGTATACTACAAAGAAAAATTCATTCCAATAATACTGCACACTCCGAGGGAGATTTCATTCCATAAATATTGCTCACTGCAAGGAAGAATTCATTCCAAAAATAATGCACACTTCCAGGGTGATTTAATTTCATAAATATTGCACACTACAAAGGAAAATTCATTCCAAAAATATTGCACACTCCGAGGGAGATTTCATTTTATGAATACTTCACACTTCGCAAGAGATCTCATTCCAAAAATATTGCGCAATCAAAGGAAAATTCGTTTTATAAATACTGCACACTTCGCAAGAGATCTCATTCCATAAATATTACACACTACAAGCAAGAATTGTTTTCAAAAATATTGCACACTTCGAGGGAGATTTAATTTCATAAATATTGCACACTTTAAAAGAAGAGATTTCATTTCATAATTATTGCACAATTTCACTGAGAATCTATTTTAACAAAATTAAGAGATATTTCATGACAAATACATCCTCCCTCATCATAAATACTGCACGTCTATAAGTAAATTTTATCTCGTAAAAAAATAACGCTTCCGAGGATGGCTTATTTCATAAATAATGCACACTTCCAAGTAAATAACTCTTTTCACCTAGTAAGCTGCCACTCGTCTCTTATTTCAAGACAGTCAATACCTGGTCCAGCTTTGTGGGGTTTTATTTAAGGGCAGATTAGGACATCAGCACTGGGGATTTGATACAGGATATAGCAGGGGATTCGTTTGAGAGGAGAATGAAACACTGTCAATTTGTAGTAGTAGATTAGAAGAAAGTAGTGACTAGTAAGAGGAAGATCTGCCTTTAAATCTATTTCTAGGGACTAGTGGCTTAACCCCATGTGACTGGAAATATAGTGTATAGAATGGGATAAGAGTCTTAATGATAATAATAAGGGATAGAATTAAATAGAAAATTATTAATAAATAACAGAGAAGAGAAGGATAATAAAATAAATAAATAAAAATTAATAAGTGAGATTGTCACAGAGCGAGATTTTCGGAAGTGTGAAGAGAAAGAGGACAATTATAGAAGAGCAAATAAGTCATGAGCAATAAAGAGATTAATAGAGGAGAGTAAGAATAAATAAATAAATAAATAAATAAAAATAGCTTTTAAAATAATAACGACAGGACATTCCCATAAACGATTCAATTAACTAATTAACCATAATTAGTAATTATTATAATTAGGAATCGTGAATAGACTAAATTCGTATCTTAGACTTTATTTTTAGTTCTCGTTAGTCAATTCCGACGGTATTCTCATTGCGTGATTAATTAACAAAATGGATTAACAATAACGAGACGTGATCACCTTCCTTGAAATTACAATTAACTTGTCGCTATAAATAAATCGACCCTTGACCTTTTGACATCATTCTATTTGAATACTTTATCACGTTAACTCCTTCATCACTAATATTATTATCATTATTATTATTAGATTTACTTTCGAGTTGAGGAAATTAAAAGGTTGGACTGGGTGATTGAAATTAGTTGCCGTGAAAACTCATCGAAAAACTGATTTACGAACCGAAGAATGATCAGTGAGAGAAGAGGAGGAAGACGGGGAGAGAGAAGACGGAAGGGGAATCCCATCAAATCCCAAATTTCCTTCGTCAGATGACGGCAGAAGGAAATCCATCTTCCGATGTCTGTTGATTCAACATCTCTCACTTCCGGTCACGAGTCTTTTTAATGGAATACCCAGGACTTATTTATAATAAATCGGTGACGAGAAAGAGAAAGGAGGCCCTCGGGGTTGCTTAGTAGCCTTTTCTGTTTTGGTTATCGCCACCGCGGACGAGGTTGATAAGAATAGACAGACTGAGTGAGTGTATCCGAAAAAATGTTTCTGTTCGTCAAGACGATAACTGTCTGGCTTGACGACGTCGAGGTTTCCGTGAACGTCTTCGTTTCGGTCAAGGCATACCTGGATCGGGAGAGACTTCGGTTTCAAATCGCGGGAAACGGCATGATGAAACCTTTCCGGAGAAGAAACCTGAGACGACGAACCTGCTTTAAACAAAGCTGTCGACCAGTATTTTCCGCCAAACAAGTTTTGAAAGCTTTTAGAATGTAAGAACTGGTTGCCATGACACCTGTACCAAGTGACACAACAGTAGCCATCTTTTACCACTTCCGTTTTCTGTATTTTCAGTGATTCAAACTTGGTTCCTCATTCTCATCTCCGACCACAAGTTAGCTCGCCTGGAAAAGTTGAAAGTAACATTCCAGTCGAGAGAGGAAATGAAAAAAGCAGGTCTCCTGTTCCCCTGGCGTCTGAAGTGACCATTAACGGCCAAATCACGGTAGGGAAACCTTTGATGAGTACTAGCTACCTATTAGTTATGATTAATCGGTGCTAAGACTAATTTATAAATTTGTTTCAGCAATTGTCTCCTGAATCGAACAGTCAGCAAACTGCTCAGTGGCTTCGGAAAAACAGTTTTGGAAGTTACGTCTCGACGTTCGCCAATTTCAATGGAGCAGACATCCTTCGTCTGACGCGAGATGACCTGATTCAGATCTGTGGTCTGGCTGATGGCATTCGACTTCTTTATGCTCTTCATTCCAAGTGAGTTTCCGGAAGGAAGTGGATGATACAAAACAATCTAGACTCCTCCAACACTTAAAAATTTTTCTCTCATCCTTAGGGCTATAGTCCGATTGACTCTTTACATCTGCACTCCCAGTTCGGCAGTGTATCACGCAGTATACCTGGATCACGTTGGTAGGAACGAAATGTCTCGGAAACTGGCTGCGCTCCTGGGGGTTCACCAAAATCAAATCCACGATATATTCCTGCAAGGTCCAAACGATATTCGTGTTCTCGTCACGGACGAAGTCGTCAGCAACATCAAAGACGAATCCATGTTTTCAATCGAAGTTTTAAAAGGTAAACCTAACCACGACCACCGCCTTGTTTTAACGTTTCACCACCAAGTTTCCATTCTAAATTGAAAGTGATTTTCCTTTCAGACGAAAGCCGAGGAAGATTCATCCTCCTTTTGAAACCGGCAGCCACATCAACCTAGGCACCAACCTCAACTCCACTCTTTCAAAACCGACAGCGAATCTCAACAGAAATCATTCCCCAAGTGCCATTCATTCCATCCACTCTCTTTACCAACAAATTTTCTTTTAATACTTAAAATTAGTTGTTGATATTGTTACATAAATTCGCTCAGAGAGGTAGTTTTAGCTTAAGGGTGTGTTCAACCCTTAAAAAAAATTTTATAGCTCATAAAAGGGTTAAGAAACAAAAAATTTAAATTTTTAAAAATTAGATGTGATGCTTTTAGTCCGAGCCTAAATTGTCGAAAAGGTTTGGCAGCTCGCGAGAGAGATTTTAGTCGATATTAGGTAGAAGAGTCAACATGGCTGCAGCTTTAGATGATCAGAATCATTGCGTTAGATTATAATTAGCTCAGAATCCGATTGACTGATTCAAATTATTTTTCTATCTCTTTTGTTCATCGATTGTTATCGATTTGATTGTTATTTGTTTAAAAGAGTTTATTGAAAAGTGTTATTCGTAATAAATATTTTATTTTAGTACTGCGGGAGGTCTGTGGTGTAGGGGTGAAAGTGCCTGGTTGTAGAAGTTATAGTCGTCAGTTCGAATCCCTTTCCTCCCGTATCCTGTTATCCCCAAGGGTGAAAAACGGGATTAAAACTCAAATACATAAATATTAATAAATAAAAATTTAGTGTTGTTATTAATAACATCTATTTCATCCTTCAGTTAAATCAAATTTGGGATTTTGGGTTGTTCTCCTTTAAAGCGAGGGACTAAGTTAAACTATAACATCACCTCCGTGGTTTGTAAATGACACGAATCAATGACCAACTGAAGAACTGAGCCAATTTGACTTATGTGACAAAATTCACCTTTTTGGTAAAAATTGTTGGGAATCAATTTCATAGTACCATTCTACCCAACCACGTACCTAAAAACCAAATTTTGTGTGTTTAAGGCTATCGTATTTCATTAAAATTTATTAAGTGAGTCAAAATGGCTCAGTCTGTAAATATATAGTTAGAATCTAAGGAGATATGAGTGTGGTTATCCCATTGAAATTACTACGCTTTGAGGTATTAATCACTTTTGAAGTTTAGAGTGTGCAATATTTATGAAACGAACTACTCAGAACGGAATACATTGCTCATTGACTGTGTATTATGCAAACAACCATTCGTTTTGGTAGTGCCAACCTAACTCTCTCTTTTTGAACCACAGATATGCATTATAACCAACTGATTCCCTCCTAAATGTGCATTATTAATGCAATGAGTTTTGTCAAAAATATGTTCGTAACTTAAATGATTCCCTCCCAAACCTGTGCATTAATTATGAAAAGAACTTGTGGCTGTTCGTGCATTATTTATGAAATGGAAGTCCTCCCCAAATTTGTGCAATTTTTATGAGACGAATAGGTGAGCAACGACAGGAAATCAAGGTAGATTGTAGTCTTCATAAATCAACATAACTCATGTTTTATGATTGTGGATGGGTTAGGCTTCAAAGGTGTGCATTATTTATGAAATCAGCCTCTCCTACAACCGTGCATTATTTTTGAAAAAGATTCCTCAGTAAATTTTCAAATTATTCGAAATAAAAAGCGTGCATCAAGTGCGATTTAAAATGTCTTCAGTGTGCATTATTTTTGAAATTGATAAGTGATATTCAAAGGTGTGCATTATTTATGAAATAAACCTCTCCCCCCATTCGTGCATTAATTTTGAAAAAGATTCCTCAGTAAATTTTCAAATTGTTTCTAAATAAGAAAGCCTGCATCAAGTACGATTTTAAAAATCTGCATTCGAGTGTGCATTATTTTTGAAATTGATATCCTTTCACCCTTAAAAATAACCTGTGGTAGTTTGTGCATTATTTAAGAAATGCAAATTCTTTCCAAATTTGTGCAATTTTTATGGAACGAATAGGTAAGCAACGACAGAGAATCAAAGTGGGTTATAGTCTTTACAAATCAAAATGACTAATGTATCACGATTGTAGATGGTTTTGGTTTCAAAAGTGTGCATTATTTATGAAATGAACCTCTCCTAGAAGCGTGCATTAATTTTGAAAAAGAATCCTCTGTAAATTTTCAAATTATTCGAGATGAAACAGCGTGCGTCAAGTAAGATTTTAAAAATCTGCATTCGAGTGTGCATTATTTTTGAAATTGACATCCTTTCCAAATTTGTGCAATTTTTACGAAACGAGATGAGTAACGTTGGGGATTCAAGCTGGGTCACAGGCTTCACAAAAAGAAACAACTCTTATTTATTATGATTGTGGATGGTTTTTGCTTCAAAAGTGTGCATTATTTATGAAATGAACCTCTCCTCCACTCGCGCATTAATTTGAACAAGATTCCTCACTAAATTTTCAAATAGTTTCTAAATGAGAAAGCGTACATAAAGGACTATTTTAAAAATCTTCATTCGAGTGTGCATTATTTTTGAAAAACAATCGAAAAATCTTCACACAAACAAAATAATCACAAGGAAAAATTTGCCTCCCCAAAGAACAAAAGAAGAAACTCAAAAAAATTTTCCGAAAAGAAAAAAAAAAGCGGTTGGCAACTGTTTACATAGGAGTTGAGTTGGCTTCCTGGGAAAGCGCTTTTACTGCTGCTGACTCGTGAAGGAAATTTCCAGTGTCCTTTGGAGCCCCTCCCACAGAAGAGATCGATAGATCGAGAGCGTGAAAGGTGCTTTCACTCGCATTTCGTTTTTGTACTTTCACCTTAACGCACGCTGTTCGGGTACGAATTTTCATTTTGGTAGTGTTTCCTTTATTTCCGACATTCAAATAAAAATAAAATAAAATAAATAAATAAATAAATAAGTGAATGGTGATGTTTATTTCTGTTTAGAAAAAAATTCTAGAATTTGAACTTCTAAGTCAGGTAAGTCTGTTTATTTACTTTATTTTATGTTTAATAATTAAAATGGAATTGTTTACGACAGCAGAAATATTTTTTAAGGGTGGTTAAGGTAGCTGAGTGAATAAGGGAGGTTTATTTGTTTGTTTCCTCCCTTAAAAAATTTTTTTTGGAACATTTCAACCCCCATCATTGTTGTTTATTGTTAGCTTAGAATGAGGTTATGGTGGTAAGGTGAAGGGAGGAGCATGAAAGCTGATAGTGTGTTCGCTCTATATGGGTCAGACAACATCCTTCATTTTCTAAATTATTAAGTTGCTGACGTCTGTTTTTGTGATAAATTTTTAATAAGAATAACATATACGCGAACGGGGTGTGTTTCAATTAACTGAACAAAGCTATCAGCTTAATCAGCAATGGGGGAATGAGGTCAGTGGTTCTTGTTGCGGTCGTTGCGCTTATTTCCAGCTCCTTCTTCCCTGTTATCACCCATTTTTTCTTTGTTGCTGAAGGAAATTTATCTGAAAACTGGAAACTCCACCCCTTAAAAGGAAGTAAGGGATGTGGAGAAAAGGAAACCCTCTTCTCTGTTCGCACATCTCACAATTTTGAGTATAAATAATAAAATCTAATCCTCTCTCGCATCCAGTACACTTTCGCTTAATCCGTTAAAGAGTTTTACATCCCACCTTCCCTCCCACACTACAGAGCCTTTCTCAAAGCCTCCTCAAAAGCTCACTTCTGTGAACCTCCCCTCCCACACAAAGTAACCAAAAGCTCCATTCTCCAAGTCAAAGGAATCCTTCTTCTCAAAATCTAATTGTTTCCGCGACTTGAGCAACTTCAAAAGCTCGAGGCTGGGGCAGCAGGAGGAGGAAGAGAGGAGAGGAGAGGAGGGAGTAAGGGCTGGTTTGTGAATTTTTATTTCTCCCCTGAGAGAGCAAAAAACATGGAAGAAAATTTATAGCGACAAACTTTAAATCATCCGTGACCTAAATTTTCCTCATCTTCTTCCTCCTCTTCTTCTTCTCTCCTTTTCTTTTTGACGTTACTCTGCAGCAGTTACATTTTATTCGAGACCTTTTGACTAAGGAGCGAAGGTGGGTGGAGGAGGAGGAGGAGCAGGAGGAAAAAGTTTATGGTTCCAGTGTAAACAAAAACCTTTTAGAGATTACAAGGATTCATAAATGAACGACGACGAGTCTATTTGAGCTTTTCAACAAACTTTTCAAAGACATATCGATTTTCCCTCCTTTTCCCTTTCATTCTTTCTTTTTTCCTTTATCTTTCGTCATCTCCTTCCCTCAAATTCGATTGCTGTCTTTCCCTCGAACAAAGACAATTGTGGATTTTAGATAGAGCCTGAGCGGGAGAGAGGAAATGATTTCCTAAAAAGAATTTTTAGAGAGTAGAACAAAAAACTTTTTTTTTAGGAGAGAGGAAATGAAAGCGGGGGTTGGGGATGATTGAAAAGGTTTTAATTGAGATTCTGGTTTTGTGTTTATAAAAGAAGAAGTTAAATTAGGACATTAAAAGCTGGGATTCTTTTCTTCGCAAAACTTTTCTCATTGAATATTCAGTTCTTATTATCAAGTCTTCTTCTTCTTCCTCTTTTCTGACTAAATCACTCTGAATTTGTTTAGAACAAAATGGAACTAGTTCAACTCTCACTCCCTATATACTATCAAGTCTAGTTTTACGCGAACTACAAAGAAAACGACGTAATACAATCAAATCAACTTAGACTGTGTATAACTAGAACCCGTTGAAGTTCTATAAACGCTCAAATTTGAAGACGAACAAAATCTGATTATAGCTTAAAACGTGAGGAATAAAATCCCAAACAATATACTAAAACGTTTAAACTCTTAAGCTAAATCAAAACTTTTAAGAATCGATAATGAAGAACAGATACCAAGACCGATATTACAGACCATTGGCTCTCGAGTCACCCAAACCCCAGAACTTAATCGAAGCTTTGTAATTATGCCAGTCGCCTTTCGCTTTAATAATTTTATATTAGACAGTAAAATGGCGATTAACTTGTGTATAGTATATCTCTCTCTCTCTTCCTTTATAGTCCCTTTGTCTCTATCTATGTATCATCCTCTCTCTCTCTCATTTTATTGTTTCTTCGTCTCTCCTTCCTTCTCCTTTTATCTGTTTATCACTTTCCCTCTACCTTTTTTATGTCCTTCCCCTTTCTACTCTCTTTTTATTGTTTCAATATTCATTTCTGTAACCCGGAATTGATTCCGCTTAAATTCGACTAGAATTTCTAGTTTGAAAACTTTTCCGCCCATTTTTGGGTCTTTTCAACTGTTTTTGTTGTTTTTTGTTGTCTTCTTTGTTCTTGTGTTTCTCTCTCTCTCTCTTGCTGTATTTATAGCTCATTTGTCTCTCTATTTATGTATTACCCTCTCTCCCTCTCTCTCAACAAGTAGAAAACAAACTTCATGTTAGAAACAAGACCATTCTAAGCCAGTTTAGCTTCAATAAAAAGTGTGCATTACTTTTGAAATGAATTCCTCTCGGAAATGTGCAATATTTTTGAAATGAATATTTAAAATAATTTTTGTTTTATTTGTGAAGTGAATTGGACATGAAAATGTGCAATACTTTTGAGGTGAGATCTCCCTTAAGCATCACTGATGAGACGAGTTCTGCATAGAAATGTTCATTGCTGCTGGAAAATGTTTTGACAAAACTGTGCGAAACTTTTGAAATGAGGTGTGTAACATTTAAAAAAATAAATTTTAAGAACCAGAAGTCAACATCTAGTTAACCAAAAAAGAGCCACATGCCCACCAAGTGTACTCAACCAATCTCTAGGTCTTCAAATCTACATTACCAGACGAGCTTTTCAAGTTGAACCTAACAGTCCCCGGTTACAACCTTGATCCAAAAGTAAGAACAACCGTCAGTGGAAAGTTACAGTTACATAAATGCCACAGAAGACAGAAAATAGCAAAATCGATCGTAATTACTAATCTTCAATATCATCAAAAAAATGATCTAGTTAGGCTATACTATCCGAGACCTTAACACGATTCTTATACTGTATACTGAGAGCTACTGATTTCCCCTATCGGCTAACAGCATCTCATAATACGTTGAGAACTAGGTTTTTACACCGCGTCATGTTGTAACTAGAAACCAACGTTTCGTCCACTTCGGCAGCTGTGGGCATCGTGGGTAGACCCACGATGCCCACTGCTGCCGAAGTGGACGAAACGTTGGTTTCTAGTTACAACATGACGCGGTGTAAAAACCCAGTTCTCAACGTATCTTGTGTCAAGTTCGACTGCTGCGGAAGCCTTACTTCCGGTAACATCTCGACAGCTGACTCTAAAATGTATTCAAGAACAAATAATAGCTGACGAGTTTGTGTCTTACACCAAGTTGGTACACTAAAACTAAAAATCTAAAAATAGTGTCAAAGAATGAAGCCCCATTCAGCAAACCGAGAGACTCGTTTTTGATTACCAACAGGCCTCAGCTTTTTAAAACGCACAAAACGAGACTTCATCTCTTCAATTTATTCAAACCTACGCGAAACTCAAGATTCATCAACCACAGCAAACAACTCTCCTCTAATTAAAAGACCTTTTCCGCAACATCTCAGCTATTTCTTCACCTTTTCAAATTTACTATGCGGTATAAAAGATTCGTTATAAAAAGAAAGGGAGGAGAAAGAAATCAAGTCTGACATCATTAATATCCGAAGGCCGATCATTTTTCAACAGGAAAACAAAATCCCCCATAAAAATAAATTACTATCATAAGCCGTTTCCAAGAGGATCAAATTTCAACGGCCTCATTCTCGACAAAGCTCTACTTTCCACCTCCGCCACCACCATTTCCTCCCAACAAAGAAAAAAAATGAAAGCCGAGGAAAAACTATTTTCGCGAGATCACTTTAACGTCAGAGAGAAGATGAAAAATTCATTTTTGGGTAAAACCACGCTTGACTTCATCTCCATTCGAAATAAATTGAAAGTAGTGAGTGATAAAAAAGGAAAAGAAAAATCGCATGAAAAAGAAGGAACCCGGGAAAAAGGTGAAATTGAACAAGAGGAGGCGTGGGTGGAGAGAGAGGAGAAAGTGAGAGAAAGATGCAGCATAAAAAATTAATATCGCCTTCAGCACCAAATAAATTTTCTTTTTTTTCCTGACCTCATTCTCCTCACGTCAGAGCTAAATAATTTATCAATTGCGGGTTCAACTGAGCTTCACATTTAAATTCATGTGACTACGAATAATTTAACATTTTCCTTACATTTAAAATGTAAACAAAATGAAAAGTCAGCACTGGCTCACCTGTCCCTCCTCCTCCTCCTCCTACCACCGCCTACCAAGCAGAAGATTTTTCTTTTCGCTCACTCCCACTCCAAATTACACGACGTACCGGGGTCAAGTAATGACCAGTCATTAAACACAAAAAAACATAAAAACTCAAAAATGAACACGAAAACATTTTAAAATTTAGTTTCAAAAAGGGCGAAAGAAAAACGGGAAAACGATTTCAGAGAGAATACCGAATTAAGGTGCATTGCTGATAAAGCCTCCGTTTTAAAGGCTTTAGAGCTTTTTTTGTTGTTGTTGTTGCTGCCTAATTCTCAGGTGGAATAATGTAAGCGATGGATGAAGGCCCCCAAGGGAGTTTGCCCAAATCCTCCTTCCCTCCCGGATTATACTTTACTTTACGAGTTTTTAAAAAATTTTTTCTTTTTTTGTGTGACCCAATTTTTATCTATCTGTAAGCATTCAAAACCCAGGCGTTGTAGAACGTGAGGTTTAGTTCCGTTGAAAAATTATAATTAGTATGACGTAATAATATGTATATTGAAAGGAAGTATGTGGGTGTGAACCGGAAAAGCCATGACGTGTGCTTTCAAGTTAAATCCTCAGAGTTTTTTTGGTAATTTAAAAACAGATACTTCCAATTGTTAATTTTAGAATCGTACACAACTCTTGTTTATTTCATAAATAATGCACACTTTCACAAAAATGTCATATAGTTACTGATGCACAATTGACAATAATTTTCACAAAAGGATCAAACTACCTTGAAGTAAAATGTTTAAAAAGACAAGAGACAGACTGCCACTACTCAAAAACTACTTTTGGTTCGCTTTACTGTTGTGAAAATCTCCAGCAGACGGTCGTCAGTAAAGGGAAAAATGGCGACAGTGTTCTTAGTTGTTGTTTTCACCCATGATTCACTTCAATGATTCACTTTTCGCTGGGATTCATTTCATAAGTAATGCACACTATCATGACGACTTCGTTCTGTAAATATTCCCCTGCCTGAACCCCCAAAAAGACATTCATACTCCTTTACAGAGACAGTTTGAGCTGTACCTTATCCCCCAGTTCTTAAGAACAGGCTCTTCTACCCCTTCATGTCTCTATAGACTAGTTTAACCCCTCAACATAGAACTACCAGTTAAGTTATTAAGAACTTCCCCAAACCCGAAACAAAACTAACAAATAAAATGGTCTGTGTACAGGTTTTCTCAAAAACAAATAAAAGCCATGAACAACTACAACAGCAGAGAGGAAACATCCGGAGAAAAGTCGGAAGTAATATTTAAGAAAATGAGCAGCACCGGAGTTAGGAACCAGAAATCAGAAAACCGGAAAGATTCGATGGATAACCACTATTCGGGAAGCGAGTCCCTGGATTTCACATCCATAGACAACAACTGTTTCATCGACAACGCATCCGTCGACACCGTTTCCATAGATAATAACTGCTATCAGGACAGTTTATCAGTAGACAATTCATCAATAAATGTGTCAATGGATTTGCACGAGGCTTCAGAAAGCACTTTAGACTTGCAAGTATGTAGAACGTACCTAAGTGTAGATGAAACTGTTTAGTGGGCACGTCATCCAAACATACACACAACACATTTACAGAAACTCAATCAACAAATTACGTCATAGCCGGGAAGAAAACAAAATTCCCGGAGAAAATTGGGACGCTTCCAATAATGACTCAAATCAACAGAAATTAATTCAACCCCCCGCTATCCTCATTTCGAAATTTAGAAAGAAGAAACACGAACAACAAACATCCGACTCCCAACCCTTGGCCCCACCCTTTTTGGATCAAGCTTTCTCACCCAGTAGATCCTCGGCGTTTGTTTTTTAGAATTTCCCATCCACTCACTCAGTCATTCATTCATTCATTCATTCACTCACTTCTTCATTTCATTTCATATCTCCTGACAGCCGGACATAAATTACACAAATTCGTCGCTTCTCTTCTTCGCAGGAAATAACACAAAGTATTTTAGACTTAGAAGGAACCCAAACCTCGAGGAACAGTTCAGAATATGGAACAAGTCTCGAATTGCAAGGAATA
This sequence comes from Columbicola columbae, assembly GCA_016920875.1. Lineage (NCBI taxonomy): Eukaryota > Metazoa > Arthropoda > Insecta > Psocodea > Philopteridae > Columbicola > Columbicola columbae. The sequence goes on from JADMLL010000006.1 coordinate 12,040,059, forward strand.
ACCCAAGTACCATCTTCACCTCCTCCTTCCTACGAACACGTTCTGGCCGAGGCAAGTAAAAATCTCCTAAAAAATCATTCACGCTTCTTTTTTTTTAAATATTCAATTAACGACACTAAATAAATTAAATTTCAAATCAAGAATTTAATTAAATTTTTCTTTTAATACTGCGACGTCCATTAAAAAATTTATCTTTTCATTTATCACTCCATCAGGGAGTCAAGCTCAAAATCCGCCTCGCAATTTCCATTCCCAGAAGCTTTTATTATAATTTTATAGCTCGAAATTTCATTTTTTCTTTTTATCCTCCTCGAATCGCTGTTGCTTTTGTTATCTATCACCCAGAGCCAGAAATCAAACTCGTGGAAGTGGAGATGGTGTTTTGGAAGTAAAACCGAACCTCACACACTAAACTCATTTTTTTTCTTATAGACAAGACTGGCACAACAGGCAGCTTTGACAGAGGGTACGGAAGAAGAAGAAGAAGAAGAAGGTGCTAGCAAATCGTCAGGTACGACAGCCGAAGTCCAGACTCCACCCGAGCCCAAGAAAGGAATCGAGATTATGCATAAAACTCACAAGGAATTCTACAGAGCCGTAGCCAAACAGTGGGGAATCACGTGCAAGATGAGCGATCATTGCCGATGCCTAGATTGCCAGGTAACAAACCACTTTTAAGACATCACAAACCGAATTATCTACCAGAAACAAATAGATAATGATGTGCTTATCATTTCAGAGCATGTATTTCGACTGCGAATACGATTATAACGAGCAGGAGAAAACTGACGGTGGACTAGGAGCTGGAACTCCTATGTTTATCTCCGAAGTCATGCATGGTAGTGCATGCACTCTCCTGTGAGACCTCTAACCTCGTCAAATTCTAAAAATTTTTTGATATAAAACCAAAACCAAAACATCAAACAAGAAGTGGATAAAACTAAAGATTGATTCAGCAACCTGCTGATGGGTAACAGCACATCTGTTAAAAAGCTCTGAGGTATTACCACTACATACAAAAGATAAAACAAAAGTCTAACTAGCAACTGATTGACTAGAAGATAAATTAAAATGGATAAAAATATCTGAATGAAGTTAATACCAAGAGATGTAGAGAAATATTTATACTCAACACTTTAGTCCTGTGAATTGATTATGTACAAAATCAAATATTACAGTATCTTATTTATGTGTCCATATAACCTATACTCACTTAAACATATACTAACAACCACACTAACACTTGATAACAGGTCAAACACAGAACCAAACAAAATTACTTTAAGAAACTCAACCCAAATTCAAAATATGGATTGAAACACAACCACCATGACACACAAAAACTGTTTCATACAAGAATCAACAATAGCAGGACCAAACAAACAAACATATACTGTTATATTTGATGTATATATTTAGATAAGAGCACTTTCATTTACAACAAATACCTCTCACAATTTCTTTTATGTGTGGAATATGTAACTTAGTCCTTTTGTATCATCATGCATGTTGTAATGTTATAAGATAGAGATTCAATTACAGAGTGTGACAACACAAGTACTTTATATTAAGAAACAAAACTTAAATGACATTCAAGAAAAACAGGAAAAAAAATTTTTTTTTTCAAAAACCAAAATGGCAGCAGGATGATATACTTAACCAGTCATTTATGTAAACCTAATTCTAATTGTAGACTCTTAAACGTTGGTAGTGTTAAACGCACAAATTGTAATGCCTTTCTGGGTCTTTTTAAAAAAGCTGGAAGCCATGATTTTACTAAATCTCCCCCTTCCCCATCTACCTTTTCCTCTTTTAAAACGGCGAAAGAAACGAGTGAATGAGTGAGAAATTGATGACATCTACCTTGAGAGTTAGTTTATCCATATTCACTAATCCGGATTAATTATTAAAAAACGAACGCGTCACTCTTTTAAAACAAAATCATATCTTTAAAACTGAGGAAACGTGAAAAACTGGTAATAATTTCGGTTCAAAGTGTTTAATCCACAACACAACACTCTTAAAATAAATTTCCGTTACGAAATTCTGAAACCACGATGGAAATCAAAATGGCGGACGCATTCAAGCGCGCAATCATTTTAAGTTTCAGGCGAGGTCAACGATTGATTCCTACATAATTATTTTGATTTTTTATTTTGGAATACACTCAGTATAAATTTCTTCCTATAATAAATTATATATTATTATTTTTATGATTATTTAACTGTTCTTTGTTTCGTTTTAAATATTTTAAGGCGTTTGAGTCTTGTGTTACTCGTTTACACGTGGTTGATGAGATATTGCTCTCTCAGAGTTCGCATCAATTTATTTAGAGATATGGTGATACCTCGGTTCATGAAAACATTTCTTTCTATATTATGTCTAAGTAAAGTAAAAATTTCGCCAAATTTTCTCTCTTCGAAGACGTTATTTCATAATTAATGCACATTTTCACAAAGGATTTGTTAGGTATATATCGCGCGCTTCTGTGAAGAGTTCATTTCATTAATAATTTCAGCTTGACCAATATTTTATTTCAAAAGTAATGCACATGTGTTGGTTAAACATGGTTTGAAATTAATCCTAATTATTTTATTAAAAATATGTCAGCAAAGCTTCAAAAATGGTTCTTTAAAGAAATTTAAATTTTGTATGGTTCATATTTGGCCCTGATCTAATGACAGAGCCGTTTCTAGGCATATGCAAACTATGCGACCACTTAGGGCCCCGACTGCCGAGGGGGCCTTCGTCGTTTTATTTTTAGGTAGCCGACAACTTATTTTATGTCCAATATTTGAGAAGAACAATTACAAATTTTCTTTGGTGGCAGAATTATTAATAATGGCTAAGCGCGAGCAAAAACGAAACAGTGACGGTGACACTAAATCTCTCGTCTGAGATTCACTTTTGCTCTCCGCTCCGGAAAGAGGGCCTCCCCGGACCCTTCCCCATCTACGCTCTCTGCCTAGGGCCCCAAACGCCTAGGAACGGCTCTACTAATGATTTGATGGATATCCTGATGACGAAATGATAAACTAGAACTGACAACCTCTATACAGACAAATATTCTCTGAAGAAACAAGAGCCATACAAAACGTCTCCCAACAGCACACAAACTCGGAAATCAACAAAACGTTCTTGTCTCTTCACAAAAATTTAAATTTCTAAACCAAAAATTTCAGACACAACACATAGTATACAATAAACAATCTCCTAACTCGAGGTATCACTCATCCCTCAATCATTCTGATAATCAAAACTTCATTTTCAAATTATAATCGATCACTCCCTCTCCTAAAAATCCGTCAAAGAGAAAACCGTTCGGACGTTCGTTGACCAAACCTGTTGTAATCTATTTTTGAAATTCGGTCAGAATTAAATTAAATTTTTCAAATCGAAAACGGATTAAATGTGTGATAATCTAAACGTACTGATAATTTCACAGGGTTCCCTAAAACGGCTTTCGGACTGGATATAAAATGACCAACTCTGATTTCATCAAAATGACAAAAAAGAAATTAATAAATAAATATAAAAATATATTGTATAATATTTTTTAATCATTTTCATAATGTTTTAATGTACAGTACAAAGTGTTAATTTGCATGCAATAATGGATGTTTTGAAACGCTTTCTGATTTTTATTTATTTATTTATTTACTTATTCATTTATTTATTTAATCTTATTAAGATAATGGCGTCTTATGTATTATAACTTATACTTTATCGTTTATGATATTTCCAATCTTATTCGATTACTATAAAGTTTTCGACGCAGAAACAAAACTGATGCGAATGTTAGCGGAAAACAACTCGATTACTCTGTGGTTTTATGTTACAACTGTTAGCTTTTACGTTTAACTTATTATAACTATATAGCCAAGAAGTTAGTCTTGTTTTTACATGAGGAGAGTCCTTTTGTGTGTTTTCAGATGATGTTAGTGATGTTATTCGGATGTTTGGAGGGATAGAAAATTTTTTTTAGTGAGTTATTCAAGTCGAAACCTGCTGGTAGATTTGGAGGAAGAGAGTTTGGTTGTAGTAACTCACTTTCATTTCACTTGAGCGGGAATAGTCGATAGAATAACATTACTAACATTAATCCTCGACCAAAGACGTAGATTACTTGACCCATAACCACACTTCTTTTAGGTTTCCTTATTCCTCTCCTGTTTTTTTTTTTCCTCTTCCCTATGTCGTCTCTACTAGCTCCAAATTATGTCCCCAATTTATACTAATAGTGTTATGCCCTTCCCATCTCTCCATAATCCTTTAACCCATGACCAAAGACTTCTCAAAGGCATAAGCCACCTGACACACAAACACGCTTATCTTAGTCAAAGTTCCTTATTCCTCTCCTGATTTTCCTACCTCCTCTCTTCCAGTCCCAGCCTTCCTTGCGCTTCATCCTAACCATCCCTCAACCCCCCAAAGACATAACCCAACAAGACAGGTGGTAGTTAACAAGGATACCGGTTAACTATACCAACTTCCGCTCCTGTCACACCCTCAGATTGCCAAATCTATAAGAACTACAAGTGAAAAATAGAAAACCTTGGGACTCAGGTGTTGTGTACGATTCGACACTGAGCCGTGTGTTGGTCTCTAGTTCAGGAAAGAATCCTAAGAAGAGCAAGTCAGTCTGTGATGAGTTTATATCGTAAACAGGATTTTCAAACCATCCGAAATAAACGAGCCGAATTTATCGGGACTCTGGTCTGACTTTATTTCCGACTTTTCCTCTTTATTTCCACTTTTTTTTGGCTTGTTTATTCTAGTTTTCTCATTTTTCATCTCACACCGCTCTATCTGTTTACCTCCATTTCTACTTGACTGCATCTTTCTCATTTATAAACGCAAACAAACTTCAATTCTGAGTTTTTATTTCTCTACCCTCAGCCTCCCTTCCCTCGCTACAATCTATACAGATTTTTATTTTAGATTTGTCTTCTATTGTATTTTATACATATATTTCAAAAAATGTTTTATTCAAATCAATATAGGTCTTAAAATATGAATCATCATCATCTATACGATCATGAATAAGTGAATGTTGGAAGGGCAGAAAATTTGTATAAAGATAAACAACGTTTCAAAATTACTTTTGTGCTCAATTCACCCCGATACTGAGAAGCTAATACTTGATAACCCAAAAGGGAAGACAATCAAACTGACCACAAAACGATATAAAAATAGTATAACCCATGAAGTCTTTCTAAAAATGCAAAATTCATTATACCACCCAATGTTCGAATTGTTCTACAACTGATACTTGATTTGCCATAGTTATACTCTCACAGCAGTATGGAATAAGCTAAAATTACGAGGAACACGTGTATACACAGATGGAAAAACGGCCTTGCAAAGCCAGTAATACAAACGAAATGGAAGCTCTGGTTCGTTTCGTACTTTCGTGCCCAACTCACAACCCACTAAGAAAAGGACTTCCATCCATGTCTGAAGAGGTTATAAAAGGAATTCAAACTTCAAATAAATTTAATTTCCCTCGCAAGAAATCTGTTAAGTAGTTTTTTGAACTCAACAAATTTTAACTTTTCGTTTTAACACTGTAACATCCGGTGGCCACACTGTGGGGCCTTGAAAACAGAATCCGTTGCCGGTGACCCCACGGTAGTGCCATACAATATTCCATAAACACCACTGGCTGAGAGCTGGTGACGTCACATTCGGAAATTATGCGCATATGTCGCTGGCGATCTTATACTTATATACATATGTGGAAGATTACCACTAAAGTTCATATGTTGTGAATTTAAAATATTGGTGCTCAGTCAGCACGAGAGTCAGTTCCACCGGTACCGACACGAAAAAATTTACATCAGACCTCCGGACGTCATAGTGTTAATAGCAATAACTCACAAGTCCCATAGACGGCTATGAACACTCAGAAACTGGTCTATCAGTATTACGAATTTTGGTTTTCCATCAGACAGTGATTTGAACCACATAACCGAAAAGATTCATTTCAAAAATGACAGCAAATTCAAGAGAAAATTACATTTCATAAATAATGCACACCCTTTTCTTAATTATTCATTAACGCACTAATTTGTTTTAAGCTGCTTTCTATTTAATAAATTTAATTAATGAATTTCACTTTCCTACAAAGGAAATAATAAATATTCTCACATAAAAATTTTTTTACAGTAAATAAATGTGCAGTATTTATGAAATGATAATTAATACCATTTATAAGTTACTTACAATACACCATAATTGAACGTGTATAGAATTCTGATGATAACAATACCCACTAATCAACTCATCACACTAACTAGAGCACACCACCTACCTCACACGAATACTCTGAGACTAATGAACTCACCTGAACCTGGTGTTAGTCACATCCGCAAAACAAAATCACCTGCGCGCGCCTTCTATAAGTTTCATCTTTAGATCGTTTTAACATTAATCACTATCTGACACATAACACCGGCTAGTGTGCATTATTATTGAAATGAATTCTTTGAAAAAGGACACAACTTTAATAGGTCAGTAATGACGAAATTAACTGAGAGTTTCAGCTCCTCCCACATCCTGTTATACCTCAGGACAAAGAAACAAAGCCGAGCCTATGTTTAAGGATGTTCGAGCTATTGAAACGGTTGGCTGAGAGACTTATAGATGGTGATCGACTTCGGCGACTGTTTTCACCAAGAATTAGAACACCTTTCATAAATAATGCACACTCTTAGGATGAATAAGTTTCATAAATATTACAAGAGAATTTGTTGAAACATACCAACACTAGGCATCATTTTCTATATGTACACAAAAATATGAGTTAGAACAAAATAAAGGCTGAACCAAATGGATGAATACCCAATTAAACAGATAATAACAACAGCAAATTACTGAAATATAAACGTTGCATTTATTTATTTATTTATTTATAAACATAATCACCACTTCGCAATATTTAAGATGTAAGTGAAGTTAAAATAAAAAGGGCGTATGGGGGGAGGAGGAACAGGACATTATTTCCTTCAAAATATTTTTTCAGACACGATTTCCGGTTAATCCATACACATTGTTAATTGGATAAAATTAATTAATTGATTCCCTAAGGAATGAAAATTAAAAAAAAAATTAAATCAATCAATAGCCTTGGAATTTGGGACACAATTCAATTAATTTACAATCATCCTCCCAAAAGCTTTGTTAAATAAACAAATCCGATAATAATACAAAAAAAGCAGACGAATTTCACATCAGTCCCAAGTCGATAACAATAAATAAATAAATATATCCAAAGATGTCGTTAACAAGTCTCCGTGGATCGAATCACAAAGATGGGAATGCTGTTTATCAAGGACTAATCACTTTTTAAGTTAAACACTATCTCTCTCATAAAACTTTCAATATTCGTTGTCCCAAAACGAATTAAAACTCCATTTTTATACAATAAATGGTATAATCCACGGTATTAAAAAGAAACGTCGACATCTTTACCTTAGACAAGAACCTTAGGCAAGAACACAAGAAAAGAAAAAGTCCTCAAAGGAATGAGAATATGCGTGGTGACACACACCAAAATAAAACCCTTATGTATCTATGTACACAAGAATCATGCAAAAGGAACACACACACAATGATTAATTATGTAACAGAAATTATTTTTCTTTCTTTTCAAAATCAGAACTATTTAAAAAAACGCAAATTTACAGGAAAATTTACATGATTAAAAATTAAAAAACAAAAATTATTTTTTCTCTTTCTATACCAGATAATTATTTTTTTTTTCATAAATCAAAACGGACGGCGTACAAAAAATCATTCCTAATTTATTTAATGACGATTTCCTTTTCACATAATTAGATACAAAAATTTTTTAACGGTTTTCCCTCTCTTTTAATTAAATTAAATCCCTTTTCTGATACGTTGACGTTAGCCTTTGTTTCATTTATTTTTTTATTACTATGAGCACGTGCCTAACATTCATTCATTCGTACTCGTTAAAAACCATTCGGGTATTAATTACAATTATGATAATTATCACAGAAATAAATCGTCGCCATAACCACCACCTTTTATACAGATATAACGGTCGGGTCAGTTTTGAAAAATTAAGTTGCAGCGTTCCAACGGAAATCCGCGATAAATTCATCTGTTTAACTTTAAATGACTTAAAATATAAATACCTTGATTAATATTTTACAAAATAAAATTTATTCCTTCCTTTTTCCCTCACTCAAACCCATTTTACTTCACTTCAAACACCAAACACCTGAACATGAAATGGAACACAACAAAAATAACGGATTCTGGCACCACGACGTTCCGGAAACGATATTCTCGATTTCGTCACTTCCGCCATATCGATTTTTTCCTCTCAACGGCGGCCATATTTGCAAATTGATAATTTTTGTTTGTGTTATGTTTGATTCGTATATTTTCCACCACGCCTTTTGCTTTTTCGTTTTAATAGTTGTCAATCGGCGAACTAAAACTTAAAAAGGCAAAACATAAAAAAGGAACCATCTTGTATTTAATTTCGATTAATTAATTTCGTTTACTTCTATTCCAAGACTTTTATTTGCTTTTGCTTATAAAAATGGATTTCTTTATTTCAATTAAATACGGTAATGTCACAATAAATAACAATTAATCCAAGAATTTCATGTGATGAAAATAATGCCTCTCTCTCTCTTTAATTGACTTTTATTCTTTAGTGAAAATTTATAACAGTTATCGACCTTTTATTTTCGTTTGAACCCCAAAATAAAAATTTTTAGCACTTACAACATAACTTGGTTTTAATTAAATCCGATTTAAGAGGAACACCATCCCGTTTGTTATTGTCATTTATTTAGTTTCCGTTTATAAGTCAAAAAACCAAATCTCACGAGAGGCTATATAATTGATACATCACCCCGACCTCCCCTTTGTGTGATAAACCTTGTAATAGTTGAAACGAGGACTCAAAATCATCATCATCAAAGCCCTCTAAATTGCACTTAGTTGTAGGAAATAATAATTAAAGAAAAAAAAAAGAATTTCAAACAATTTAGAATTGGGATAAAGTTACAAACGGTGTCAAGCATCACCAGAAAACTTTTCTAACTCACCAACTCTAAATGGAATATCACAAAACAATATTTCCAAATCATTCAGTGATATTGTGTTTGTGTGTCTTCGTTGAACGCTCAATAAATCTTAGAATAATTAATTTCACACTTTTAATGATTCGCTATTTGTTAAAATCATTTTATTAAAAGAACCTAAGCAAATTAGTTAGTTTCTCTGAGACAAAACGAATGTGACACGAACGGGGAACCTACTCGATATAAAAATCCAACTACAATTTGTATCGATGAAAAATATTTCATTACACTCAAGTTAACGGATGCGTTTTGTAGTCTTCCGTGATATATCGAGACTACGACACCAAACGAAACTGTTTCCAAGCTAATAAGCGTTGAATCCGCGACAACAGTTTTGACGCCAAATTGTTTCTATCAATACCAAGAAATCTTATTTAAACCGAAGGAAACAAAAACAAAACTTTTCTCAAACAAATTCCAAGTATAAAATTCTGTCAACGAAAGAAACTGAAAAATAAACCTTTCTGATGTCTAAAATAACCTTTCCTCCTTTAATATCTAACAAAGTATTTGTTTCTGTGCAATACAATTGAACAATTTGATACAGTAAACACTTTCAGTAGCTGCCAATATCAAACAAGAATCGTGTACAGACAGAAACGAATGACTACACTTTTAAATGACAGAGTGTAACGCTGCAACTGATTTCGTTTTGAACAGAGACTCACGCGCTTGACAAGTAAAATCGGATTCACGGTTAACTGTTACTCGGATAACCTAAATTGACTGACCCGAACATGATTTTCTCACAGAATATATGAAAATTTTGCGTTTGGCCAAAGAGAAAACTCTTCCTCGACTTCGAACCGCTCCAAGATTCCGATTTCGTTCCGACTTCCTCTCTCAGCAAATTTGGTTCGAGTTCTAAACGACCGCAAAATCCCTATTCTGCGATATTGCCAAGTTGATCCGAACGTTGTTGAATCAGTTAAGACGTAAATGACAACCGAGAGATCTCGTAGGTACCCGCCTGTCGAATGGTCTTTGAAGATGACAATCACGCCAAATAGCTATACGTATCTTTCTGTCCTTCAGTTCTTTCTAGATATTCTTTTTCGATCAATATATCTATGCATTTCTGAAAATACGACAAAATAAATAAATAAATAAACCCGCAGACTGTATTTCCTGTGTCCGGTTTGTTCAACACCAACATCTAAAGCACCCACCTTGACGATGTTCACTCGAGGTTTGAACCTCGAATTTAACTGATTTAAAACTTCGGCGACGAGCTGCTGATGCTTCAATACCTTTCGCATTTTCATAATACGAACGATGGCTGCCTGAATCAACAATTTCCGATCTTCTTCTATGTGTTTATGAGTCGTTTCTTGTTCGATTTTCAGTTCCGTTTTCATTGGTATATTAATGTTTACTCTTAATTTTTTGCTGAAACACAAAATATTTTCCAGTTAAGTAATTATTCCAGGTCTAAGAGATTTTATCTTGAGGACAGAATTCTTGGGGTTTTGTCTTAGCCCAGACTTCTTCTTTTAATTCCCTCCTAACTACCACCCGAGACACCAAGTAGTTGGAAGGTGACCTGAGGTAAGGACCATCGTCGTAACCCCAGGGGTGGATGGTAGTTGGTTAGATAGATAAGGACACGACATAGACTAGATGCGAGATTGCTTTAGACGTTGGCCTGGGGTCTGTGAAGGAGATGGAGGTAGGATTTGGATGGTCCGCCAGCCGGGAAGAGTATTTGAGTATAATCTGGCGATTTCCTCCTCTAAAGTGTGAATCACCAGACTCAGTCCATCTCAGAATGAGGATCTCCAGCCCAGACTTTGCTGATTCGGTCAGGAGGAGAGAATGAACTACTGTAGAGTAGTAGAAGAATAAAGAAAATAGAATAAGAAGAGAAGATAGTTAGAGAGTAAGTACAGAGTGACTAAGAAATAGGAAAATACTGGAATATACAGAAACAGAAGTAATAAAGAGAACAGCAGAGCAGGAACAAAGAAGACATATAAAGCTAAAAGAAGTCTTGTGGTTAGTAAGACGCTAAAGGGATGCTACAGGATACCAGAAATAGTTTAATCCCCCTTTTCACCTTTTTTTTGGGTACAACAGGATGTGGGAGGAGGATTCAAACTCACGATCATAGCGTCCAAGTCAAGAACTTTAACCACTATACTACACCTCCCGTGCAGGACACCAAAAACAAAACCCCAAATCCTCAAACACTCACTTGTTATAGCCAGTATACAATGAAAGAACCGAATTCATGTGAAGTTGACTTTCGTCGTCCTCACACTGAAGTAACTTCGCCTTTAATAGAATCTGGACGACTTGAATGAGGAAATCTAATTTGATTTGAGTAGATTCTTGAAGTTGTTGAACAGTCCAGCTTTCGGACATGTTATATTGCAAAAGAACAGCCATTTGAAATGTTGAGGCTTGCAAAGTGTACCTATCAAAAACAAAATCCCTCAGTTATAATTCACTTAGGCGGCTTAGAGAGCACAAAACAACTTTCACGTAGTCCCCCCATTACCTGTGTTTAAAGCAATTAGTAACAATTTCACCCTTTGACATATTATACAACCAGTTTAGCTTTCTTCCGCTGTGTTGACTCCCATAAAAAGTTGTGAATCTATGTATACTGCGTTCGAGCTGTACAAAAAAAAATGTTTTTGAATAAAAGAACTCAAAACCGATTACTGTATACTTTAATCAGTCACCACCATCGTAGTAACAAATTGTTGACAACGTGTTAAACTCACCTCCGTGGGTAATGAAAATATAAAGCACTGTTGTAGTGGCCACGATCCAGAGGAAAGAACTTGAATGCTAAAATCAATATCGATTGGTTCGTTGGAATTGATCAAATGCTTCCGGAATTGCTCGTTCAAATCTTTAGAAACACCGATATCCTAAGAAAATAGAAAATCGTTTATGAAAAATTCTTATCCAACGAAAACCTAAACTCCCTGGATGATGATGAGTCTCATTTACCTGAAACATTCTCTGAAGTTTTGACGTATACTCAAATCCGCACGCCTGCTTTAATTTCGAGATCATGCTGGCTTCTGCGTCATCGGATGCGCTCATATGTTGAACCAGTCTCTTAGCTAGCATTTTACTATAAAACTTTTGAAATACGTCCTTGTCTTCTATATACTTGAACACAACCATCTGAAAGAGAAAATCAACCCTCAATCCGCGTCTATTTCGTACCATCAGACATCACACGAATCCTCTGAATTGTTCAAGTTAATTACCAGTTGATTCAGGGTGTCTTCTAATTCTGCCTCTTCCGGATTTTTGCTAGACTTCTTTAACAATAAATCGCAGTATTTGGCTAATAGTTCAGGAGATTTTGAAGAACTGTTTCCTTGTCTGAAAACAAATAAAAAAAGCGTTTATATATTTCATATTTATATATACATTATTCATTTCAATATATATTTCTTAGCCTTTTTGGGTGTAATAATGTTCGCCTATCACTGAGAAGGAAAGGTCTGGTAGAGGAATCGGGCACCAAAGTACAAAAATACAGCGAAAAATCCTGGGTCCTGTCAAAGTATCGGGGACGTCAAAATTGCGAGCTATACGACCATAACTGACTTGACCAGAGAAAAGAAACTTGAACTCAGAAAGACTGTCCAACCAGGTCTTCAAACACTTCCTCAAAAAACAAACCCTAAAAGAAGCAGGGGTCACAACAGAGAAACAAAAGAGTACAAAGTACGAAGTACAAAGACAAGACAGTCTCGAGAGGAAAGTAGAAAACACCAGCTTATACGACAAACCAAAGGTGAAAACAGGGACGGACGAAATAGACGCAAGAGAGAGAGAGAGAGAGAGAGAGAACACTGTCACAAGAAAGATGGTTGAAACTAACGAGGTCCAAAGTTGGCCTGGTCGAATGAAAAATTTTTTAATAACCAAAGACCCCAATCCTAAACTGAAGCAATCAATAATTCAATAACTACAACTTGAGAGAACCCTATAGTCTCTCATCTTGACATTAACTAAAATAATCAAACACCCACCTGGTCACTGAGTTCGAATTAATGAATCGTCCACACGCCTTATCCAAAGCAGCAACAAAACCTGAATCGTTGTTGAACGCCGTTAACACGAGAGCGTTGTATTTTCTATGCACTTCCAATATTGTGTTTACATACATTTTAGGATCCTGTCATGATGATAAAAGAGACAAACATAATCTTATGATAATGATTCACGAGGACAGAATTTAAACAGAAGCAACAACGAGGAAACGGATGACTTACGCTTGACGCGGCATCTCCGCACTTGTCAATAGCTGAAAGCCCCTGATTATAAATATGAGTTTCTAGAAGACTTCGAAGTTCTCCCAGACTATCGGGTATTCTAGCGACCAAAGTGAATATCCTTCCTAGATCCTCGTTCTTGTCTGCGTATAACAAATGCTGAAATTCCGAATGAAATATTTCCATATGTTTTTCTATGAGAACTTTTTCGCATGTCTTCGACAATCTTTCCATCGTGGTCACGTGTAAGTAAACTCTCACGCGTTTCTTTTCCTCTTGTAATCGTTGCTCAGCCTGGAAACAGAAGAACAAACATTATCATCCTCTCTTCCTTTTCTAAAATGATTTTGGTTTTGTTTTTCGTTTCTTCCCCAACTCGCTCATGAAATTTTGTTCAAGTTGGTAAGAATGTCTTCAGATTTTTTGTGGTTTCAGGACTTCCATCGAATCTTTGTGTTTTGACATTTATTACAATTTTTAGTTTATTAATTTACAATAGTCTTAGTGGTTTTAAATTTCATTTCGCTTTTGCTCCAACCACACGAAGTCGATAGCGGGGTCCCCGGCACTCCACACGACGTTCTCCGCTCTTGTGGTATATTGAAGGTAGGTCGAGGTGGTAGGTGTCAGACCCATCATCCTAAGATATTTCTTATGATGATGGGTTACTATCCCTTCCCAGCTTAAGACGGGGATTTTCTATATGCATCTTAGCTCTCGGGTTAGGAGTTTGTATTTCCGATCCTCCTCCACCTCGACCTCCTTCAGAAGGTCTCTGTGATTATGCCAACTTAAACTACGGTTATCCGATTCCTTTGTAGATCGCGAATGAACAGATCCGGTTTGTTGTTATCAATCTTGCTCTCTATTCGGACTACCGTGTCGGATTTTATGACTACACGATTACTTGTTATCTTCTCGGGATGATTACTACTTATAATAATAAAAATACATATTATTATAAATTTATACTGTTAATAAGAAGTATTATTTTCGCATACTGTTATTTATGCTTCATTTTTTTCTTTCATCTTCCTTTCATATCTCACACTTTACCATTACATTATATGTTCCTTAATCTTTCTCCTTCCTCTGTCCTGATATTCGTTTCATAAATACTGCACGCTTTTAGAAATCCCACATTCTATATAGAAACTGTGACTCTCCCCCCATTTTGATTTATTAATAGCAGCGAGTCTTCAAATCTCTATGCAACCAGTCAAAGATATACCCCAACATAGTAACCACTAAATAAACCTTCATTCAGGAGGAGCTTCAGTATTTCGCCACACAAACGCAATGTCGGAGTGACTAGTAGATACGCATCTACATGAAGCTTATAAGTCGAATCACTAAACACCTTCCAACCAAAAACCTCTTTAAACCCTCCCAATCATCAATCCAACAACCAACCCACCTTTTTCATGTACTCGGTGACCGGGTTTTGCCTCAAAAAATTAACACTTTCCTTCATGTAAAATCGTTCTGTGTCTTCCAGAAAGACATTTTCGAACGATTCCTTGTACACACTGAGATTACGTCCTTTGGCGTTCGATTCATCTTCATTCAATCCTAAAATAAAATTAAAAAAACTTTTTAAGAATCAAATCCAACAACAAAAGGAAATGTCTATCAATTTATCAAAGACCATGACTCCACTCTTCGGTTAATTTAATTCGGATTCAAACAACAACAACAAAAACATTTTTCCACTCTACTTACCCAATTCTACGTAGCAATTAATAACACCGCTAATTAAACGCGTATTAATGGTTTCTCCATTTCGTTCTTTCTCTATTAATTTCAACACAGCATTAGTTACCTGATGAGAATCCAAAATTGAATTCGATTAATTAATTCCTTACATCTTAACTAATTAAAACAAAAACAGAAATTTTTGTTATCATTTCTCTTTCCCGTCAGAAATTACCTGCTTATTTAAATGTTTGAATAAGTAATCCCTCCAAGTGATTAGAGCAGCTTGATAAATTCCACAAATCCCTCTGCTTCCTTCTTCGCACTCGCGACGAACCCAATGTCTATTCAGATAAGAGCAAACTCCGTGTAAAACCTTCGAACTGAACTGATATTCGTCCCATTCGCGAGTATAAAATGTGAGAACGTCTTCGTCCATAAGCTTAATGCCAGCCTAGAAAGAGAGAGAGAGAGACTCAGAAATTCGTGATCCGAATCAACATCCAAATCTCAATCCAAACACAGACTCACATTTAGCAGTTCTATTAGATAAGTTTTAAGGAACTCTCTAAGACGTTTGTATAATTCTAAACCGACGAGCTGAGCTCCTCCAGAATAAGCATTCTTCTTTGATTTGCATGCCGCTGTACGACTGTGGTTCTGATGAACGCTCGTGCAATAATTGTAAACGTGTCTATCGCTTCGATTAAGGAAAACCAAAACCAGAGAAGAAAGGAAACAAAAATATTCAACAAGGCAAAGACTGAAATCTAAAAACCTCTTCAACTTTGTTATCTGTGCAAATATAAAAAATTTGTGATGAAATAAATCGAATCCGTGAGTCGATTTAACGACTTTCATGCTAAAGCAGGTCGGTTTGGTTATTAAGAATGACAAAGGAATGACACCATCGACGCACCGTGGGAGTAGCCTTACCAAATCTGCCTTCCTTACAATTTCAATGACCTCTAGCCAAACAAGAACATCAAATAAATTATTATTTCTACAATACTATAAAAATTCTAACTGTACTCTTTAGACAACATACTAAGAACCTAAAACCGCTTATTTATCGTTACTAAAACTATTTAAAAGTATCAGTACGCGTTTAGTTTTAATGTAACATTCGGCAATTACAAGAAAGTCAAGATTTTTGGACATAATCCCACATACTTGAAATTATACAAATTATATATTGGTGCACACATTGTCATTTTTAAATTGGCAACAAACGATTCATCAACTAAAGCCGTCAACAAGCCTGATTAGAAAACTAAGAGTAAAAAATGGAGTCTATAAGACCCTAAATAAGTTTTACATTGACTCGAGTGATTGAAATGAGTTCATAATCAAACTACAAAAATTTAGTGTTGCTTGATTTATAAAATTTATGAATGACAGAGGATGGGAATTGTTTTTGGTTGTCTGAAAGGAGACAAAAGGGTTATTTCATAAATAATGCACAATGAAGTCTAATTAAATAATTTTAAGTCAAATGTAGACTTAGGTTTGAAATAAAAACAGAAACGAGAGTGAACATAAGCAGAGAAGGAAGCAACAACTAAGAAAGAGGTTAGGACCTGAAACGAAAGGAAGTTGGAGTGTTATTACCCAATGTTTAATATGTATAACTTCAAGTCTAACTATCAAAAAAATTTTAACATCTTGACATCACCTCACTCGATTAGTAAATCTTCAAAACAGGCTCATAATAACATTAAAAATTTGCGTTTAAATTGTATTGATCCAATTTATAAATGACTGAAAACAGAAATTATTTCAGGTTGTAGAAGGGAAACATAAAGGTCATTTCATAAATAATGCACAACAAGGTGTAAATGTATAATTATAAGTCAAATATAGACCTAGGTTTGAAAGTAAAAACAGAAAAGAGAGTGAACCTTAGGAGAGAAGGAAACAACACATAATAATAGAGGTTAGCACTTGAGACAAAGGGAAGTTTGAGTGTTATCACCCAATGTTTAGCATGTATAACTTCAAGTATAACTACAAAAGAAGTTTAAATCCCTTGACATCACCTCATATAATAAGTAAATCTTCAAAACATCAAAACCCACACTGAGAGTTGAGAAAGCTATAAAAACCCTTTTCGAAATAGTCTCACAACACAAAGCAAAAATTCAAAAGGATACGTATAAAGTTCCATATATCTAGACTTTGGCATGCACTGCCTGCTATACACTTGTTCAATCCCTTTTTTTAGATCACCCCATATCTGGTCTAAATCAATCTGCTTTAATCCTGGAAGGTTGGACTGATTTCGATGGCCTGACATTATTAACTGAAAAACAAACAAATCAAAACTTTCATTTCATAACCAACAAACAATGACTACACAGTATAACTATGTGTATATACTTTTTGTCTTATTACAAATTAAGAAATACATTTGCAATTAATGCCACATTGTTCTGACTAGTTTCACACCATTTTTTTTAGTTTAAAAAACATTTTCTTTGTTTCGTTTATTCTATCATTATTGTATTTTGATATCAAGGATGTGAAATGAAAAATGATACTTTGGATAGACAAAGTTCTGTTCATCGATTCAAAGCAAACAATTCCCTTATATTTTTTATACATCATTACAAATCTCAATTGTTTTAACTGATATCTACTGAGGGTCTGGTATCAGTAGCATGATAATTTCACCAAGTTCCCAGTCAGTCAGTTGAGAAAATTGTGATGTCAACACTACAACCATACTAAACTCAAGAGACTAAATTCTTTGGCCATTATTCTATCACACATTAGTATCTTGAATGAATCTTAAATGGGTAACCAAATGACTTTTATAAAACAAAAGAGAAGTTTGATCAAAAAAAAGGCAAAACATTGGAATGTTTTCATTTAAGTATCACATGACAAAGTTATAATCTTGAATGTGTTACAGGAGGGGTGAAATCAAAACAACAACATGGTGAAAGCTCTTTCATACATTCATCGATGTTTTTGAAGAATATTATGAGGGTCTCTGAGTACTGAGCTAATAAATGAGAGTCTGAGTTCCCCTCCCACATACTAGAACACTCAAGGGAGAACAAACAGGAAAAAGTCAGCAAATAAAATAAATATGAGGAGTCCTATCAACAAGATAACTTATCAAACTACCACCAAAATTTTATAAACAAAAGATTTAAAATAAATCCCTAACAACTAAAACTTCTAAAACAAACACAACAAAATGTTTTAAGTTAAATTTGATTACACCCTTAAAAATAATTCAGGAGAATATTTAAAAACTTTAAAACCAACCAATTCAACAAAACACCAACGTATAACAAAATGTCCTAATACAGAAACTTCAATTGATAACAAAATGACTCAAAAAAATTGTAAATCTCAGCATCAGGAAAATAAAACTCACAATCGGTAATATGAGAATGAAAACAACATCACAGAATAGGACAAAATTTTATTTATAACATTTAACAGCCTGAGTCCGAGCTAAAATTTTCATGAGCTTCATTCCCGAAGAGGGTTAAAAGGGCAAAATATTTTACTTTAAAATCATTTCCTACTTTCTTACTTTTTTTATGATCGCTAGAAGCATGCAATGCATTTCCTTCAGTCAGTGCTCACAGCAGTTTTTCCTGTTGCCATCTTAAACACAGTAAACAATGACCATCATTACAAAACAAACATAAAATTTGACCCAGCTCTTTGTTGCCAGTCATATTTCACTTTGATTTAATACAAAAACCGATTGAAAAGATTTTTTATCAAATTTAAAAGGTGATAAACACAAAAATAGAATGATTTGAGCTAAGGCAAAAGGTGAGAGTGGATGATGAAACAACACAACACCACAAATATGTACATTGAGTGGGTGGGGGAGTTTTACAGAAAAGAACAATAAAAATGACAAAATGATTTTCTATTTAATTATTAATCACCTTATTATCAAAAGGTATTTTAATAGTATGGTGTAAAACTAAAATAAAAACCATTTAATGTTTTGAACACTCGCCAAAAATTGTTTTTTTCTTTTTTATTCAGACTAAACTGCCTTAGTTGATTGCAAAATAATCCAGGAAGTCATTGATTTGAGCCCGTCATAAATAAAAGCTCGCCAAAGCATTTAATAACTAATAAAAAACAATTAACCTATTCTTAAATAAGTCAAAAGCCAAAAACAAAAAAAAATTTAAGCCAGAGAAAACAATAAAGAAATAATTAACAAAGCACAGCAACCTTTGCAATAATGAGAAAAATTTACCAACCTCGAGTATTTTTAGATAAATTCTCATTCAAACGTAATTTTTCCACAAAATCTCTCTTCCCAATTCGTTAATAACTGATTAATAACTAAAACAGCACTCTATTCGGATGTCCCTTTCAACATGTTCTTATCCATTTAGAAATTTCTCTCAGGCATTGTGTTCTAACTTTGCACAATATTCAGTTTTAAACCAACTTATTTGTCCATATCATCAAACATTCTTCCCAATAACCGATTTTTCCTTAAAAACAATTTACTCTCATCATCGATAATTAACGTACTGCGGAAATGTAACGTTTGTACGCTATTGTTGACGTACGCGAATGATGACTTCTGATACATGGACGAAGTAGACGGACGCCATTTCTATATGGGGGTCAGGAGATTACAACTTTTTTTTTTCTTTCTTCAAACCAATTTATTTCTTATTTAAAATTTCTTACTTACAATTGTTCAGTGTACGCTAACAATTCCTAACATTTCATGTTAACTAAGACATAATTCCTTCGTGTGACATAGATATATATTTGAATTTGATTACTAGAAAATAATTTTTTTTTTTAATTTCAAAAATAGGAAGTGAATCTCAGCTTCGTTCGTTTCTTACGCTCTAGCGGATTTTTTCCGAACTAATTAAGTCAACAAAATGACTTCGCTTCCTTTTACTTCGTTTCGCGGCCACTTGAGGTTAACGGATTTTTCCCGCGTAATTTTTTATTTTATTTTATTTCCCCATCGTGAGAATTCGAAATTGATAATTAAATTATTAAAACAAACCCGAAAGTTTTATAATACACAAACACAAAAATATTGCTTAAGATTGTTACAAAAACTCAACTCATTTCCTTTCCATGTTTCTCCCAAGCATCCATTGTGCTACTCATTAAGCATTCTAATTACATTCTAATTAATAAATCATAAAATTAATTTATAAAACTAACGCATTATGTGAATAAATAAGATAGAAAACACGCGACAAATTAAAAAAACTTGCTATTGTTAAATGATTAAATTGATTGCTTGAAAATGGCGGAAGTCTATTAGAAAAATTGAGATGTCACTAATTTGTGACTAATTTAGAACAAAGTTTTAATTTAGAATTAATTAATCAAAAATGGTTTAACAAATATCAATGCTTTAGCCAGTTTAAAATTGGTTGGTAAAAGAAAATGGCGTAGCGAAGGATCATGAAAGAGATGCAAATTGGATTTATTAGAGCTTAAAACCTTGATACTCAAACTGCGGTCCGTGGGCCACATGCGGCCCACCAAGCTCTAATGAGTGGCCCAGTGTAAACCGGCTGAGTGAAAATTTGTGAGAAGGTCGATTGCTCACTGTTAAGTCTGAACTATAGTGCCTGAACAGTATGAAAATGTTCGGGCCTGTGCTCAGATGTTAACATTGTTGGTCTCAACATATCTTTATGGGGCAATATACAGAAAATACATACAGAAACAGACTGATAGATGTACATACAGATGATGCCCTGAGGGTGGACTGTATGCGTCGAAAGCCGGACTTACCAAAAATTTTACAAGTTGTTTGGCCCAGTTGCAGTGGTCACAATGAAATTTGGCCCGGGAAGGAAAAAGCTTGAGTACCAAGGGCCTAAGTACTAGAACAGCGGCGTTCCAGACGTGTACCACTAACACATCAGGGCTGCTTTTGGATCTTCCTGAGAACTCGTGTAGTGTTACCCCGGCTGATTGATTAGGTGTTGGGGAGTAGAGCCTTCCCTTGAAGGTTGCTTCATTCAACAGTTTTCCTACCCCAATGACAAGGATGAGATCAGAAAGAATTTCTTCTATAACAGTTACATCACAAGGTTACTATAATATCATACGACGTAGATAAAACAGTATAATCATCCTACATGAAATGGAAGGATAAACATTTACGAGGGAATCTGTAAAATGTGGTTGAAGAAAATGATGACTGCAAAAGGATAAATTGATGAGTCTTTGGGAATACTATTTACTAGTCTTACTAAATACTATTCTACTTGTCTTCTCTAATACTATTTTTTGGGCATAAAACTCCTCAGGACAAATTTTCTTACCCCTAAGTCTAAATTGTAAGCTCTAAGCATCACCAGTAGAAGTTCAGCCTCAACTAAACGGTAAACGAATCCTAAAGCTTGAAGTAGTAGGGTTCGATCGACAAAATGGAAGACGAAAGAATGAAAGGAAGAAATGGCGAAAAGCAGAGATTGAAAGGAAATTTGAGTCTTAATAAGGGTTGATTAAGAGTTCAATTTCCTCTCCAGAAAATTCCAAAAATATGACCTGAGTTATAACAGCCAAAATGCTACCATTACTAACGTTAGTACTACCAACAGCGAAAATCTCAAGACATAAAATCCAAAAATAAACTCACACCACTATCAGAACACATCCAAAATTGTTTTTAATTAACACAACCACGAGTCGCCATCTTGAATTCGATAAATCACCATTTTCGGGTTAATCGATAATTTATAATATATATAAAATAAAAGTATAAAAAACCGTAGAGCTTCTCCTCGCGAAAGTCCTCAACCAAGCATTTACAATTTTCCTTGGCTAAGATCCATAGATTAGTTACGTCAGAGAAAGGATTTCCAAGTTATTAACTTTAAAAATAATTGTAGTTGCTGACGTCCACCAAGATAATCCTTTCGTTTATTATTAAATAAAAAAACGAGTACAATGTATGACGTCATAGTAATTAGCTAAAACATTTTGTAGCCTACCTTTTAGAAGAAGCAGGAAATCGTTCACGTCAAAGCCTGTTTAGGTGACCGAAAAAGTTTGTTTTGGTAACTGATACCCATCACAACATCAACACAGAAATTTAATTGAAAAACAATTTCGAAGACCTGATGTGCTCACTAGAAAGGGAAATTCTACTTTGCAATGCGACAGTTGATTTATTTCAAATGAGAATAAGTTATTATGAACCGAGGTCGTGACACCAATGAGTCATCCATTTTGTTTTATTCGCCTCTCTTTACAGGCTTTAAGGCTAGGAAATGACAAAAAAAAGTATCAAATTCGTTCAACAGTGTGATTGTCAACAAAAACTTTTGTCCTGCCAGCTACATAATGAGTTACTGTGTGTTGTGGACTGTTGTAGTTGTAGTCTTCTAATTATGACTGTGAATTTTTAAATTAATTTATTTCTTTGGGTAGAAACTCTGTCGAATCCATTGCTCACTCACGTCAGGCTGTATAGATTCAATATGATTATTAAGCTAAAGTAAAGGGAAGCCTCATGAAAGTGAAACTTTGGTAACCCAGAAAGACATAACACATAACAAAAATTATGACACAATGTTAGATACAATTTCGGATGTGTGACAGAAAATGTTTGTCACGTTTAGTGTAGCCGACAACACGATCACATTTGCAACAAACAAGTGACAATTTGCATGGAGCCGAAAGAGCACACACAAAGCATATAAATAGAACACACGACCAACAAACCGGTGAAGTAACTCGAACGGCTATTAGAACGACCGCAAAATATTTTCCAGATACACTTGTATATAATGTTTATATCAATAACTTTAGTTTTGCTCGAAATTCGTGTGCTTTGTGTCACTAGCACACCTAATCCCGACATTTATAACAACCATTTGTCCAAGACAAAACCGCCACTCTTCTTCCACGTATAAGTCCCTAAAAACCTTTGCACAGCACAAAACAATTTATTAGACACACTCGAGACCCATACCAATAAGAGATCAGCCAGACTTTCTTACCAAACCACCCAGCACAGATAGAAGGAAGACAGCATCGCTCTGGTCGGTGACGTCATTCAACGCGACAGCAAACTCATCTTTACCCCGGACTAGAGTGTCACTAAACACACCACTAGCTCCTAGACATAATCAGAACAAACTATAGTGGAACTTTTGATAACTAGTGGCTCTCATAGCGAGAAATTCGCATAACGAGCAACATAAATTGCAAAAAAATGTCTCTCACAGCGAGCAATTTTTGGCGACATTTAGATGGGGAATCCCCTGACAGATACAGAAAAAACTCAGAATCAGGGCAGATTCAAAGTTAAATCTCTCTGGATCTGTCTTATGTTCTTCACTACCACCCGAAACTCTTTCACTGTCACATTCTTAGGCTCCTTTTTGCTAAATTAACTTTCTTTAGTGCGCTTTTCGGCCTAACAAGCATTATTCTATTTTACATTGTTTTATATAAAAACGAGTAAAACTGCAGAACGAATTAATCTCGTTATGAGAGGTTCCACTGTACTTCAGTCCAATACTCCATATTGTGGTCGACCGAAACAACATAGTCCCAACACCACCAAAGTGAAAGAACACAGAGAGTATACAAACAAACAAACAACAGACAAAAACAAAAACAATCAAATTTTTAAAAAACTTCCATATATATGTATATATATATATAAAACTGATTTTTTATTGGTCACAAAAAAGCGTAAAATTAAGTAGTTAGACAAAAATCACCTTCTAGTTAAACATTACGTAAAAATTAGATAAAATTTTTTTCCATTTTATTTTATTTCTTTCGTTCATTTGCTCATGTTCTCAAAAACAAAATAATTATAATCATAATGATAATTAAATGAAAATTAGTTTTTAAAGTTAAATTTATTGTAATAAAAAACCGCGAATCGTCTTTTGCAGAAATGGTCTGATTTGCTTAAACTCACAATCATTCGGATTCATACTAAACCAAAAACATTGGCCCCCTGGCTTCCAAAAAATTAATTTTCGACAAAACCGAGTTATTCAAACCTCGGCCTTCTCCAAACTGATGCTAATTTAGCAAATCAGACATTCCATCAGAATTTTTAAATTATTTCAACAATCGGAACGATAAAAGCATAACAAATCCAATAATTACTCAACCTCGGCAATTTTCTCTTTCTTTTTTCTTAATTTTTGTAATTAATTACTTTTTTGTATCCTCATTACACTTCAATCACGTGACTATACTATCGCAATAAGCAAATTTGCTCGTCAGTCAACAAAAAAAAAAATTTTTTTTTTGATTTACAGCTGAGTTAGAGATAAGAATTTCAATTTGGTCATAATGAATGGATGAATGAACACTTCTGTTGTTCACTACAACTGGCGTTTGGACATAAATAAATTAATAAATACTGATAACGATAATAATAATAATAATTGACATCATAAGGATATAATTGCTTTGTTGGTTTGATATGGAAAAATTAAGACTTGAAGTTAACATAAACAATTCGCGTAAAAAAAGACTTAAACTCATTTCGAAACCCCTCTAAACTAATTCTCAACTTTGTAAAGGTGTCAGAATGACATTTTAAATCCCCAAAAAAATATTATCTTCGCCAAGGCACGAATCTCAAAACTTTAATACCGCATAAAAAGAGATTTGACAGGATTCCAAAACGAAAAACAGGTTCTAAACCCCCAAGAAAATTTTTTTTCTTTTCCAAACCTCAACTTAAAGCATTCGCATAAAAAGAAACCCTAGAGTATTTTGAAAGAATAGATTTGATACATAGGAACTAGTGTAGAGTGACAATGCCATAACTTGACAATAGTTTATAGTAGGAAATAGGTTTTAAACCCTCCAAACCCACTACTACAGCTTACAACTCGCTTCAAAATTCAAAAAAAAATAAATCGAAACTCAGTTTCACTGTTTCTTACTACAAAACCAAAACTAAATATCTACTTCCTACCGGTTTTTACGAGGATACACTTCCGGTTTTTAAAAATTTCAAATTCGTACCGAAAACCTTAAACAATCACAGCATTTCCATATCATGGCTTCGTTTCAACTTCACGACAGGAACGGAACCGTTCTCAACAAAAACAAGACAACAGAATAAAAATCGAATTCATTTCAAATAAATCAAAATCCTAAACTCGACTCAGCCGTAAAATTAAATACAAAACTTTAAAAAGAAAAAGGCCGTTGACTTTATCCAAAAGTTTCTGGAATGTTTTTATAACATCCTCAAGATGGCGCTCTTTTAAGAACAAAACGAATAAAAGTTTATTACAAAACCTGTTTCCTATCTCATTTGTACGTTCAACTTTAAAAAACTTTCCTCTCGTAATTAAACAGATCGTTAGAGGAATTTGTATTTTGTTGTGACTTTACATAAAAAAACAAACCAACAACTTACGCTTTTCTAGTACTCTCTCAAAAAGGCAGTAAAACAATATTCAAAAAAGAAAACCGTGCAACAGTGCATTTCACTTCGTGTTTTTGTAAATCAAACTTAATTAAAAACAAAATTATTAATTACCTAACACTAATTTAAATTAAACAATTTAATACTGATTTTTATATTACAAGAAGTTAAAAAAAAGAAGAAAAAGTAATTTAAAAAATAAACGCCCTCCGAAGCAGAATTAAAAAAAATGACCGGCGCCATATTGTTAAACACTGACTCCAGCGCTCCTACCGTCTTTCTCTTGAACTATAATTTTTCGTAACGGTTTTTGTTTTAACGAAATTTTTAAAACTTCAGTCTGTTTAAAAATTTCAGCAAAACAGCACAGAGGAAAAAAATCAATACCATTCAAAATCCATCTCTCACTCAAATGCCTGACAATAAATTCCAGACGTAATCCTTTACAACACTTTATAACAAAGCTTTCTATATATCTTATTAAACATACCCAAATAATATTTCACCTCAACAACATAACACACAAATCTCTCTCTTTCTTTCCTTAAACCGAAAAAAAAAACAAAATTATTTCCAATATTGTTTATAAATCATCTGCAGTTTTTATGAACTGCCAATAAAAATGTTGAAATTCTAAATTAAAAATTAAAATATCAACGTAAAATACTTAATGGCAAACTGTGCCATTCCTCCTTCTTTGTTATTTTTTTTTTAAATTCTAAAATCAAAGCTCCAAGATTCTTTCTTAGGGAAAAGCACTAAAAAAGCGTTCGAACAAAAAAAAATTTTTATCAAAATCATTTTTCTTTGTTCCTAAACAAATTACAAATGCCCAGATTTACACGAATCAAGCAATTTTTTTTTGTTCATTATGTTTAATTTGTCTGACTCACGCATATATGCTTTCACCGATCAAATTATGCAAAAATAAGAAAAATAATAATCTTACAATAAAGTTAGTAACAATGTCTTTTTTTAAGAGTCACATCGACCCCATCTTCGTAAAAATAATAATGCCGGATGAAGAAACAAAATGAATCAAAACCAGAGTGGACCAAGTATCGGGACCCAATCGAAGCAAAAAATTTCTTTTGGCTTCATTTTGTCTTACTTGGTTCCTCGTGTGACTTCATGAATCGCACGGAACTCTAGTAATGTTGAGTTAAAAAGGAACGTTAGATATTTATCAACCGAGAGTTCATGACTTCGGATGAGTTTCTACAGAAGATAAGATTAGGCTAACTGAAATTGAGGACTCTTACGAGCAATGAATGTCGAATGAAATTGGTACGATCTGAAAATAAAAAATTAAAAACTCGATTTCAGTCTTAATCAGAACATGCTAAACAATCAGGGATTGAAACTGACTTCCAAATACATACCTACAACCTTCAAATAGTCAATCATTAGTATATCAGTCTCTGCAGTTAGTTATACAGTAGGACCGGAATCTTTATCTAGAAAAAAAGAGAAAATGGCCGACAATTAATACCATCCACTGGATTCTTTAAGACTTTAAGAACGTTTTGAGAATTGATTTTAGACAGGTTCATTAAATATTCAAAAACTTATACAACTCTTTTGAGATCTTAACAAGATACATCAAACATCAAAAGTCTAAGTCGCAAATCTATAAATCTAACTAATGTCAACCTTTTTAGCTGTTAGTCATGGTTAGATAAAGAGCTAAACTGTTGTGTACATATATCTACATTCACAGTTAATATTATATCTCCTATATAAGAAGATCAGGCTATATTAGATTATATAAGAACATATAAGAGTATATTTAATTTTCTATATCCTTTTCCTCTTCCATTCGACCCTAAAACCTTTTAAGATTAGCCACTACACCCTTTTGATCTAAAACCCCAAATTGCCAACTGTATGATCTATTCAGTTGGTGAGTTAGACTGAGTTTTAATCCAGTTTTTCACTTTTGGGTGTAACAGGATTCGGGCGAAGATTCGAACCCACAATCATAACTTCCATAGTCAGGATCATTGCCTACTACACCACAGACTGACTTTAACAGTTTGAGTTGATCCCTGATAATATCAACATCTAAACGTTTGGTATATTATTTCGGTTGTCTTTACTATTGCCTTCCAGTACCAATTACAGTAAAGTCATTAATGTTTCCTTCTTATCAGACTTTTGATGTGGATGTTGAAGACCCCAAAGGCGTTGTATATATATAAATCACTAACTTATACAACTCACCTGTGTTATTTTTGGACTCGTTTGGAGGAGTCGATGTTCCGTGTTGCTGTCTTTTTATATACAAGTTTAATAATTTTCGTTTGCTAGGACACAACTTATCAAGATATGGAGCTAGTTCTTCCTCTCCGAAAACAGCATGAAGAGCTACTATACAAAACACAACGCTTTTCCTCACTGAAGAATGTTCGCTATTATAGGCCTGGAAGAAGAAAACGGTTTTAACACTTCACATAAACCGACATAAAATATCCAAACGACCTCATTAACAGTACATTATTAATCACCTCTATTAAGGCAGTCATAGTTTGTTTTAAATGTGGCAAAATCAATTCCTTATTCCTGTGCTGAACAACTTTTGTGATGGTTTTTACAGCGTACATATTGGCTGGATGTTCTTTCGTGTGGGCGAACGCATTCAACATTTTAAGAGTAGTGTCTACGGGTAAAACTGTTGCCATAGCCGAACAGCACGTCTCTGCATGTCTCACAACCTATTTGAGAGAGGAAACGATATCAGTGAGTGAATAAAAACGTTTCGTTGTTTCTGATAATGACCAAGGACCAAGCTTACTTCTTTGTTGTCCTTGTGAGGACCCTCAAACAATCTCATAACTTTCATTAAGAGTAACTCGGTGAAATCTGCAAAGAGTGGAGTTAGAGCGGGTTTCTTAAACATCTCTGTTATTGTCCTTAACACCTGAGTTATGACAACCACGTCGGATGTGACTTTACTAGGCTGGGACGAATCTATTAATGGTAATAACTGAACTAAGATTTTAAAAAGTTTCCTGAAAACAAGCAAAACCGACTTTAGTATAATTTAAGCAAAACTAAATCCCAAGGTACAGTGTCGTTAGAGTGCTTGAATACCTAAAATTTTGTGTCACAGTAAGAGTGCTACCCTGTCGGACGAGTCTAAATAAGAGAGTCAAAGCTTCCTTTTGTTGACTAGTCAGAGGCTCGCTGTTGACGGCACTCAGGGTCTGGAGAACGTTTTTCCAAGCTTCGGCTTCTTCTTCTGGATTTCCTTCCTGGTAACCATCCTGTTCGTCTAAACAATCCGTTGTTAATGTTTTCTCCATTCCATTATATTCTTTAACGCGTTGTGTCGGCGAAGATAAGGACGATGAATGACCCTAAGAGCAACAAATCAAAGACAAAATTCAAAATCGAAATCAAAATTCTGTTTCATCGAACAAATTCTGGCTAATCACTTACAGAATTACTTCCTTGGATGGTGAGAGCTTCGATTCTTTCTTCCAGTGCTTCCATCTTATCGCCAGGCCCAGCGGACATCTGACTAATACCAGAATCTTGGGAAGTTGTATCTCTATCCCTTTCGACTAACTTTGACTCAAAGCTATAATTTTGGATTTCAGCTGTGGTACGTCTTAAAGACCTGAAAAATCAAAACGAACCAAAGATAAATCAGCACTCAGGTTTCGACAGAGTGGTTATGGAAATAAGAAACGACAGCTTACTTGTATATTTCATCCGAATCGATGGCATCATGGTCGTAATGGTTATTCTTCAAGCCCAGCAAAGACGGTCTGGAAGGACTTAGAGCCGAGGGAGCTGGACTCGAAGGAGCTGAGCCACCACTTCCACCGCTACTAGAATGACGTAGATGACTTTGGACTAGACTCGCCGCCAACTCTTGTTGCTCCTTGCTGAGCTCGGCCAATTTCATTGTGATTATCGAAGTGTTCAAGTTAAATAAAGCTATGATTGCCTCTTGCGCTGCTCTTTTCACCTCTCCCGTTCCTTTCGAATCCGTGCCTTTTGTCCAGCTGATCATCTTTGATAAAGCAGCAGCTGTAGGATCCTTACCTCCGCAACCTAAAATAAATTTTATGATTACAACCTGAATCTCTAAACAGCCAAACCGAGTTCTAAAAACGTGACTCACTTCCTGGATTAAAATCAGACGGTTCCATTTCGGACGCAAGCTGAGCTAAATAATTGAGAGCAGCCACTTTCACTTTGGTGTTATGTGTTTGAGTAGGATCGATTATAAAACGCAGCATTTCGTTCATTTGCAATTCGGTTGAAAAATTCTCCCTGGAAATCATACCAAACAATTAAATCCGCACTCAAGGGGCTGATTCCGGGTGGAGGAAGTCATCATACAGTCATACCCACCTAACCAAACTTAAAGTAAACAAAATTCGTCTTCCTATCGATGTCAGCACATCGCTTCCTAATTTATTCAACAATTTCGTTAATAAAATGTACAACCAATCATTTAAGTCAGCCTGATGTTTGATTATTATCTCATTAAGGGTGTCTAAAAACAGGGTGAAAGCCTGAAACAAATTCCAATTCAATTTAGACACGACAACAACAAACTAGCAATCTTTTCAACATCTCAACAAACAGTCTCTACCTTGGTCTGTGAATCCATGAACATTTTGGTGAAAATCTCGGTAACTTTCTTGAGTTCCAGAGGAGTTAACAAGTTACCATTTCGAAGGTACTGATGCAAACCGACGAGACCTTCTTTCCTCTCGCTCCACGAAGACTTTGAAAAATTGGCTATTATTTCAGAGATATCCTGTAAATATGATAATACATAAAAATAAATCTCCAAAAATTTGTAATTTATGTTCCCGCAGGAAGTGTTACAACAAAAATGTGTCACAG
Source organism: Columbicola columbae (assembly GCA_016920875.1). Classification (NCBI taxonomy): domain Eukaryota; kingdom Metazoa; phylum Arthropoda; class Insecta; order Psocodea; family Philopteridae; genus Columbicola; species Columbicola columbae. Next base: position 12,070,385 of record JADMLL010000006.1, read on the forward strand.
AGGGTAGGTAACACAGAACATCCCATCCAACCCCAACACATCCTACCAACAAACCTAACCCAATCTCTAAAATTAATTTCTTTTAGCTAAAAAATAATATACATAACTAATATAAATTAATATAACTAAGTATAAGTAGAAAACAAATCACTAAGGGAGGACAATTACGCAGATAGAGGGAACCTAGAATTTAAATTTGAGAAGAGGTACGGAACAACAACATTTCTACTCACCCTACAGCCAGAATCATTCCAAAAATCCTTGTAAATCCTACTTTGAGATCCGCTCCAAGAATAAGACTAGCCACAACAAACAAATCAAAGCATCAGTTACAACAAAAAATTAAAAATTAAGGTTCGGTCTTAGGCGCGACGAAACACTACAGACAAGACCCCAGAATTTGGAAGGAAAAGAAAAAGCCGTGCAACACATAAAAATTTTCATTCTCTTGAAGCTACTTCAAAAGACGAAGATAGATTTCTAACAATTATGTCAGAGGAAGTATTTCTTCGAGGCTTTTGTCTTCTGCTCGCAAACAAATACTTGTATCACGATTCCAAAGCTGTTACACACACATTTGCTGACCAAGTCTTGATTTGATTTTTTTTGTAATTTCAGGCTTCAAAGAAAATTTATTCAGACCAGCTCATTAATGCATTTCAGGTCCAAGACATATTCCCAAAAGGGGAAAAAGGTTTCAAAGCATATAACAAACCAACTGTATTACTAAACTAAGCTTCTCCCAAAATATTAGGTGGACCGGAAAATAATATCGATTCTGTGCACTACACCTGAAAAGTGATAAATAAGAAGAACATGTATAATTTCCGGCTATTATTCATAATCACCATCCGAGCTTGGTAAATGTGACAAATTACTGAGAATTTATCACATTCACCGGTTAGTTTACAAAATACCCAACTCCTAGTCTGAGCAAACTTTTATTATATTCCTCCATATTCCATATAAGTTGGGGATTATATAAACCAACCGGGAAATGTGACAAATATTCATTACACTGTCGAATTTAGTGGCGATTATTCATAATCGCCGGTAATTATACATGATAATACGTCTGATTCATCACTTTTACCGTGAGATTTATTTATTACATTTATCACATTCACCGGCTAGTTTATAAAATATCCAATGGGTAATTTAATCAAATTTTCCTCAGATGCATTTGTCGCGTCTTGATGAAAAGCTCGTTCGATGTTACTGGCGAGGACAGCTGCTTCAAACCAAGGGACCTCAGCAAACTTTTATTAAATTGTCCCACTACAAATTGGAGATTATATGAACTAGCCGGTAAATGTGATGAATATTATTAATTTATCACATTTAATTGGTGATTAAGAATAATCGCCTGGAAATATATACATATTCGCATCATTTATCACTTTTACCGGCTAGTTTATAAAATCTCCAACTTGTGATGGGAAATTTAATAAAAGTTGCTCAGATCCTTGGCTTTGGTCAAGATTTCTGACATGTGGCAAGCAATTCAAGTGGCTGTTCTCTATGCTTTAGTAGCTTCTAGTTGAAAGATTTTTTCACTGTCACTGGCAACCACAGCTACTTGAATTGCTTAGCATTTGTCAGAAACTAAGCATAAAGCAAACTTTTAATTATTTCCCCATCACTAGTTTGATATTTTATAAACTAGCCGGTAAATGTGATAAACACTCAATAATTTATCACATTTACCAAGCTTAATTGGTGATTATGAATAATCGCTGGGAATCATACATTTTATTATACTCCCCATTTATCACTTTAACTGTAACATATACACGATATTAATTTCCGGTCCACTGGGACAAAAAATGAGTCTAATTACAGTTTCTCTGCCTAAAGCTTCATTACAATTAACAAGACACATACTTATACTAAGCATCGAATCTGATTTTGAGAGACAAATGACAACAATCGTCTAAGCAAAAGCTCTTGAACACATAAACGCTTAACAAGAACAAAGGAAAAATAAATTTCGACTTACATCTGACGGACGCCTAAGGGAATCAAAGCTTCTTTCAGAGCAAACGCTTGAAGTTTCCGACTCGTCGGAGTGATCATCGAAAAGTTTCCCAGGTTTTTTGGACGTGACGGATCTAATAACTTCGCTGTGACATTCGTCAAAATTCTGTCCAACATAATTTTTAATTGATTACCAAATCCCACTAACTTTCAAATTTTTAAAACCAAGAACACTTGACAGCACTTACCAAGGCATCAGCTAAAGCACTTTCAGCTTCTCTGCTTTGTTGCAAAATTTTCTGCGTCATCACAGGCCTGGCTGTTGAAGAAGTTCTATCAAGTGAAGACATGTGAGTCAAAACTCTGCTCTTAAAAATAAAAAGTTATAGCAGTTAGCTAAAAGATAAACACAATCATCAAGAAAGTGTGCATTATTTATGAAATGAGTTCTAACCTCAGTTTTGATAAAGATCCAAATCTTGTTGGACTAGTTTCTCTAGATGTTTCCCTAGAATTCGTTGAACTCCTGGGTCCTGGAATTCCAGATATCCCACCTCCGGATAGTTTCCTCGGCCGGGAAGTTGGAGACTGATGAGTGTGGTAACTGAGGTGAGAAGAAGGCGAGGCCGAACGACTTGTAGCTGAAATATACAATTCGAAGATATTAATATGAATCTAAGAAGAGCGATGGGATGTATAACTCAAATTTTGGGCCAGTCTGACACCCTTATTCAAGCAACTTTTTGATTATTTGTACAACAGCTAACAAAAAAAGAAAACTTACGCTGTGACTGAGAATAACCAGACACTCTACTACGAGGACGACTAACTCTTTCAGGAGACGCAATAGAAGTGACTTCCGGTGACTTTCTTGATCTCGCTGTAAATGAAACAACACAACTTAGCCAAACCTTTCAAGATAGTTTTCGACATTTTCCTTCTTCATCCAACAGACAAGAAAAATACGAGTAACTTACGCGAGTGATAACCACCATACTCATCACCTGAACACATTCAAGCAGCACAACACAAAAAAACTTCACTGAATCCATCACAAGCAAACAAACACAACAGTCGAAGACATGAAACATGGAAACTCGACTTACGTAACGAGGCACCCGATCCTGCCTTAAGACGGTTCATGGCTGCATACTGAGCCCTGGCATTGGCCCTCTGGGCGGCTTGCAAATCGATGGCACTGTTGGAACGATTTCCCGGGGAAATAACCTTCTTTTCACCTGAACATAGGAAACGACATGCCTTCCATTACTTTTATTTATTTATTTATTTCAAATTCCGAAATCGACGTCTTCTTATCTCACGGGAGAAACGGTTGAGCGTCAGGTCAGGGAAGAGGAAGTTATTTCTGCAGTGATCATCTCTTTCTCCCTATCTCTTTAGTATATATTCATTTCTAGTATATCACAACATGCTTTACAGTACAAAACTAATAAATGAACCGGTTATTTTGAAAGAGATCCAAGTCCATGAATGGCTACTACAAAATATTTGTGGCTTTAGTTAAATAAGTTTAAAAGTCATTTATATAATCAACGCCTTAAATAAATTAATACTGAGAAAATATATTATAGTAATCAAGTATTTTATTGTAGTATTTCAGATAAACATCATTCTACTAAGTATCTTTCAGCTTGTCAATATACAAACTGTGTATCATCTCAAAACAAAAAAACTTGGACCACTTTCAAAATAAACCGTTCACTTAGTATAAAAAATTTTTAATTTTCTCTCACCAAGAGATATTTAAATATTTGATAAATATATTTTTGAGTTTATAACTGACTAATTATCAAAGTGGTGTAAGTCCAATAGGACATCAATTTCCTCCCCAAAAATATTTTTAAACTATCACGCCGACAGGTACCGAATCATATTACTTATTGATCCACTCCCTGATGTTGCTGGTCTAGTTTTATCTGGACTTTGAGACAGATGGCTGTTAATTATAGTTATAGTTAAGATTTAACCCGTTTTCACCCTTTTTGGGTATAACAGGATACGGGAGGAGGATTTGAACTCGCGACTATAACTTCTTTGCCTGGTTAGTTAATTAGAATATAAATAAATAAACTTATTGATTGATTATTAGAAATACTAGCCGAATCAGTATATTTCAGTGTTTCCCAACGTGGGGCCCACATCCCACAGGGGCAATTTAAAAACGGTCCACTCCACACGACTTTAACCCTTTCGCTTTGGGTTATTTAAATGCAATGCTACAGATCGGTGACAAATTTAACAAAAAAGGCAAATTCTTAATAAAAATGCTGTAAATAGTTATTAGATATACTACGAAAATATCAAGTGAATAATTAGAACCGTCAAGTAAACTTAGTCGGGGATTCACCGCGGAGTGTGCCCCCTGATGCGGGGACAACAACGCCGCTGTTCGCACCTAATTGACCCAACTGAACTTTTGTAAGGTTTCACATCATTCAGTCGGTATCAATTTGAAATAAGTGTCCGTCAATTAATCGTTGATTTAACAGATATATTTATACATATCGTATAAGAAGTATAAATGGGGGTATAAAAATTTTAGACATGTGTGTGGCATAGCCTAAAAAAGTCTGGGAAACACTGCTTTACTGCATGAAAATTCTCTCAAACACTGTAAAAATTCACTTAGACCACTTTCAAAACAGGCTCTTCTAAATACAGTGGAAGACCTCATAACGAGTGACGTAGATAGGGAATACCCCGAATTGTGCAACGGAATTATTCGTGTCATTGCTACATCAGTCTGTTTAGAAGTTGTTGCGCTAACATCTTAGCACTTACTAACACTCACTAACAACTTTTATGTATAATTATTTAAATAAATGTTACGGATAACATTTTTTGTCTTTTTCCGGTCTAAAAACCTATTCCACATCAATCTATACGGTAAAAATTGTTTCGCATTAAGAGTAAGACTCCCGAAAGAATCATTCTCGTTTTACGAGGTTCCAATGTAATTTAACAAACCTCCAAACTCACTACACTTAAATTATCAACAAACAATTCTAACAGAGAGAAAATTACAAAATCCTCCTACAAGAATTACAGATTTACAAAGAAAAAACATTACTACAATACAAAAAAATACATACATATATTAAATACAGACATATACAGAGAAATAATACATAAACAACAAAATCATCCTAAAAATGTAAAGAAAATAAAGAATCAAAAATTACATATACAAAATATGACGTCACAAATTTTTTTTGGTACTAATAACTGATTCATAATTAATTAATTAAATCCAGGAAATTAATTTGGATGTAATAGACGCTTTAAGCATGTTATGGGTCATGATTTTGGTATAAAAAAATTTTTTTTAGCTTCCCATTTTGAACTGTTGTATCTGATGTCGGGTCGGAAAATTATAAAAATTTTGGGAGTCCCCTGTTTTTGTCAATCGGGTTTTGGTGTCGTTGGAAGTCAAATTCCCCAAATTTAGGTTTTGTGTTTCGTTTTTAAATTTAAAATTTCGTTGGTCTTGTATAGATAACCGGTTACCCGGTCGGAGGAGGAGGCTATATTTCAACTTTGTCTTCAGCTACCAATTTTCTGAACAGTGAGGATTGGAAATCCAAACTCAGTTACGACACCAACGACTATGAATTCAACTACAAGACTCATCTTCAAATTATCTGTTGTTGGAGAAAGAAAAAAGAAAAAGAAAAGTTGGAGAAATCCATTGTAAGGTTCATCAGGTCAGCATCATCACAACTTACTAGGCCGTCTTCGGAAAGAGGATCGCGGAGGCCACGAATTTGTCAAAACCAGGCACGTCGTCAGGGAAACTTACGAGAAACTTTCTTCGAACTTAACTTCACTTGACATATGAACACAAAGCTCTGTCTCAACCGCGACTTTCTCGACTCACAATTTTTTCATTAAATTTGTCTCAACGGTTCCGTTTCAGGCCCAATCCCTGGAGACTGTTCGCTACGTCCTCTACATGTGGACACAAAAAACTCGATTTAGACTAAAACCAGCTACAGTTGTCAAATTTAACACAAAAGCCTCTCATTACATCCCTTAAAACAAACCCCAAAATAAAAAAGACCACCAGAATCATAAATAACTTCCGATCGTTTGTACTTAAACACATTCAAACGAACAACTCATTTCGAAAGTAGTGTGCACTATTTATGATTCGTCGTAGATATTTATGATCTTCCCCGAAAAATGAGCCTAAATCACCGGTTTCTCGTTCGCCTAACTACAAGACAATCTTCCAGAAAAACGGAAGAGGAAATACCTTGAAAAGTAATCTCGGGGCACGTCCAAACGTTCGTGATTTCTTTTCCCATCGTTTCATTCCCTAAAGTTGAAGGAACAAAAACGATAATTAAAAATGGCGACCGACGATCATCCATCTACCAATAGCAAGAGTTATAAGATTCGATTGGGGTGTTTTACCTTTTTCCGAAACTTCTTCGGGAAACTCACAAGCGTTACTCTCCTCCCGTTTCACGTCCTCCTCATCGCCGAACCAAACTTTGTTCTTAAACAAGAACACCAAAGACTTGGAGACATGTTTATCCGTCTTTGATAATTTCTTTGGAGCTTTCCAACTCTTCAAAACAGGTGTTTCCAGTCTGTTACTCCTTTTGTGTCGAAGTAGTGAACGCTTATAACCTCTCAAACGGCTCAGATTTATGATCTTCGGAGCTCTCTTAAGAGTGTTACATTTAATACGACTACACGATATATCGACCGGATCGAAATACTCTTCCTGGAACCCGGTCAACTCTGTCATCGTTTCCGCATCTTTTAGAGTAGCAAACCGGCGTTGATCGATACACAAAAACTTGATTTTATCGATTCTTCTACTTCCGGTTGTGATTGGCGATAGGTTCAAATCCTTCGGGTTTATGTTTATGTTGTCCATTACTTTCGGACTCTTTTTCAGACATTTCTGCATTAAATCCATACGTTGGAAATGTTCCGGCATCGGTAGCAATCTACAGAAGTCGCCAAAAGCTCCCGGATCCAAGCCAATATCACCGACGATCGATAGCTCTCCGTCACATCGACAGTCCAATCCAGACGTATAAGTCTCCATCAGCCAAAAACAAGGCACAGACCGAACTCTATGATTCTGAAGGAAACGGCCCTTCTTAAACTCTCTTTTCTTTTTTCTCTTATATACAATCTCACTCTTCTCCACTTCCGGTTTTCTTAAAGGTAAACGCTTAACAGGGATTCTTTTCCTGGGTTTGTGACGGGGGGGTATATCTGAGCCCAGGGACGATTTACTTCCTCCTTTTATGGGACCGACACTTCTAGATCTTGAGAAAAAATCTGCGAACGGGATTTCTATTTCATTAAAACCGAATAAAAGCACAAGTCGGCCATTTTACAAGCGGAAACCTGATATTTACCTCTCCGGAAACGCGAGGGACAAGGTGACGTGGCTAATAAATAATCTTCCCTTGATATAGAGGTGAGAAAACTAGAAGAACTTCCGAGTTTGAGAGACAAACTTCTCTCTGAAAACGAACAGAATCTGGGAGATAACACATAGAGACAATCAAAACGACAGTCATATTACAGACGTCGAGGGTAACTACACCCACTACAACCAAACAATAAATCTTACACATAATTTTACATAAAATAATTATCTATTAACTAACTAACAATAATTTGAACAATCAAACAAAAACATTAGGAAATACACGACAACAGAAAATGAAAATGCAGCTGACGTATACGTCTAACACTTAACATATTAACGGACGGATGACGAGAATTCTCGTCTTCTCTATTCTACACCTTTTGAGCAATTATAATTTAAATTCGCTGACGTTATTAGTTCAGTAGCTATACTGTCTGGTCCTTAATGTGTCAGCACAAAAACATGTAGTTTCTACATAACATTAAGACAAAAATCTTTTCAAAAGAGGTGATAACTGCATTTTGGGAATGATAATAACGAAAGACATCTTAATAATAAAAGGTGGTCATTCACGTACTAAACAGGAAATGAGAAGGAAATCCGGGGAAAGTATCATTTTGAACGGGGTCATGCGACACACTACCTGTATCTTGCCTTTTCACAGGAATACCCGACCTGCGAGTTCTGGGAAGAGACGGAGTTCTGTGAAGTTGTTGGTGAGTTGCATGAAATCCGTGATGAAGGTTTTCAGCACTCCCTTCCGTCAGCAATAAATATCAATTTTCGTTTTTACAATCGAGTAGAAAAAGAAGACAGAACAAAACGAAACAAAAACAAAACATTTCCTCGTAGAGTTGGGAAATTCCCATGCAACGTCCTCTCCGGCTAACAACAACAACCGGGAACAATTAAAGGCCGGTTATAGAGAGGCCTTGAGTCATGTCCACCGAATCAAAACCAAAAATATAAAAAGTTTTCTCAATCAAAAGTCAAATCGCTTACCGGTCGCGCTACCTGGCATACGGCTTCGCACCGTAGCAGACGTCTGACGAGTCAGCGAACCTTGATTTAAACTTTGGTTAGAACCTGATAGAGAAACATCGCCGTACAGATTTTTCTTGTAGGAGTAGTCAAGGGTTGCCAACAAAGCGTCCGCTTGCTCAGGGAAGTATCCCTTGAAAGCCCAATAAGCTCTGAGGAGAGAACAGAAATCAAAATCACCACGTGGCCCTCAAATTTCGTTTGGAACAATAAATCCGACCGATTTGAATGCTCACCTTCTCGCCGATATTCTAGCCTCCATATCAGCATCAGACACTCCTCTCTTGACTGCTTCTTGCAACAAGGGTATACGTTTATCTAAGATGGAAAGTGGCCACGTGTGAATTAGCTGATCCAAAACGTCGCACATAGCTTTTCGAATTTCTTTCGATCTGGAAGTCATGTTGTTGTTGATGATGGGTAGTAACCTTTGATTGTGAACATTTTGTATGATGAAACGGATGGAGGTGAAAGCAGCTGACGCGATTACCTTTAAAACAAACATAATTAAATCCACTGTCATTTCTAAACTACAGCATCACACCACCCACCCACTCGACTGGCTTACCTTGGCACTACTTTGAATCAATCCTATCAAATTCTGAAAGACAACTTCCGCGAAACGAGCAAATCTGATCCCAAGAGTCTGAGCCAGATAAGCGATAGTGACGCAGGTCTCTCGAACTACGTGAGATCTAAAAACAAAAGGCCAGAAAAATTAGAAAGTGATGACACCGTTTCAAAAGTAATGCACACAAATTAGCATGATCGTATTAATGTCAACGACCAAGTCGTACCTGAGATCCTTAAGAGATTCCACAAAGGGAAGCTCCCATTTCTTAATTAATTCGTTGAAATCTTCAAAATTGTGCGCTCCGGCAATCAGAAGAGACCTGATTTTCTTAAACTGTCAAAATAAAAATAAAAATTTGAGTAGGCACGAAAGTGATCTCGCTTAGGTTAGCAGACGAAACCATCACAGACAACTTACGGCCTCGACTCTTTTATCCCAATCCATGTCTGGATTTCCAATAGTCGTTGCAATGGAATTGACCATTTCTTTCAAATCATGCGCGGAGAATATTTGAACGGTAGGCACTTCTTCAAAAGCATTGGTAAAAAATTCTTCATCAACTGCGCCAGCTGAAAGAGGAAACAAAAATCCTGAGTTCCTGTCTCCAGGCAAACAAGGACGAAATGTTTAACAATTGTCCACGGAAAATGGTTTTGCCAAAAGTCAACACGTGGCCTATTGAATACACGTTAAAGTGTAGTTCGTCCATGAAAGCTAAGCGTTTGAGTTAATGCGACGGGAAAATTTCCGCTAACATACGCATCGTGTACACGTAACCTTAACCCGTCGTCGCTATTTCTGACTCTTTGTTCCGAACTCATTGTGCAAGGTTATCACTACCTTCAAGCCTTGTTTGTCTGGTTTCACTTTTTTCTTCTTCTTTTGAACAAAATGTCGCAACAAATTTTACTCTCATTCTGTCTGTCTCTATCGTCTTTCCTTCCTGTATCTCTGCCTATAGCCCCCTCAAGCTCCTGTCTATCTCTTTGCCTTTTTTGTATCCCTCACTATGTCTCTTTCCGTTTTTATTTATCTTTCTATGTTTCTACCTCTTTGTCTTCTTACCCAAAGAGACTTTAACACAAAACTCAGACTTGTATCAGATACAAGATACTCACGGACTAGAGTTGATGAGAGAGGCGCAGTTGGAGGTTTCTTTGCCTGCAATTTTTTCACAACCGTACGTTCGATGGGTCGATCCGCTTCATCCTCGTAACGCCCTGAAACAACAAAATTTACAAAATTCATCAGCGAGTTAGAAAAATTTTCAGGGACTAAAAAATGCTCCTCCGCTTTTATTAAGCTGTCGAATATAAAAAACACAACAGGCGCTACTCAAATCAGGTGTTCCAAACTCTGTTAAAATATGAACCATTCAGAAGACATTCACTTCAAAAGTAGTGCACACAAGTCAATCAATGCGATTGCTTCGATTTTAAACGGGGCAAATCACATATAACAAATTTCTCCTAAATTATTTGTTCAAATTTGAGTTTAACGAATCTCAACACATCACATGTGCGACATTGCCCCGATCACCCCTAAGTTTCATTTTTCTTCTGATATATTATTCGGTACTCATTGTATTATAAAATCATCGCGAACCACGACAAACTATCTCAGAGGTCACACACAGAGAACAATCACCATAAAACCTCCGACAAAGTAAGAAATCATTTCCTCAAGATCCATCTCAAAATCGACTGACCTCTCCACCTGATCGAATTGAAATGAATTAAATCTCAGCGATCACTTATTTCTATTATCATCATTAATGAGTAGTCATAAAATAAATAAATAAGCCGACTTCTGTGTGGTAGAGAGAGAGAAAGAAAGAAATCATTTATCTGTAGTTCAAAAGCAATAGACCTGCCAAAGTCTAGATTCTAGAACAGGATAAATAAGCAAAACCGCAAAGAATTAAAAAGAGAACTGAAGACTCAGGTATACTTGTGGTTTAACCGTTTTAGTCTCTTCCTACCCCCTCCAATACAGGTAACAAGTCCCAAACAAGCGACTTCACATAAATAACTGGGTTCTTGTTAAATAAGTCAAATTGACTGCACAGGGACAACAAACAAAAAACTGAGCTACAAAGAGAGAGACAGAAACAAAAAGCAGACGAAATGAAATGGTGACGTAGGTTCGGTAATTTACCAAAATCACTTTTGGCCGGGGCCTAATTACACGGCTCAATGAAACGTGCATGGACTTCACGAACCGCAACAGACACACAACACAGATACTAAAAGAAGACGTTCAAGTACGTAAATCCCAATGGCGCGAAAAACAAGGCGACTCATTAACATAATGGCCAACGTAACAATAGATACGGATTAGTTGTAACGTCCACTTCCACCCCCACCCCGTCCTTCTCCCAAAATTTTATTTTTATTCAAATGAAGGCTTTTAAAAGCGAAACAAAATCCAGAAACGTTCAGCTAGGACGTCTGACAGCCATATTATAACCGTTTATTATATATATTTTATATTATTCTTTTTATGAGAACAATTTAAGCTGCTGAGTTTTAGACATTTTTGCTGACGGTACTTCTAAGGCTTTCCCGTTGTTCAAGTCAGCCTTGGAGCTGCAACGGAATTTTCTTAGTTCGTACACTTGAGTCTTGTTTTGTGCGTTTTATTCGAAAATTTAGAAAAGTATTCGAACGAACTCCTACTCGTTTCATAAGTAATGCACACTTTTACTCTGAATTATTTCCTCAAATAATGCAGAATCTAAATTGTTTGTATCTTATATACCGATTTGATTTCATAAATAATGCACACTTTTAGCAAGAACCCATTTTATAAATCCGGCAGGGAATCCATTTCATAAATTTTGCACACTTTTGCGAAGAACCCATTTTATAAATTTTGTCACGTTTAGCGAGACCCGATTTCATAAATTCTGCACACTTTTAGCAAGAATTCGGCACATATTTACAGGAAATTTATTTCATAAATTTTGCACGCTTTTAGAATCATTTCGTAAATTCTGCACACTAACATCATAAATTCACATTATTCAATTATTCATTTCACTGCAAACACTTGATTTCAGTTAAATAGTCAAACAATCAAATATTCCAGAGTGAAATAGAGATGAAATATTCTTGAAATGAATTTATGTTCTTGGTTTTATGATTTAAAAATGCAGAATTTATGAAATGGTTGATAAAGTGTGCAGAATTTATGAAATGGATTCTTGATAAAAGCGTGCAGAATTTTTGAAATGATTCTTGATAAAAGTGTGCAGAATTTATGAAATGGGTTCTTATAAAAGTGTGCAGAATTTATGAAATGGGTTCTTCACAAAAGCATGCAGAATTTATAAAACAGATTCTCGCTAAAAATGAACAGAATTTGTGGAACGAGTTCTCTGTATAAGTTAGAGACTAACACTTAAATTTAAATTTTTAAATTGCCCCACTCCCCCTCATCATTCTGTTATTCCCAAGGCTAATAAACAAAATCAAAACTCAAATCTCAACAAAAGCAATTTAATTCAAAAGTAATGCACACTTTCAAACGGTGAGTCGAAACCGAGTTCTCAACCACCAAAGATACATGTATCATTCGATGTGGGTGAAGTGTCTGAGCGAGGTAAGAACAAAATTCTGTTATTCTCTCTCTAATTTGACTTGAGCGACGTAATAACCGAAAGACTAACATCACTAACAATTTAAATTATTCATATTGCTTAAGGTTACTTACAATTTACTATCTCATAATTACTTTACAAGGCCTTAATCGAGTGAGAGAAAAAAAAACGAATTCAGTTTCAGTATATTAATTAGCATATATATAAATAAAACTTCTTTAGATATTCTTTTTAGACTTTGGATAAATGAAGAACCTTGTCCTCGATTACATGCACCGCATACACCAAAACTCATGTCGTTGCCGACACAACGTGTAATAAATATTGTTAAGGGCAGATACACTACAATTCACTACATTTCAGCCATTTTTTCGTTTTTATCGTTGTCTGCGACAATTTCTGAATTAAGCGCTGGAAGGAGGAGGAGTCGAGAAAATAGGTCAAAACGTTCGCCATTCGAGCTGAATGCTTACAGATTCGCAGTCCATTCGTAGTCTCACTCCGTTTTCGCTATCTCAAATAGTCTCTTAGAGACTTCCTGTCTCAGGCGGTCAAAAGTCGTACCTGTCGAATCACGCGAATAAGTAACGATCGCGCCATAATAGCGGTCATTTCAACTGACCTAGTCCTGATCATAAAGGTAAGCTGCTCAGGGAATCCTTTCTCTACCTATCCTTTGCTTCTTTCAGCTGTCAAGCAGGGACGAACTCAGGTAATCGTACTTTTTCATTATTCTCGGTCATCACATTACCCTCGCTGCTGGGATCGAAAACCAGCACCCTGCCGCAGCAATCGTCTTCACATGGACTTATACTAAGGCTCGACCCATGACACGCGTCTAGATATATATACTGTTAAATTACCTCCATTTTGTTTTTCTTTCGAACCATGTTATCAACCAGATAGTTTTGATTTGTTTTTTCACTTCTCGAGAACTCATTTCATAAATAATGCACAAGTTTAAGCCAAACTAGAACTATTTCCTAGTTTTCTAGTTCCGGAAGTATTTTTCTCGTCCGAAGACTATCTACTTGGAGAAGACTGTACACTTTTTATCCAAAATTTATTGGATTCTCTCATTAAACAGGATATTCGTGGTAAGTCTGTGGTGTAGTGGTTAAACGGCTTGACTACTGAAGTTATGGCCGTGAACTGTATGAACACTATCCTGAACATAGAACCTCAGGTATAATCGAAAACCTCCTAGATTATCACTGTGTTCGTACTTTTCGATTTTTGATCTTTCATTCCCAGAAAAGCTACATTCAAATATACATTTTCCAGAAGAACTCATTTCATAAATACTGCACACTTTGATGGGTTATAGTGGTGGTTTTGATCCTGTTTTTAACCCACTTTTTGGGTATAACAGGATGCGGCAGGAGGATTCGAACTCATGATCACTAAGTCCAAGTCAGGAACTTTAACCACCACACTGCTCCTCCCACACTCTGATGGGCTACTCATTTCAAAAATAATGCACACACTCATAGGTTACTTATTTCATAAATACTGCACACTTTGATGGGTTATTCCTTCCATAAATACTGACTGAAACTCTCCTGATGAACTAATTTCATAAATCATGCACACTTTTATTCCAAACTGAAACGGATTTTATACTTTTCTAGTTTCAGAAGCATTTTTCTTGTTCTCCAGTCTAACGGGAGTTTATTATAGTTGCATAAGACTGTATGAATGATACATCTTATCCAAAAGCTGTATTCTCTCATTAAACAGGTCAGATTCATTTCCACAAAGGTGATGATCACTATCCTCAAATAGAACCTCAGGTATGATCGAAAACTTACCAGATTAACCCGATTCACGGATAGAGATACGAATCACGTTCGTGATCCGAATTTTCACAAAACGAAACCATTCCATTGCCCTAAATCCAAGTTAACCCCAAAAAGTTCATTCAACTCATTTTTTACACTTGAAAGACAAGAAAGTAAACAAACCAGTGCTCAGTGTGAGGCAAATCCCGTTTTGTCCCCGTTTGGGTACCTAGTCGTGATCATACCCAACAAGACCCCCACATAAATGAACCATCACAATTCCAAGAATTTATCGAGTTTTTGACTTTGGAAGGAAATCGTTTTCGAAATCAATTAGAAAAAAGAAACCAAAAAACAAAAAAACTTCATTTTCACTTCGAACAGTCAAACATGCAACGAAACGTGATTCGCCACAGAGATAAAACTTTTTTCCCCGAACCAAAAGTTTGGCAACAGGAAGTGGCGAAGCCCGGAAAATAAGAACAAAAATTTTTGGAAATCGGGTTTTCGTTTTACGTCCAAACTTCCCTCTGAATCCACCACTCAGGCTAACTGTAGCCTACAACCAAAACAGTCTTCGACCAAGAAACGCTCACGCGAGGACATTAAACGACATTCTTACCACATGCATAATCAGGAAGAATTCGGGAACCTGTTTTAAGGATCGTCGACCGAAAATGTGACAACAAAAAAAACTCAAAAGACTTTGTAATCACTATTATTTATAGTCCATAATGGGACTTGAAAGTGCCAAAGGAACTTCCAATTAAGAGAGAAACGCACAAAAAAAGACCTTCAGCACTTTTCAGCCAGAAATTGGTTTTGCCTCTCTTCAACAATTTTCCTCCTTCTTCCTGTTGTCAGTTCCACCATCTAAGAACTAGTTTGTCTCAACTTTCCTCCCTCCCGATTTATCTAGTATCCATAATTTAACACTATGGCGTCCTCACGTCTAATCTAGACTTTCTCGGTTAGTGCCAGTGGAATTGACTAGGTAGGAGCCGGCGTTTCTTGAGGTTCTTGTTCTCCAACCTTATCGTTAGTTCCCATGTCTTTGGGCAAGGTCTTTAAGAAAACGAAAAGTTTCATGTACTGTTAGTTAAACAGAACACGCAACAAAAACTTTCGTTCCACAGCTTTGAATACACAATACAGTCATCGACGCATGCGCAATAATTTCCGAATGGCACCGTGGAGCCACCAGTACTCGCCCAACAGTTTCTGTATTGCAATACTGTGGAATCACCGCCTTAGTGTTGATAATATTAAACTAGATCCTGATGACTGACAAACTACCCGAAGAAAGAGAAACACCGGAGTGGTTCCTAGTACAAAAGACTAGATTCTAAGTTCTAGTAGATAATATCTATTCTTTTATCTATCTTTATGAAGCAGTTTCTTTTGGTTTTTCAAACAGCGTATCTGCATCCACAGATATATTAAGAATCAATCGCTCGTTGCATTCAATTTACTTATGAAACCACTGTGCAGTATTTATGAAATACAACTTTCACCATTTTTTCAAATCTGTTACTCAAGACAACACACAATCATTTGAAGAGCTAACCGAAAAACTCATTTATTTCAAAAGTAATGCACACATACGTCAATAATTCATTTCATAAATAATGCACACTTCCAGTAAAAAAATTTATTCCGTGAACAATGTAAAAATTCTTGTACAATTCAAACTAGACTTCTTAGGTCTTCCTACTCTAGCGATACTATAACATCCCGTTTGACAGCCTCCCATGTATCATTTCGTTTAGGAAAATCGGAAAATCCTTCAAAAATCCATGAAATACAAAAAATTCAGAGACCAAAAACCGATTACAAATATAATATACAGTTATGCATATAAATTGGAAACCCAACCTCTATTTTCCCATCTAGTCCTCTGGTAGAGGACTTTCTGCTTCGAAAACTCTCTGGTCAAGGTCATACGAATATATAATTGCGTACGAGCTTCGCATCCGTAATAGAAAATGGCAAAGCGATACGTGCACACTGATACGCTCTTTGAACCCCTGAGACAACATAAAACGATGATACCGCATTCATTGTGCGAATCCGAACGAGGATTCTTCTCGTAACGTTTCATTACGTAATATTTATTCGCGTTACTTTGTGAAGACATCGCTGACTCTACCCAACCGAGTTTACATTCCTACATTCGTATAACCGAATAAACATTTGACATGTACATGTATTCGTACTGTTCGATTCCACCAACAATACACATTTTATCTAGTTAACTGCTACTTGGTCTAGCTGTAAGATATGTCGTCTAAGGAACAGACCAGAATCAGACAAAGCAAGAAATTGCTCGGAAGGAGAGAAGAGAATAGTAAGTACAAAAGAGACAGAAAAAGAGGAAGAAAATGAAGGTAGCAGTGTAGTGAAAAGTAAAAGTAGTGAAGAGGGAATAGAAAGTCAAGAGATTTGTGTCTTTCGAGGCGTCGTTAGTCTTATCATTCGTCTAAAGGGGATGCTGCGAAAGGGGTAGAATGGACCAAAAAAATTTACGAGTGCAGAATGCCTTTCTCGACCCCTTTTGGTTCTAATAATAATTTCTATTTTATTATTATTATTTCCTTCTATACTTTCAATTATTTATTATAAAATATTATATTATGTGAACCAGAAAGTAATATCTTATATATTTGGCGGTAAAAGTGATAAATCGAGCGAATATACATACAATTCCCCGCGATTATTTATATAACCACCAACTAAGCTCGGTAATTGTGATAAATTGTTGAGTATTTATCACATTTACCGGCTATTTTATAAAATCTCCAACTCATAGAAGTTTGCCCTCATTACAATTTGAATATTTTATAAACCAGTCGGTAAATGTGAGAAATATTCAATAATCTGTCTAATTTACTAAGCTTAGTTAGTGATTATGAATAATCGCCAAGAATTCCACAAATTTTATACAAAATCTCTAACTCATGAAATTTAATAAAATTTCATCCTCATTTCGAGTTGGATGTTTTATAAACTAGCCGGTAAATGTGATAAATATTCAATGATTTCTCACTTTTACGGAGTTTGATTCGTAATTATGAATAATCGCTGGGAATCACCTACCCATTCGCCGAATTTATCACTTTTACCGTAAATTACATTTATTGGCTACTTTATAAAATCTCCGACTTGTGAATTGGGTGGGAATTTAATTAAAGTTTGCTCAGATTAAGATTTGGCCATGATCCCGAAGAAGACGGGGTGACCAATGCAACGGCCTAGTACAAAGGTCCGTAACAAGTCCGACGAGGCTTGAGTTTTGATTAATTTTGTTGTTTGTCGTTTGCGTCGGTATCGATGATATCACGATTCGATTGTCTGAATGTTATTTATTTATTTATTTTTAATTCATCAGCGAATTGCTGTCTCTAATAATAAGCAGTTAGTAGAGCTAATTTAGAAACCTGTCTGGAAGGAATCTACGTCTCAAGTCTCTATGAGATTTACTTTTGTGACCTTAACCCAGAGAGTATCACCCATCTCAGGTACTTCCTTCTACATTTCTTTCTTTTCTCCCTTTTACATACATTTATTTATATTATTTTTAATATTAAAAAAGGGATATACTTTATAATATAACGGAATATTATTAGATGGACCAGAAAATAATGTCGGTTCTGTGCGTTACACCTATATCTTACGGTAAAAGTGATAAATCAAGCGAATATAAAGAATTTATAGCTATCATTCATATTTACAAACTAAAGCTAGTTAATGGCGGAAATTACGAACTATTTATCACATTTACCGGCTAGTTTATAAAATCTCCCACTAAAAATGGGGAATTTATTAAAAAGTTTGCACCTATCACGAGTTGGATATTTTGTACACTGCCGTAAATTTGATAAGTACTCAGTAATTTGTCACAATAATCTAGCATACTTGGTGATTATGAATAATCGCCGATTTATCAATTTTATACAGTTCATAATACGTCCAAATCTCAATCTGAGCAAACTTTAATTAAATTCCCCAATTCACAAGTCGGAGATTTTATAAAGTAGCCAATAAATGTAATTTATGGTAAAAGTGATAAATTTGGCGAATGTGTAGATAATTCCCAGCGATTATTCATAATTACGAATCCAACTCCGTAAAAGTGAAATTATTGAATATTTATCACATTTACCGGCTAGTTTATAAAACATCCAACTCGAAATGAGGATGAAATTTTATTAAATTTCACGAGTTAGAGATTTTGTATAAAATTTGTGTAATTCTTGGCGATTATTCATAATCACTAACTAAGCTTAGTAAATTAGACAGATTATTGAATATTTCTCACATTTACCGACTGGTTTATAAAATATTCAAATTGTAATGAGGGCAAACTTTTATGAGTTGGAGATTTTATAAAATAGCCGGTAAATGTGATAAATACTCAACAATTAGCTTAGTTGGTGGTTATATGAATAATCGCCGGGAATTGTATGTATATTCGCTCGATTTATCACTTTTACCGCCAAATATAAGATATTACTTTCTGGTTCACATAATATAATTGTTTATAATAAATAATTGAAAATATAGAAATAAATAATAATAATAATAAAATATTATTTAGGACCAAAAGGCGACCCACAAAATGACCTGCGACAACGGTTAATTTAGATCAAGTTTCCCAGAGCTGATAAATTGAGGAAAAGTCAAACTGTCCGACTTCAATAATTATCTTTGGCTATTCTAATAAAAATTATTAATTATTTAGAGATAAACCGACGATTTTATCAAAGCTCCAATAAAGACTAAACGTGACAGAAAAACTATTAAAAACGACAGAACAGCAATTAAATAATTTAAATAAATAATTAAAATCATTTCCATGTTACATAAACTACATAAAAATGTCGGAAAATGACACAAAACACTTTTGGAAGAAACTTTATCAGAAATCCAGCTCAGGATATGCCCATTAAGGGTGTGTACAAGGTCACCGCCGTCAGGTGTACCGCATACAACAACAACAACGCCATCCTGCCCTCGAGCTTTCCCACTTTAAACCATTCCAGGTATCCACGAGTGTCCTACCTCTAGTACGCCAAGACGATGCGTGAATCTCGCAATCGCATCCCTTCGCCCTTCCTCCCGGATGTTTGATTATGTTATCGAACTGCAGGATCCATTTCTCGTCGACTCCCCAGACGTTCTCGTCCGGGTCTGGAGGACATTTGACCGGCGTTCGTCTCCACGAGTACGGTATTGATGATTCTCTTTCGTTATTCCCGACATCACCATTGCACATTGGCATTTTCCGAATTTATAGTTACAGCGCCATTTATACTTTATCACGAATGGTCGTCGATTTTTGGGGGGAAAAAACTTTTCATCACCGGAATGCTGTCGAACAAAACCAAAAATTTGAAATTTCCGCGCAGAAGGTGAAGCAATAACACCGGGTTTTGTGTTTGACAGAACGATTCGACCTTTGTTAACGGTTGGAGAAAACCAGATTTAGATAAGACTCCAGAAATAGATTTTTACAAATGATTTGAGGCCTTTTACGTCTCGAAAACCAATAGAAAAGCTGTGGCTAAGGTCAAATTCGTCACAAAACGTTTTTCTTTTAGAGAGAGACAACAAGAAGCAACGCCCAAAACCAGACAACAGAAATAAATTATGATCCTATTCCCAAATCACAATTAATCACTAAAATACCTAGAAAGACAGAAAGAACAAATACCACACGATGTTGATCTACTCCAATTAGAAACTAAATGAAATTTGAAGGATCCATTTCAAAACTACTGCACACTTCCAAACAGAAGTAGTTTCAAAATTATTGCACGCTTTCATGAAGGATTCATTTCAAAAATATTGCGGTTTCATACAGATCTCATTTCAAAAGTATTGCACACTTCTATAAAGAACTCATTTCAAAAGTATTGCACACTTTCATACAAAGTCATTTCAAAAGTATTGCACACAGAATCATTTTAAAAGTATTGCACACTTCCATACAGAAGTAGTTTCAAAAGTATTGCACATTCGCATACAGAATTCATTTCAAAAGTATTGCACACTTCTACACAGAAGTAATTTCAAAAGTATCGCACACTTCTATACAGAAGTAGTTTCAAAAGTATTGCACACTTCCATACAAAGCTCATTTCAAAAGTATCGCACACTTCCATACAGAACTCATTTCCAAAGTATTGCACGCTTTCATGAAGGATTCATTTCAAAAGTACGAATAGTACCATCGAGGTCATCAAAGTATGAGGAAGAACATAGCCAAGAAGTATTTCAATGACTAATACAACTAACCCCTCCTTTAATACGGTATTCGATAAGACGGCCTCACCCCAAAACGATCAATAACGCACTTATTCCTTGCTATAAAATTATCATTCAGGTTCGGATGTAGGTTTAATGTGTTCAATCGCTCACTAGTCACCTGTCAGCAGTTTTAAAATTATATTTTCTGACTCTAGTGTCCTTGATACATATATACAACTCTCGAGTCTTGATTTACGCGTTTGGGTTGTGAGCTACTAGAGATTTAGAAAACTATTTACAAGAACTCCTATTTATACTATAACAATTCACTCTTAAAGAGAACTCGTTTCAAAATTAGTGCACAGTTTCGTGAAAAATTTGTTTTAGAAAGTACTGCACACATTAAGGGAGGATTCATTTCAGAAGTATTGCACACCTAAACAAAGAACTCATTTCATAAATGTCGCACACATTCATTTCAAAAGTATTGCACACTTTCATTCAGAACTCATTTCAAAAATTTTGCACAATTTCATATAGAGACATATTTTCAAAAGTAATGCACAGAATTCATTTCATACTTCCGCTCTCCTCCCCAACAGAAATTTTTTGTAAATAATCATGACACTTTACACAGAGACAAAATTATGTTTCTTGGTTACAAGTTCTCAGAAGTTTTTCTGATCTGAATTTGGTCCATCAGACGATTTTATATAAAGCGATCAATCAATCCAACAGATAATGAAAGTGCCATCCCTCTTACACAGAAAACAGTCGACCACACAATCAATTCACACGATCTTCAAGAAGTACTTATCACGACAGAAGACAAAGAAAAAATTTTTATCCTCCAAACAGAGCAATCGATTAATCAAAAGACAAGAAACCGACTTAATGGATTCAAAAATTTTAAAGTTCAACCCGTCCAAAACAATAACAAAAGTACATAAATAAATAAATAAATAAAACCGCCCAAATCCTAAAGTATAGTTTAGTTACCAGAAATGACCTCACAAAACTCGAAATAATTATTCCCTGTCACAAAAATTTATCTGATATTTCCTTTCCCCACCGCCCACACAACCTACAGTTGCATTCACTCAAACACGAAACCTCACACGCACCACCGATGACCCAAACTTGTGATAATTAAACGAAACAACAATTCTCGAACCTTCTCAATAAAACAAATATTGATGACAACCGACTGAAAGAATCAGCGTGGCTCTGTGATTAGATAACGAGAAGAGTACAGAGTCGTGACGATTGCACTGCCTTCTAGGGCTACAATGTTGGTCAGTTCTGTAGATAAAAGCTCCAACTTCAAAACCAACAGCTTACTGCTTCATATTAGCAACAGAGGATAATCGAATGAAACACACACTATTTGAACTGTGTTATTCGAGTGTGCAATACTTATGAAATGAACCCTTTGCAAAAGTGTGCAGTATTTATGAAATGAATCTCCCCAAAAAGTGTGCAGTATTTATGGAATGAGTCTTCCAAAAAGTGTGCAGTATTTATGGAATGAATTCTCCCAAAAAGTGTGTAGTATTTATGAAATGAGTTCCCAAAAGTGTGCAGTATTTATGAAATGAGTTTCCCAAAAGTGTGCAGTATTTATGGAATGAATCTCCCCAAAAAGTGTGCAGTATTTATGGAATGAATTCCCCAAAAAGTGTGCAGTATTTATGAGAGGAGTCTTCCAAAAAGTGTGCAATATTTATGAAATAGACTCTACACAAAAACGTGCGATATTTATGAAACGAATCCCTTATAATGGTGTGCACCACGACTGGAATCGAGGATCGCGTGTATTCCTTACGAAATAGGTTCTTCATAAATTTGTGCAGTATTTATGAAATGAAAGCCTAATAAAATCAAATATTATATTTGAAATACGGCTGTAAAGACTTTTCAGCAATTTTCCAACCAATCCCGCATGGCAGTAACCGTCGGGAGATGTTTTAGAAATATTGCACACTTTCACGAAGAACTTTCCTCAACTTCATACCAACAGCTAACTCTCCCAGACAGATGTTAGTTAACTGAGACATAAAAAAAAATTTTCACGATTAAATTATCTACAATAATCCAATTGTTGATTAGACAGCGATTAACTCTGACATCGTCTCTAATCCTTTTATAATTAACACAATGTCACACAGCGAAAATGTCTCAGATAATTCTCTTAGGCCCTCCCCCTTCCCCGAAAACCACGACACACAAAATCGTCTCTTAGAAAATTCACGGTCTACTGAACCGGAGAGATTAAGACTGGCATTAACTTGCCCTCGGAGACGGAGAAACCGTTCGGGGGAAAAACAGTTCGACCGACCGACCCTTCGATTAAAACCAAATCTTCCCGAGAAACCCGACTTAATCAAATGCGAAGAGAGAAACCGTTTTCTAATAGAAACAGCAGACCACGTGCATCGCACCCACGACTACTAATAGTCGGCTAAGTCGAACTAAGGGCTGCTGAACAACCCTTATCGAAATAAAAGGGGGAAAACCCCCGAACGGTTCTTTGTTGTGCCTCATGCGAACGCTGCAAATACTCTGGACAAATATTTTGTTCCCGTCTCCGGGGGATTCATATCCGAAGCCTTGTAAGTCATGAGATCAGGGTGCCTTTCCTCTCTCTCTCCATCCATTCATTCATTCATTCATACACTCACAAAACACTGAGAGGGTCGAAAACAACCAACAAACACACTTCTACGAAGAAACATTTTGTAAATAAACAAAGCCGCTTCTATAAGCAACTTTTATTTCATAAATCATGCACACTTCCCAATGAAAAACTTATTTTCAACTTGTTCTAAATAAAACTCCTTCTCGACTTCTACGAACCTTTCTAAAATTGTGCAGTACTTATGAAATAACACCTCCACATCTCATTTCCCAACCGTTTAAGCTAATTTTCCACCGTCCTAAACTAGTTTCCGACTAGACCCCGACTTCCGACTAGTTTCCGAGAATACGGTGACACTCTGGTTCAATTCTCTGTCTCAGCACTTAGAACAATACATTCATTCCATCTGATTCACAAAAGTGTGCAGTACTTATGAAATAAGATCTTGTTTCGCGAATGACAATTCTTTTCAGTCTTTCGACACGAGAGTGACCAAACGTAAACTTTTATTCAATTCATAAATATTGCACACTTTTGAGAATTATTTATTTCATGAGTACCCCACACTTCTAAGGAAAGCTCGTTTCAAAACTAATGCACACTTCGATGGGAAATTAAGTAACAGAGACTTAGAGAAATTTGATTTACAAAATTAGGCAGGTTTTTAGCCAAGATTCGTTTCATAAGTGATGCACAACTTTATCATCACAAAAGCCATTGCAAATAACTCAAACTTCCACAAAAGGCTTCTTTCAAAAGTAATGCACACTTCTATGGAAAATTTTTATAAGTAACAGACACTCGTGAGGTTTGATTTATAAAATTAGGCAAGTTTTTAGCCCAAATTCATTTCATAAGTGATACACACTTTCACAACAAACTCATTCCATAAGTAATGCACAACTTTAACGTCACAAAGATCATTGCAAATAATTCACATTTCCGCCAAAGGGTTCCTTTCAAAAGTACTGCACATATTCACGAAGAAATCCTCATAAATAACACTTTGTCGTCACAAAGACTATCATAAACAATTCACGCTTCTGCAAAAGGCTCCTTTCAAAAATAATGCACACTTTCACACAGAACTGATTCCATAAGTAATGCACAACTTTATCCTCACAAGAACTATTGTTAATAATTCAAACTTCAACAGAAGGCCATTGTCAAAATTAATGCATACTTCCAGCACTCATTCCATAAGTGATGCACAATTCCCTCATCTCCAAAATCACCTACCCACGAACCCCCAGTCGAGTTTTTGTTTACAAAATGGCAACTAAATCACTCAGAAGACGTTTCGCTTCCTCTAACGCATCTCGTCAAAACAACCGCAATGACTCAGGAGAATGAATAAAAAAGAAAAGAAGATTTATTATCTCAAAAAAACAAGCATCCCTTAAAGAGGGGGTGGTTTTTGAGGGAGAACAACAGCGAACTAAGAAAACAAATTCTATTTTAATTCCTTCCAAACAAAACCCAACAAACCAAGAAGTGATCTAAACCATTTCGACGACTGACTTCCCACCGCGACGCTTGACTAATCTCAAAAATTTTTATTAACTGAAACCAATTAACCGAAAACTGGGCCACCAAATTTACCACCCAAGAGACGACAGCTTATCACACCATTTTAAGGAAAACAATCACTGATAAGGAAAACACTTTTCGAAAATAGGTTTAACAAACAAAACCTGAAAGTTATCTTCACCACCAAACCAAACACTTTACCGAAAGTCAGATTTTGGTTTTTAACCTTTCACCTCCCCCGAAACCAAATTCCGTCTTTAATTCCTTCCAACCACTAACAAAGATCACAAACACACGTCATCGATTAGCTAATCACTACACACGAGTGTAGTAATCGTCGCAGAGAGCTAATTCAACAAACTTCAAACAAATAAATCGAATTGCCGAAAAAGATCGGAGATCAAAAACACCGACCGATCTTTAGATAACCAAAACAAAAATCTTACGAAAAACGATCAAAAATTTTCCCCGGAAAACCGGGTGGAAAATTCACCGGAAAATAATGATCCTCAACGGTGAGAAGAAGCCGAGAGACTGACTTATGCATATCGTCGCGTGCAATCATGGATCTCATCGGGGTTCAGATACGAAACATGCTAACTCCGGAAATGATGATCGATTCATAGCGAATCTTCCAGACAACTATAAACTGTTAAAACGAGAAACTGCTTGGTAGTAGCTGACTTAACACTCCCACTACTACCTCCTCCTCCGACTATAAATCCCCTTCACCTATTTGTGAGGAGTCCTCCAAACCCGAAAGAAGGTTAAAGGCTAATTCCATTCAAGGAAATTCTCTCGCGATTACCTTGGCTTTAAACTTGTCCAAAACATAAAAACGAGAATGAAAATGCTTATGTCAATTCATATTTTGTCTTTTTATTATATTAATTCTTTATACTATTTTCTATACTTTTTAAAAGCTTATCAGCTTGCGGTTAGTCTAGAAATGACTAACAGTTAGTACGATTGGCTGTGGGACTGTTAATTTCGACTCCATTCGTATACACAACTTGATAAAGACTCTATTTCATATATTCTGCACACCTGGAAGGAGGATTTATTTCAAAAGTAATGCACACAATATACGATTTCCATTTCATAAGTACTGCACACTTGAAGGAGTGATTCGGTTCATAATTACTACACGATAGCTCGAGAGATTCATTTCATAAATACTGCACACCTGGAAGGAGAATTTCTTTCAAAAGTAATGCACACTACAATACACGATTCGTTTCATAAATAGTGCACAGTTATTAAAGAAATTACATTTCAATCCATAAGAAAATCCATTTCAATTTTCATTTGGACGAATGATTTGTTTCATAATTAATGCACACTAACTTGAGAGATTCATTTCATAAATACTGCACACCTGGAAAGGAGGATTTATTTCAAAAGTACAGCACAGCACCCTTGGCGCTACGGTCTTAGTAGAACCAGTAAAATCATTTCAAAAGTAATGCACACAATATACGATTCACTTCATAAATAGTGCACAGTTGTTAAAGAAATTCTATTTCATAAGTACTGCACACTTGAACGATTCGTTTAATAAATATTGCACACCAGACAGATTTATTTTATAATTACTGCACACTAACTTGAGAGATACGTTTCATAAATATTGCACACTAATTTGAGAGATTCGTTTTACATTTACTTCCAATAACTTGAAATACTAACTTGAGAGATTCGTTTCATAAATACTGCACACCAGTTAGGGAAATTCATTTCATAATTACATCACAACAGCTTGAGGAATTCGTTTCATAATTATTGCACACTAACCTGAGAGATTCATTTCATTAATAATCCACATTTAATCACATTTGACTTGGGTATATGCTTGATTTCGACTAAGATACTAACAGCCGAGGAAGTAAGCAATAATCAAAACACCTGAGAGGTAGTCGGTAGAAATTCTTTTCCAAAACTAACAATCATAGCCAATATAACATTCATACTAACATCAATTAAATCCCAGACAATTTAAATCCTCAACGGTAGCATTCTACCTCGACACACTACAATCGAATTCCAAAAAGTGTGTTGTACCTTGGTGCTTGTGTTTATAAGCCAAAATCACGAGTATCGGCATCACCGGAATGTCATCAGTCCGTTACCGTCTTTTGAAACCAGCTCTCAACTAACCAAAATTATTCCAGTATAGTCTTCTGCTTTCAGCACAGAGAGAGAACAATCGGACTCAATTAAACACCAGAGTTCACGGTTTAATATTTATAAAAACTCCGACACCCAACAACAATACAGATTTTAGCTTTGATGAAAGGATTCCAGTTACAAAAAGTCAATTCGCCTAAAAACCGTGTATAATCGTGATCAGAATCTCAACTGATCTCATTTCTCATTATATTTGGCGGTTTCCATTACCGAAAAAATTGCGAGATTTCTTTGAATGACACCGAAACAGGAAAAAGACGAAAGAAAAGAATTAAAACTTCTGATTTATAGCCCAAATAACGACATAAATCCTCAACCTCACGCCAACTGTTGCCAAATTTACCACTAGCAAAAAAAAATCCTTTTAACTACTTACAACTAACCGCTGACACGTTTCATTATCTTTACAAATTAAATTTTTTTGCTGTTGTCTTCTAGTTAACCACTACCTCTCTCAAAGTTCTAGACAACTTGAACGGAGTCTATCTAAGGAACCTACTGATGCCATAGCCCTAGAGATATTGATGAGAACTTGTTCAGGAAGGAACAGCAAAGTGCTATTATAATAATAACAAGAGAGTAAGTAATAAGAGTATAGTGATCTACTATATAGTATAAATATAGGATACAATTATAATGTGCACTAATATTTGTTTAAATATGTTTATACAGCCCGGAATCACATCAAGTTTACAGCGGTCTACGGAGGTTTAGAACTAATTTTTCTTGCCACTACGGGATTCATAGTCAATATACTAATATACTATATAGTAATAAGAGGAAAGGGTTGTAAAGAAGAATAGGATAACGATAATATATAAATAAAGCAGCGATACTGTTATAGAGCGAAGTATATAGTATAAAGCGCACAGGAAGGACAACAGAAGTGAAGAAGATTTGGATAAGCCTTTTATGAAGATTTTTCTTGAAGGATGCTGGGGAAGGACCGCCAATCGAGAAGGGTAGTAGAGAAAATCTACTCCCACGTCTACGGAGGTAACCACCAGATGATGCAATTGTGGAAACCAGAAAGCAGTGACGAGATGAGAGTTTTGAACCTAAAACGCTACAGGATATCAAGGTCAAAGCTGTAGCTTATTATATAAACCCTTTGTATCAAATTAAATTTTTTCTGTATATATCCTACTCAACTACCACCTGTCTTTATACTTGATCTGGAGTAAGGATGGCCAAAAATTAGATTGCGAGGCCAATTTTGGTCGTTTTTTGTGATAATTGTTGGGAGTAGATGATACTAAATACTAACGCTACTAAAATAAATTGTACACTATTATTGCTACTAATTATACTGTAACTCATGCCTTCGGGCGAAATAGAGAAATAATATAAAAATATAAATATAGTTTGGTCGATCCTCAATCGATCGTAATGTTTATCTATATTTAGAATACTTAATACGCGATTTAAAAAATAAAAAGAAGTTTTATATAAATATAAATATAACTTATCAACCCACACCTAACTAGAATACACCTTATACTAAATCACAGTATGCATGTCACACCCTTCCTTCCCTCTTAGACCACGCCAAAGACAACAACTCGATCACGACACTGTTAAGTTAAAAATTAAATCTTATATACAGAAAGATTGGCTACCCCTGATCCAGAGACTTATTCCAGGGCCCAGTGTCTTCGGTCCGAGAGCGATATAATTCCAATTAGCAAACAAGACAAAAATAGTTTTGGTTGTAACATTTATCAAAAAATCGATATGACTGCACCTTTCAACAAAATTAAAAACTTGAAACAAAAATTTTTCATTTCGGAGAGTGCAGACCCAATTCTCAAAAGAATATAAAAAAATTTTTTTAATCTTAAACATGTTTCCATTTTCCGCAAAAAGTCATAAAACAAATTTTTAATCAAACCGACAACGACGGATTTCTTACGTTTTTAGCGCACGCCAGCATAAGTGCTGCAGCTCACATTGAGAGAGAAACAACATTTCTGGTCCGAACGATAACAAGATGGAGGAGGAGGAAGAAAGAAATAAAAACCGAAATTCTCAAAGGAGTGAGAATTTTATTTTTTTCTCATTTTCCGGAAACCTTCACCTTCAAAAAGCTTTATCGATCCCCGAGATCTACCTTCGCCATAAAAGCAAGAATTTATTATGAGTCCTTTCCAAATCGCTTCTTCATACTTCCGTCCGTTCCACTTCCTTCCTTTGAGAAAAATCTTTCAACCGGCAATCCCTTATAGCCTAACCGGACACGATTTCCCAAAAAAAAATTAACCGACGATCTCAAACACATTTATGGGAGGAATAATATTTGTACAGACGAACGCTCTGTACGACTTCAAACGCCATGTTGTAAAACTTGACAGATAAGAGCAAAAAATGGGAAAATGATTCACGAGATGGCAGACTTAAATGGTTAGGAAAAATCCTCGGTTCAAATTTAAATCAACCGAGTTTTAAGTCACGTGACCCGTGAAATCCTTTTGTATTTTCATTTAAAATTTAAAATAAAAATTGGAAAAGTTTTTTCCTTTTTACCGCCATGTTCGCGTTCCGAATTACTTTCGGTTAAAAGTCATAATTCGACCTCTACTGGGCCCCTTTTTCCTACGTCGCAAATTCACGGGTCACGAAAGACTACTAACATGTTTCACTGTCTCAACTACTGACTCACACTTTTTTACCAAAATTTTAACTAAAAGATACTACCGCCTTTCCTCTTATTCAATTCAATATAATTTATTGTAACAACCTAAGTATTTATCACATTTACCGGCTAGTTTATAAAATCTCCCACTTATAGTGTTATAAAATTTAATAAAAGTTTGCTCAGATTACGATTTGAATATTTTGTAAACTATCCGGTAAATCTGACGATTATTCAGTAGTTTGTCACATATACTAAGTTTAGTTGGTGATTATGAATAATCGCCGGTAACTGTATATACATTCGCCTAATTTATCAATTTTATATATTATAATTCATACTAGATCCAAATCTCAATCTGAGCATGCTATTATTCAATTCCCCATTACAAGTCGGAGATTTTATAAAATAGACAATAAATGTGATAAATATAATTTACGGGGAAAGTGATAAATTTGGCGATGTAGATAATTCCCAGCGATTATTCATAATTACAAATTAAACTCGGCAAAAGTGACAAATTATAAATATTTATCACACTTCCTGGGTAGTTTATACAATAACCAACTGATAATCTGAACAAACTTTTATCTAACTCCCCATTAGAAGTTGGATATTTTATAAACCAGCCGGTAAATGTGATTAATATTCGTTAACTTGTCACACTAACTCCAAGATTGGTTGGTGATTATGAATAATCGCCGAGAATTATATACATTTCGACTGATCACTTTCACCGTAACATATATGTTAGGTATAACGAACAAAACCTAAAATTATTGTCCGGTCCACCTCATAATATAAAAATATAATTTATTTAAAGTTATCAATAAATACTGAGAGGGATGTGAGTTCAGGTAGTGCAGAGAAACTCGCGGATTGAATCCGACCAAACTTCATTGAAATCGAGGAAGAAATACTGTCTATCTGTCTGTCCTGGTAATGAAGTGTCTCTCATACATAATCCTTGTTGTTATTAACCCAACCCAATCCTAAATACCTTTGGATTATTTCCTGCCTTCATCTCTTTCAAATGCAATTTTTTTTCCTCGAGAATTTATTTAGTAAGTAAAGTTTATCTAGATAATAATTCATAAATAATGCACACTTTCATCAAGAACCCATTTCGTAACCTACATACATTTAATACGAAGTTAACGAAAAGCGATACTCTTGTCTCAAGAACTCATTTCGTAATTAATCCGCACTTCCATTTCATAAATAATGCACACCTTTGTAATGACGTCATTTTTATTATTACTCTCAACTATTTTGCAAACTTCATTTCATAAATACTGCACAATTTAATGAGAGATCCATCTCAAAACTAATACACTCTTGCCAAGGGCTTATTTTCATAAAGATTTCATTCCACAAATCCTGCAAAGAGGTTAAAGAAATTTACAAAGAGCTCATTCCATAAGTAATGCACACTCTTTCTTAGGAACGATAAACTTCATAAGCAATTCTCAATTATTTGGCAAAGTTTGGTTCAAATCGGCCCCAAATTTCTGAGTTACTATACTCGCACTCAAACCCTCTCATCCACAAACTACAAGAACAGAAGCGACACATTGAAACAAAGAGAAGCTGAGTGTCATTTCGAGTCTTGTGATTTGAATTCAAGAGGCAGCAGCAACAGTTAACCTCACTCATTCGAGAAGCTATTCCTAGCCCGAAGCATCATTTCTGCAAGAGTCTATCATCAATTAACCAAAATGGCTCCAAGTCATTTTACGCAAGAATGTCTCGGAAGCAACAAACCACCAAAGAGGAATAGAACAGGAGAGTCACTCTCTCGAAGCCCCCGACCGACTATGTTCGATGTTTAATTTTGTAATTGATTCGTTTACATATAAAATTTTCAACGTGCAAAACAATGCCTGTGTAAACGTACACGGCCATTAAAACTCCAAAGTGCAAGTCCTGTAACCTTTACCCAAGGGAATCCGTCATATCAATTTAACAAACGAATGCCATAAAGGACAAAAGAAAAAAGGTAAACAAACCTTTTTGTTCTTCAAGTGCAAGTTCAAAAACTTTCAAGAAACCATAAAAAGAAAAATTTTGTTTGCTCACCCACGCGTTCAACCAATACCCAAACCGGTTCCATTTAATTTTCCCGTTAATTAAAATCCTTCATTAATTAAAAACCGAGGAGGAGGTCTAAAACACTTCCAAATCGGTCCCGATACTCAAGCTTTTAAGAATGTTTACAAAATTTCTCTCCACTCAAATTCAAAAGTAACAAAAATTTATTTCGCTTTCATGAAATGTCAAACAACTTCAACTGCAATCCAGCTTTTTGCCCGGCATTGAACCCTCTTCACCTAATTACGGTATTTCCCTTTGACACAAATACAAATCCCGCTAGACAAAAAACTCAAAACCGTCGGGCGTAACCTAGATACAAGCTAACAATTTCCTTCGCGGTTAAACATATTTCGAGTATAACAATGAAGACTCAAGGTTAGTTCCATCATCGCTCGAATAAGTGAGTTCAAGACGAAGAAAACCATGATTGTGGAAACGACCAATGACAATTTAACCCAGGTGGTATTAGCAACAACGTTTGATTTGCGCCGGACGAAACAAGGAAACGAAATTACGTCATAACACGATCCTAAGTCTCGAAAACTTCCAAAACGATTGTTTTACTACTTGCGATCATCATTTTGTCTTCCCGCATTCCGTCATACCTCGAATCACGAACATGATTTCCTTCTTAAGCATATTCATTACCGTAGATTTGGGTTTTGATCCAAAATTTAGGTTCTTAATTCAGGAGAGTGTTTAGAACAGTCAGGATATTCAAAGACGGGATATACAAATATTTCCTGAACAGGTAAACTCGAGGAAATCAGTCTGACCGCTACATAAAAGTGAGCAAGTTCTGGTGAAAATTGCGAACAGAAAAATCCTGAGTCTAATAAGCTGACAAAAGACCAAAACGAGTACAGTATACACTCAAAGTAACAGAAGCTTGCTCATAGACTGTTGAACTGGATATTCAACCACTTCTCAGACAAGAAAACTTGAGGAAATTGTCATTATCATTCACAACCTATCCACTTATAATATAAGATGAACTTAGCTTATTACAAACTCCAACAGATTGTTTCAGCAAGACATTCAGCACTCACAACACGCGTAAAACATAAATGTTGACATGGGTGACCCCAAAAATATGTGTGTATATAGAAAATGGCAGAGAAAGATTGCGACAATTCAAACAATGTTACCGAGAAAATTGGTTTGAATGCTATTACACATAAAAGTGTGCATTATTTATGAAATGAAAGTCCCATAGGTCTGTACCAAAGAACTCTGAGAGAACAACAAATACAAACCAAGATTCAACAACAAATTTTATGAGTATATACCAAAAATAACCCGAAACGAAGAGATGTCTTCTACAAACATCTAGCTCAGTGACTCCCGAAACTGTCTGTGGACCAACAGAAATCTATGACAACCTGCAAGGGGTCCACGTCAGCGAAAAAAAATTTTCTTGGGGTCCAAGACATGAAAATGGGGGTCTTTGGATAGTGAATCTCAACCGTACACTGATAGTACTTATTTACTTACATTATACTATCTTATAATATAAAGACATATACAATATTTATAAAAGTACCGATGAAACTGTACTTCACTACAGTGAGAAATTTACAAAAATCAGGTACGTAGCGGGTCTATCCAAAACCGAAAAACATGACAAGGGGTCTACGACACAAAAAAGTTTGGGAACCTCTGATCTAGCCCCACAGGACCCAGGTAGTGTATCCACAAGTAAACTCTTATACTTCCTGTACAAAAACTGAACAAGTATGGTACAAAGAAGACCTGAAAGAATTTACAAAGGAGTGAAGAGCTACTACAAGAAAAACTTAAAAACCTCAACCTTTATCCGATTCTGGGCTAAGACGTTAGTCTATTTCTCAGATAAAACTCCTAAAAATTAGACCGACCACTTGTCTCGAAATTGGAGACAGGTGGTGGCAGTTGACTAGAGATAATTAAAAAGGTGTACTCACACCAAACCTTTGAAACTACTTTAAATGTTATACTCATTAAGCAAGTTAACAAAAACAAAATTCTCTCTCTTTACCACCCAGGATTGGACCCAACAGGCAATTATCATTAACCAAAAAGAAAAATCCTTCCATACACCGTATAAAATAAACATTCATTAAGACTGTGACTAATTGACCCCGAAAGCTTAGCTTCAATTGAACTTGATCTAAATTACATCCCAAGTTCTTCAAACTTTTAAAAACCTTTAGCACACACACTCAATCAAAACTTTGTTGCGCATTAACATAATAAATGCAGTAAATACTAATTAAATTAAACGACCCCCCACTAAACAGCAAAACTCATTTTCGAAATTGTGTTTAGCCCCCCCCAATCTGAGTTCCGTTTAAAAAAACTTTCAAAAATCTCCAACCTTGAATCAATGCCCACAAACTCGTATTTATGAGATGTGACATTTGACTTCAAGACTCGGAGGAATACAAAAAACGCTTTTGTCTTCTGCGATAACAATACACCAGAGTGAGATGGATGGCAGACAATCCACAGCCACCTTGTACTGTTTATACCCGTAAAAATTAACAGTGCAAAAGAGAAACGAAGACACCACCTTCCGTCGATTACACGGAACGATTCCTCGAATGACCGCCCACCATTCAAAACCTTAGAATGATTCCGGTTTAAGATTCTAATCTTTGCTTATCTAGGAATTTCGAATGTCACTCCGATAACCACTTCCGCTTTTCGCAACACAATAACCTCTTATTGAAAGAAACATTCCAATCAATCACACCCCAAACACCCCCACCATCTGATACACAACTCTCACTTATTAGATCCAAAAGAAGAAGAAGAAAAATGAATGTTACCTTCTGAGGCAGTCATTACGGCTCCGCTCTCACGCAACTCTTCCATTTTGGCCATTAAAGGCGCCAACCTAAAATAGAAAACAAAAATTTTAATCAATTTCATCCGATTGCGAAATATTTATTTAATAATTTGTTTTGCGTGTGTGAGCTTGTAACGTGCTCGAGTAATTCGTAACTCAAAATTTCATGAAAACTGTTAACGGCGCATAAAACAAGATCAATCAACGAACCACTAACTCTGATAACTTAGTCAAATTTATGGATCGATCATGTGTTTCTCGTTCAATTCTCCATCAAATTACTAAACTCTAATTTTCTAATTCGCATACTTGAAAATTTCAACTCATTCATATCCACATAAATCATAAATTTATTTTATACTCAGGTTTATATTATGAGTGTTTCGCTTTTCGATAAAACAGGATGTGGGAGAGAGCTCGAACGTTATTTCTAGCTCTTACTTTGGTAGTTGGGTCTTTGCCACTCAACCACAGTCCTCCCTTCATACCCAGTTTATTATAACCTGTCAGTATATATGGGAATATAAAGACAGCCATCAGATACAAACACAAGGCAGACAGTGAATCGCCAAAGACGATCATCCAGCCACCAAGTCACTCATTTGTACCCATCAAACCCAAATTTCTATACAGGTAGGTGATACAAATCCAAATTTCTACACATACAAACAGGTGGGAGACTTGTGTTGTAGTGGTAGAACCTATCACAGAAGTTATGGTTATACAATCCTCTCATCTTATAATACCCCAACTGTGAAAAACAGGATTAAAACACACCAAACTCATCGATTTACGGATTGAGTCAATATGACTCATTAGAAATACGCTAAACTTAAATATTCATAAACCCAGATGTGAGTCTTTAGCTAATTAATAAAACTTATCTAATTTATTAATATAATATATATACCTAATGACAATGCTTTGATTTAAATGGATTTCCAATTATCTTTGCAAGAGTCAATTTGACTCGCATCAACAACACAAATGTCTAATCAACAATCAATGCCACCCTCCTGTAATAAATAAAGCACACATTGATGGCGAATCTACTTCAAAAGTAATGCACAACTTCCCGAATTCAACATTTTATAAACATAACCTCATTTTCATATCTATACCGTATAATTTTATGACAATTTTTCTCTTATAAATTTGGTATATTATATAAAGACTTTTATATATGATTCTTGCACATAATCATGCCAAAAATACAGCACAATCTCAAGAATTTTATGTAAAAATAAAGAAAACTTAGTTTCGTAAAAACTGTCCATACTTAAGAGGACTTAATTTCATTAATATTGCACACGGTTATGAGGGATTCATTTCAAAAGTAATGCACAATTTCATCAAGAACTAGGATTATACAAATAACAGATTCCTTTAGCAGAGATGTAGTAGTTGCAGTTGAGTTTTAATTCCGTTTTTCACTCTTTTTGGGCACTACAGAATACGAGAGGAGGGTTTGAACTCGCGACTACAACTTCTTAGTCTGGCACTTAACCACTACACCACAGACCTCCCGCAACAGATTCCTTTAGTTAAGATTCATTTCCAAGAAGTGTAAACCCTTTCTTATTGATGTCGATTCCAACCCCATCTCAACTAACCCAGATGGGTTCCATCTTGGCCTCACTACTTATGGAAAGATAAACACATAATCAACATCCGTACTTATGTAAATAATCTCCCCAAAAACTTTAATATCAACACTATGACGTCCGGAGGTCTAATTTAATTTCTTCGGGTCGGTCCTGGTGGAACTTACTCTCATGCTGCCTGAGCACCAATATTGTAAATTCACAACATATGAACTTTAGTGGTAATCGTCCACATGTGTAAATAAGTATAAGACCGCCAGCGCAATAATTTTCAAATGTGACGTCACCAGCACTCAGTCCATAGTGTTTGTAAAATATTTTATGGCCTCACAGTGGGGTCACCGGACGTCTTAGTGTCAAATTCTATAACTCAAATCTCTTAATATTAAATTTGGTACTTGTCTTAGAGATTACTTTCATAATTTAAATGAATTAATTGCAATAATTAGGAGGTCACCATAACCAAACTAATTAAAACTTATTTTCAATAACGATTCCATCGACTATCAGATAAATCGAAGGATTCGAGATAAGAAGTTTAAATTTAGCCTTGGAAAGCTTTTTGCTTACAGTTCGAATCCATTTCTAACCGAGATCACGGTTTACTTCGACTCAAACTGTCAAAGAAAAGCAATAAAGAAAATACATAAATAAGTGTTGGAATACAAAACAAAAACTTTCCATAAAACAAAGCTAAAATTAGATATTTGCTACATTAGCAGCCAAGAATTAATTCTGTTATACATTTATACAACCTCACGATTTTTTTTGAATTTAGTACAAACCGCGTAAAAAAGGTTTCAAATGATTACGGAATATCAATGTCACCTAAATGATTAACTGTATTCAAAAATGTCCTCCCATTCCTGATCCAGAGCCTTTTACTTGGGTGGCAAAAGACCATTTATGACCCTCCGGAGTGTTTCGAAAAGTTTCTGGTATGTGTGCCGTCGTTTCTTTCTTTAGCAAAGGCTTCATTTCATAAATCTTGCACACTATGATGAAGAATTTATTTCAAAAGTATTGCACACTTTAATGATCAAAGCCTTTGCTACAAACAATATCCCTGACCATTTCTACGCTTAGTCTGAATCTTGACCTCAACTTGTCTCACTGTCTAAGCCATTTTGAAGTCTTGCAGAAGTGGCTTCCAAACTTTTTTGTTCTACCGCCCCTTTCCAGGAAAATATATTTCTCAGCGCCCCCTGGAATTTCCTTTGTAATTTTAATAGCAATTCATACGATTAATTAATATATATTAATATACATAATAAGTATATATGAGGCGTCTTCGAACATCTCTCAGCTCGATCCTTCCTCGTTATTCTTAGCAGGGGTTTCATGGTCCGCCACCTGCAGGTCTGTAAGTATAGCCAACAGTGAGAAACAACTAAATCAATTTTAGTAAAACTGTTTTCTTTTATACTGTCATCTCCTGACTTCCAAATATACCTGTGGCCACCACCACCCACTGAATCGTGCAGCATCCACTTTGGGAATCACTGCCTTATAGCTTTGTTCAGGTTTACCACTAAAGGTCCCAATACATATCTGATTTCGGTTACAGTGATATTCTTTAAACATGTCAAACCTTTAACTGATGAGCTTTTCCTATGCACCTGTTCAAGGTTAAAATTTCTAAAATAAATCCCAGGAAATGAAACTAAGCTCAAGGTTGACGTCCAAAAAAATTTTCCTCTTCATTTCTCACACAAAATCAAAATTCAACTTCTCGGCTTCTTACTGCTCACAACAAACAATTCGCCCACGCGTTCACTTGCTTAATTTGTCTTCCTAAGTAACGGTCCATTAACGACCGAAGGAGAGGGACACAGCCCGTCAGCCAGAAACCCAATTTAAAATCGCGGTTTCGAATCAAACAAAAACCCAGACACAGAGACACAAGGCCGACATTCTTCCAGATGACAATCTCTTTGTCTACTAAACGTGTTTTCTTGTCCGCCACCTTCCGTGAACCTGGCTGTCTTCGTGTGTAAACCAATTTATCTCACCTCGAGGGATTGATCGTCGAAGCATATCGCCGCTGAATATCGACACGGAGGCGATCTCCCACGCGGCGGTATATCTCCATCAGGGTTGAAAAAGCTTGTTCTCTCACGTGGATGTTTTGATCGGCTAACAACTTGACCAGATGAGGCGTTAACTTCGACAGCGCGATGGAATTGGATCCGTACCTGAAAATGAATTTCGCAAAAAACGTTTAAAACTGTCGCGCAATTTAATTCCGATCATATTAAACGTAGGTTGGGGTTAACCAAAACTAGAGAACCAGTTGCGAGTTTTTAAGTCAGGTTCGACTAAGTTTTCAATCCCACTTTCTTCTCTTACAAGCTACCTATGTGTGTCTGGAACAGAATGCGGTCATAAAAAAATCGTAAAAAGAAAAAAATTCTTCTGTCCACCGATAAATGCGACACTACAAAACATTCAAACATCCTTGAACGTTCTGCCTAATTATTCTCTATTCCAAAAATAAAAACAGGAACAAACCACTACAAAACTACAATCCAAACAAATAATTTATTAACAAATGTTTATTTATTTCTATAAAACCCAGGTGCCTCGATTTTAATAAGCACAACAGCGTGTTTGATTCAGTGTTTTGATTTCTTCGCGTTTCCTAATTAATGAGTCACTTCGAGCCTGTGACCTAAAAATTTGTGAAACGACTTTAAACTAAACGAAGCCTACAACTTTTATAAGACCCGAGGATGAGTTAACTTTTTCAAAATCAAGATTATCGAAATGTTAACCAAAAATCTTTTAAAACAGATGGATTCTCAGAATCATAAAGTAGTTTACTATTCCACGAAAATGTTAATCAGCAATGAGCTCACTACAAAGAATTCGCTGTCGGAGTCAATTTTAAACACGAGATGGGACATTCCCAGAGGGGAATCCTAGGATGATGATAGTGTCGAAAACGTTGGAGAGTGAATTTGGTGACATCAATTAATGAAGAGAATATTTAAAGACCCATCGGGTCTACCGGAGAAGAATTGAGAACCAGGGGTTAGTTTGATGGAGGAACGGCGAAGAACTATCTCCAGTTCGAGTTTTTGGTTTGAATTAACCGGGGAGATCCGCTGTCGTATTAACACAACAAACGGATGGTGACGATGGGTTGAAATATGGAAGGGAACAGGTGAAGAGATGGACCTTGTAGGTGAGAATAAAACAGACTCAGATTCTGAGATTTGAGTGTCTCTTAAACAGTAAACCCCCACAAATGACTAACAAGATCTAGCGAAACAGAAGATGGTGGGTGGGAAACCTGTTCCAGTTTCTGAGTTAGGTAGAAACAATAACAAGGATGACACGAACTTCAAATTTGAAATACTGCTTACTTATACACAAATTTTTCAAACCTCACAAATCTAAAGCTCTCATCCCCCAAAAAGGAACCAAAACAGATTCAAATAAGGAAAACCCAGATAACATTATAATCCAAATCCCGATGGCATCACAACTATGTAATCCGCTCCCAGCAACTCAAAATGAGATCAAGATAATAACCCCAAAATTCTATTGATCTCCTGAATTCTAATAACAATAACAGTCGTAAACAACTTCCATCTCCATAACAAAAAGTGAACGCGATCTGATATTACACGTACGAAATCATTTCGATTTCGTTCTGATAAATCCAAAGATCAAGTTGGAAACCTCCTACAACCGATCCGACCGCCATCCCCCATCCCAGCCACTCAAAATATGACAACTTCAAAACTGAGGATTCCCATTTACTCACATGTTTATGGTGTTGACGAGACATATCATGATCTCCTCTCGAACCTTTGAATTCTTATGTGAAAATGAATAAGTCACTCTGTCGAAGAGCTGTTGAGGTGTCAACACTTCCTTATCCAAGATGACCATGAGTAAAGCCTGAGCTTTTTCTCGAACGCTTTCGTGGCTGTCACCTGTAAAAAACCGCAACAGAAATTTAGGGTTTTGCCAGAGTACATTTTAGAACATAATCTTAGGACTAGCCGTCACTATCACACAGGAGGAATTGGGTTAACGGCAGCAATCATCATAAATCATCTGTCAGATGATCATAACCTCAACAACCACTCAGGGGCTAAAGTTTTCGACCCAAAACTATCAAGGGCTGAACTTTGCGAAGGAAAAGTCGTTGCGTATATAAAAATTTTTATCAAGAGCGCCAGAAAAATCTTTAAAAACAAGACTACCAGCGATCGCTGATAACTAAAAAAAGATTTTCCGTTAAATTCCTTAAATGATAAAGTGATTAATCAAATCACGAACCCACAATAAAAATAAATAATCACAAAAATAAATTAATAGAAGCGTGAAACGAAGATTGAAAGACTTTTTCAATCCAAACCTAAAGTGGGATGCGAGACAAAAAAAATTTTTGTTTGTCCTCGTCGTTGCTGACACTTTCAACAGCGTATGTTCTTAACAGAGGATGTGTATGTGGGTTTGTTTATGTATATGTGCCAGCATAACTCACCAACGGATGAACCGATTTATATCAAATTTGGCAGAAATATTGGATATGAATAGAGGACAAGCACTATCTATTCACTTCTATAATTAGTCTCAAAGTGATAAAACGTATCGATGATTAGTATTAGGCGATGTGACTGGAATGAAACGACATGTTTTTAATATTTCTCTTATGGAAGGGAAGAAGGCCTACGATTGGAGTGGTCAGTAAGACAGGACAACGAAGTGACGATAAAGAATT
This sequence comes from Columbicola columbae, assembly GCA_016920875.1. NCBI lineage: Eukaryota > Metazoa > Arthropoda > Insecta > Psocodea > Philopteridae > Columbicola > Columbicola columbae. The sequence continues at coordinate 12,111,280 of JADMLL010000006.1, forward strand.
TGAGTCCCCACACTTACTGTTGTATTCCAGAATTGAAACTGAATAAAAAAATTTATTTAAGACATAAATTAAAAGCAAACACTGGAATGCTGTTGGAGTATTTAAATAAATAAGACAACTTTAGTAATTAAATAAGAATTTCAAACCAAACTGTGCAATATTTATGAAATTATTTCCTCACTGAAGCGTGCAATAATTGCGCAATAAATTTCCGACTAAAGAATGCATCAATTACGAAACAAAATTCTTATTCAAGTGTGCAAGACTTTTGAAATAAGTCCTTTGTGAAAAATGAGCAATATTTGAGAAACGAAACCTCACCAAAACTGTGCATTATTTATGAAATAAAATCTTTAATAAAGTGCTCTTATGTTAGACAAAAAAAAGGACACAACAGCAAATTCAACACAGAAATTTGGGTTCGGATGGGTTAACTATAACACCTCTGCAGGGAGTTCATGGCAAGACAGACAACCACACATACAGACAGACAATATTTCTTTCCTACTTTTAACTGTATGTATTGCAGAAAGTTCCGTTGAAATCGTTTCGTCTATTTCAGGAGTTTTTCTCCTTCTCCCAGTTCATCCACATATCAACAAACCATTATGTGGGAGGTCTGTGGTGTAGTGGTAAAAGCGCCCGACTACAGAACCTATGGTAGTGAGTACGAATCCTCCCCCGTATCCTGTCGTAAAGTAAAGCCTATCAACCCAAACCCGGAGCTTCCGGAAAAGTTTCAAAAACAAATTTACAAGAACTTGTACTAGATGACAAATGACACATGTCAAACCTCTCCTCCCATCACCGCCATTCCTTCAAAGGAAATTAATCTCACGGCGACCTATGACCCCTTTCCCATTCGCTTCTCACCTTCAGAAGACAACACAAAAACTTTCCCATTAATCTCAACCAGTTTTTTAAAAAAATGAAGCCATTCTTTCCAGCATTGAAAACTAAAACAAAGATGGCGCCCACCGAACCGACGAATAGGATTTCCATTTACAATCGAAAACAGTTTCTCTTATTAATGAATAAAAGAACTCACTGAACGGTTCTCGAGAGAGAGAGAGGTCGATATCATATTCCAAGCTCGTTACAACAAACGCTTTCCGTTCCATTGACATAAGACAATAGAAATCAACTTTCTAGGGCAGAGCTCAGACTATTCCGCACGAACCTGTGATTTGCCCAGTCTTAATAAAACCAATTCCTCTCAAATCAGGTTCGGTTTAAGTCACCCTTAGGTGTACCAAGCTTAGGCTTCGACCACTCAACCACAGACGTTCTAAATTTATCAAACCCCCACTCCATACCCTCTCTCCTTCAACTACCAACCTAATCGATCTATTATCGCCGGACAGACGGTAGGAACGTAGGGCTTGAAGTCGCTTCTCATCCTCTCCACCAATACCGTCATTATCTCCAATCCTTTTTGGGAAACCTGAAATCAAAACACCACAACATTACTAATCAAAACCAAACAACAAAAAAAATTATCGAAACAGCATAATTAGCCCGTCCAGTGAAACGGATACCGATTAGAAAATGAGGAGCGAACAAGAATGGGATGATATCGTGTTGTCTTATAAATTAAAAAATCAATTAAATTTGATAAAAATGACAGTTTTAAAGAAGTAGATGTGACAACGACTAATTATAATAATAATTTCGATGCGAATTAATTGGAATTTATTCAATCATGACCGACTGAATTATGGACTTTCGGTGGGTTTTGAAACGCGCCGAGGATATTAATTCAAATTTAACGAGCGAATTGTCTTGAACCACAACTCCCATGCGTTGGGCGGTCCTCGAACCTCGACGAGGAAGAGCAAAAGAGAATTAAAAACAAAAACAAAAAGCCAAACAAACTTTATTTATAACAATTGTCTGAAAAAAAAATCGACTTTTCGGTTTATTTACAGTTATGTACGACTTTGTTTAAAGAAAGAAAACGTTTTTATAAAAGCTCTTGATTCACTACAACAACAACAAAAATTTTTTTTGTCGGGTTAACACCACGAGCTAATGCTTGTTTACAATTTCAACACTGCTTAATTGCGAGTTTTCGAACAAAAATTTTGGGAAACACAAACCAAAACGACTGACTTGTGATATTCGAGTGTGACTATGGCAAAAAAAGGCTTTGTCACGGGGTCACGATTTCAGGTCGCATATCCTTTGATTTTTGGGTGTCAATAAGACGAGGAATCTTATTGGTTTGGCTAAAAAAGACGAAACCAGTGTGACTAGCCTTGTTTCTGATTGCCTTTATTGTATCCGTTGAAAATTGAAAGCAAACCCACGGCTAGAATACAAGTTCAGTTCAAGTTCGAATTGTTTAAAACACCTAAGAACCCATAGTGTACTCCTTTAAAAGTGGCTAATTACTAATGTTTTAGAATTCATTTGGAGGAGGAGTGTCAAACTGGTGGCCCCCAAGACGTATGTATAATAGCTGCTGAAAAATTTTTAATGGCGCACTATCATTGAACTTTTTCGTACAATTTATGAAACGAATGATAAACCAAAAGTGTGCAATATTTATGAAACGAATGATAAAACAAAAGTGTGCAATATTTATGAAACGAACGATAAACCAAAAGTGTGCAATAATTATGGAACGAATGACCAACAAAAGTGTGCAATATTTATGAAACGAATGACCAACAAAAGTGTGCAATATTTATGAAACGAACGATAAACAAAAGTGTGCACTATTTATGAAACGAATGACAAACTACAAGTTCATTAATTACACAACAGAATCTTCCCAAACATGTGCATTATTTATGAAAGAAATTCTTCAAAAAATTATTTTACCAAGGGACGGACCCACCGTTACATTCTCCACCACTTAGCCAGGGCAAGAAAGTTCATCACCACAACCTATCAGATGAATCCTTCCAGAACGTCTAAATTATTTATCAAAGAAATGCTTCATGTTTACTACCTTGTAGTGAATTCTTTCGTAGGACATCACTTTTAAAATGAATTTGACATAATAGTCATTAAAAAATGTGCATTACTTTTGAAACAATTTCAAGCAAACGATTATATTTTGAGTAAGTGACATCAACATTTCGTAAATGGATTGCACACCCCTGTCCGAAAGAATCGTAAAAATGTCTGGGAATAGAAAATTTACGTTCGAAAACTCAAAATCAGTTGCATATGAAACAACTCTCCCGTCCCAACGAAAGACAGAGAGAAAGAGAGAGAGAGAGAGATGGAAAATTAGTCAAGTCAAACAGAACGGAATAATTAATGCCAAAGTAACCGAGGAATCTGCCAAATTCATTCATTTTCCTTTCCCAAAATTATTTTTAATGTCAAGGTTTTCATTTACGCAAATTTCTGTCGACCGAAATTTCGAAAAATGTCGTGACCGAGAAAGAACAAAAGAAACCCCTACAGTTCCAATAAACTATTTTTTTCTTTTTTGGGGTAAAAAGTCGAAAATAGAAATTCAAAAACCTTGAACAAAATTTTCTCTGCATAATTCATGCCCCGCTTTGAACAAAACCAAAAAAAAATTCAAATTTGGCGAAACCGAAACCCTCGCAACCGCACCAAAACCTAAAATTTGGAATTCGGACATTTTCCTTAAACAAAAGCGCTCACATTGAAATTTAATTTAAAAATTCGAATTTATAAATAAATAAATAAATTATTACAAGACATCAACTTGCATGGTCGACGAGGTTATTGATAACCCACTCCCACCGAAAATTTTTCCCAGTCACACGTACGTGCTACTCACACTCACGCACGTATTCTCGCTAGAAAACTACGCATTTCGACGTATGACTTGGTCAAATGCTACGATAGCAACGTATCAACATGTTTATTCGCAACGTTTTCAATTTCTCTCGACGGCTACGAATCCGCCGTGATGTGTGTCCGTTGTTGGTCGAACAAGCCTTCGTGTCCAAGGTGAAAATTTATGAGACGTGAGTGACGTGGTGACACGTGGAGAAAACATTACTCGAGAGAATTCATCAATTCCGAAATTTATCCTTCATAAGAGTGTGCATTATTTTTGAAACGAAACTCTCCAAAGGATGTGCAATATTTTTGAAAGGAAACCTTCAAAGTGTGTAATAAAACGAAACCCTCCAAAGAGTGTGCAATACTTTTGAAACGAAACCTCCAAAGAGTGTGCAATATTTTTGAAACGAAACCTTCCAAAGAGTGTGCAATATTTTTGAAACGAAACCTCCAAAGAGTGTGCAATACTTTTGAAACAAAACTCTCCAAAGGATGTGCAATATTTTGAAACCTTCCAAAGAGTGTGCAATATTTTTGAAACGAAACCCTCCAAAGGTGTGCAATATTTTGAAACAAAACCTTCAAAAGTGTAATATTTTGAAACGAAACCCTCCAAAGAGTGTGCAATACTTTTGAAACGAAACCTCCAAAGAGTGTGCAATATTTTTGAAACGAAACTCTCCAAATAGTGTGCAATATTTTTGAAACGAAACTCTCCAAATAGTGTGCAATACTTTTGAAATGAAACCTAAAAAGTGTGCAATATTTATAAAATGAAAACTCCCAGAAAGTGTGCAATATTTATGAAATAAGTTCCTCATCAAAATTTGTAATACTTATGGCATGGGCTCAGTTTTTAGGTCAAGCACTCTAGACAGTATCGACAACACGAAACTGAAAATCCAGTGCGGAGGAGATAGTGAAGAAGATGACAAGATAAGAGAATAGCAAAAAATAAGAGAGAGGGAAGAGAAGAAGTCATGAGAATTTTGGAAGAACCAGAAGAAAGTGTATTGTTGCATCGGAGTATAATCTATTGTAATAAACAGGAAGTGGGAAGAGCGGAAAGTGATGGGATAATGACATACTGATAGAAGAAAAGACAGAATAAAAAGAGAAAAGAAGATGGAGTGTGATAAGGTGCGGCTGGGAGAAACGTGTCGAAAAATTAAAACAATTCAATCCGAACACATACAAACGGGAGTGTGTTTGTGGACAGATATGTGTCGAAGATCTTGTGCTTGTGAGTGAGAGTGTCAAATGACACACTACTCGGTCATATATCAGTTACGCACAAAAGGACGAACCGAATCCAGTGAAAATTTGCACTAACACGTTAACTAAACGTTACGTCCGTAATATCTACCCGACCATCTGTCCATTTAAAATGGCTCCCGTCAATAGTAAAATTGTTACTGGCGACACTCCTCTTCGTTAATTATTTTATAAATACTTCACACCTCTGTGAAAATCTAATCATATCGTAAATAGTGCGAATTTGCTTAAATTCATTTCATAAATACTGCACAATTTTATTACGAAGACATTTCACAAATAATGCACACTTTCACAAATATCTCACAACATAACCAGGGACATTTGGATCCAGAACTGACCCTCTGTAAATAATGCGGACCATTATCAACACTTTTTTTCATAAATAATGCACACCTTTAACAAAAACTCATTACCAGGGAGAACATTACTAAAATTCTTTTTCATAAATATTGCACAATTTAAGCAAGGCCTCACAAATAAGCAAGGAACATTTTGACCCAAAACTTATCCTATAAACAATGCAAACTGATATAAGGAACTTTTTCATAAATATTGCACACTTTTAGTACAACTCAAAGCTTAATAAGGCACATTGGACCCAGAATTCACGCCTATAAATAATGCGAATCATTATAAAAACTTTTTTTTCATAAATAATGCACACATTCAGCAAGATCTCATTACCATAAATAATAAAGAACATAACCAAAATTTTTCATAAATACTGCACAAGTCCTCACAAGATTTCGAAACACGTTTGGAGCCAGAATTTACGGTATAAATAATGCGAACCATTATCAAAAAATTTTTTCATAAATAACGCACACCTTTAGCAAGAGCTCATTACCATAAATAATGGAGAACATGAACAACAATTTTTTTTCATAAATATTGCACAATTTAACCAAGGCCTCACAACATCGCAAGGCACATTTGGACCCAAAACTCAGCCTATAAACAATGCAGGCTGTTATCAAAAACTTTTTCATAAATATTGCACACTTTTAACAAGATCTCACAACATAAAACGCATATTCGGACCCAGAACTCAACCTACAATTAATGCGGATTGTTATCAAAAACTTTTTCATAAATACTGCACACTCTTAGCTAGAACTCATAATTGCTGCACAATTTTTCTACTCTTTATTCATTAATTTTATTACCGACAGGTTATTTCGCCCCACGTTTTTCACTAATACTTCAAAACATTCGCATTCCACTTAGATCAGTGATTTCCAAAGTGGTCTATGTCAACCCTCAGAGGTCTATGACAACCTGCAAGGGGTCTACATCAGCGAAAAAAAATTTTGGGGTCCATGAAATGAAATATTGCACACTTTTGCTGGTCATTCGTTCCATAATTATTACACACTTTTGATGGTCATTCGTTCCATAAATATTGCACACTTTTGGTTTATCATTCGTCTCATAAATTGTACGAAGAAGTTCAATGATAGTGCGCCATTAAAAATTTTTAAATGAGAATCAAATGAATCAAATGGGGGTCCACGATAATGGATCTCAACAGTAGCCTGATAGTACCTATTTACTTACATTATACTATCTTATAATATAGAGACATATACATTATATATAAAAGTACCTAAGAAGTGAGAACTTTACTCCATCCTTAAGTGATCAAAAAATCTGCCAAATTCGCATCGAATCCCTCCATCAATCATTCACGTATGGTTCCCACACACACCCCCCAACTTATTAACATAAATTAATTTTAAGTTATTCACAACATTTCTTATAATAACCGAGTGAATCCCGTCGAAAGCATTAATGCCCGCATAAAAAAAGACTTTTCCCTAAATCATTCTCAGATAAAACACGTTCCATCTCAAACACTTAAAGAAACATTAACCGACATTTTTCTTGTTTTTATTTTCGGCCATAATTTTATTATATTTCTGATCATTTTAATTCCGGTTACAGTCAACGAACCATAAGGTATTTTAAAATATGCTAAGGGACGGTTGTAAATCACTCGAACAGAGATTCAAATTCCCAACACAAAAAGGAGGACCATTCAAAGAAAAATAAAAACGAGCCATATACCTTAACTATATTCTGGGAGAACATTTAAATGCTCGTTACGTTTCTTTTCTCTCATTCTTTCCTTTCTCTCCCCTCCTACCCCCAAAAGGTCCCACGTGTTGCTCAAACCATCATCCATTTCCAGCGAAACAATAAACTTTTAGTTTAAAGCGTCATCATACATAATAGCCCTTCCATTGGGAACTGTTTTTTGGCTCGTTCGTGACGCGCATGCGCAAAAGGTTTTTGGTGTTTGGATAGAGAAGAGAAAATTGTTCCAACAACATCCAGCACCTAGGCCCCAACAGTAAAAACAAAATTTTTGTACAAACAAATAATATAAAGACTTTGTGGTATACACACACAAGTAACAGTGTTGTGTTTGTGTCTGTGCAGTGCACGGTATTTGACCGCGAAACATCCAACCGCGAAAGTCTAAGAATAAAAATTTTTAGCACTGTGGCGCAAACATTGAACTTGGAGAAGTCAAATTTCAAATGATCTGATCAAAGATTTTGATCGCGATGACGTTTCTTCCATCCGATCATGATACCGTTATTTATGCGATAATGATTTTATTTATTTATTTATGCGCTCCGTCGAGACCATAATTAATAGTAAGACCAAACCAGGAAAGAGCGTGAAAGTAAGGACAAAGCTTTCGGTCGCCTGTTTTAACCCCCGTAAAATTCTTCTGCACACGCAACAGGATCGACATACGATCAGCGTTAAAAATAAAACACGATTTTGCCATAAACGTCTCGTCCTATCTGCCGTTTTATCGACGAAATGAAATTTTCTCGTGTGTCGGAAGATTATGTTCGCCCTCTGAAGAACTTGATTAAGTTCTCTGCGCTTTTTATAACCTCACGTCGTTCAGTATATTTTACTCCTTCCACTTTAAACTGTAAACAACAGCAAAAAAAACAATAACATACATAAATGTTACGTAATACTTTGACATTCCTCGAATCTCTGAATCTGTCAACTTCAGCGGTCGCCGTATCACGTGACCTTGAAAATATCACAACCATTCTTACGTTTTGATATTAGTCCACTTTCACTGAACTTCATCAAAAGCGTGACAGTCCTTCGACCTTAACTGCCAAAACAGACAGAAGAAAGTAGCGACTGCCGAACGGGTATCTCACAAATTTATCAAATTTCATAAATAATGCACAAACCTCGTTTTTAAAGTTAATGTCAAGAAGAGTTTTGTGCTGTTTCTTGGAGGACTAGTACATAATTCGAAATTGATCTTCTTCCTTAGTGCTGCGTCCACTTCGTTTCTGTTTTCTGCCCTCACTTCTGTCGTTTGCTTTTTCACTTTTGGTTTGTGTTTGTCTTTCTTGGATCATCACGCTTTAGTAGATGTTGGCTGAGCAGTTTTCCAACTGCACGTTTATTGACAATGGTCTTAGATTACTTTTTAAGGCTTTGATGGAGGATTCATTTCATAAATAATGCACACTCTTATCAAAAATCCGTTTCATAAATCATGAACAGGTTACGGAAGGGTTAATTTCAGAAATAATGCACAGCTTAGAGAAGAACGTTCTTTCAAAAGTAATGCACACTTCCAAAAAGGATTTATTTCATAAATAATGCACACTCACTAAAAGTTAGTTTTGTAAACAATACTCAGCTTAACGAGGGGTTGATTTCAAAAATAATGCACAGCTTAAGGAAGAAAATGCTTTAAAAAATGATACACATTCACGAAGGATTAACAAAAAATGGACACATTCTAACATCTCGTTTCAAAACTAATGCACACTGCTATGATGAATCCCCTTCATACATTATACGTGTTATAACTAATATAAATGCCACGGTAAAAGTGATAAATCAGGCGAATACACAACTTCCAGTGATTTTTCATAATCTACGACTAACTTGACAAAGTACGAGCACAAATTTATTACATTTACCGGTTACTTTATGAAATCTTCAACTAGTGATTGGGGATTTGATCAAAGTTTTCCCAGAAATTCTGTTTCTATCGCTTCTCGTGTATTGCTTGTTTCTTGTTGGAGAATTCCAGGTAAACCCAGCTGTTTGGACTGCTTCTCTTTTGTCAGAAAGGTGACAGAAGGCAAGAATGTAAGAAAACTTTTACCAAAATCCCCAATACGAGTTGAAGATTTTATAAACTAGCCGGTAAATGTGATAAATATTTAGTAGTTTCTCAAATTTACCAAGCTTAGTTGGTGATTATGAATAATCGCCGTGAATTCGCTCGATTTATCACTTTTACCGTCCTATATATAGGATATTACTTTCCGGCCCATAAGAAGAATCTATTACATAAACAATCTTATTTATAGAGTGGCGGAAAAGACAGAGAAAGAGAGAAAGGACAACGACAGAGAGGGAGAAAGAACAATAAAAAATTAAATTCCTGTTGTTTGCTTATTTTCATTTATATTGAGTCGCGCTTTACGAACACTAACACATCCGCTGACATTAACGCTGACAGTCCTCCCCCCTTTCTAGCTAGCAGTCTAAACGTCAGCAGTCTCCGAATCCCAAGTTCGAAATCGAAAAGGATAAGTCGACCGACTTATTGCTAAAGTGTAGTGTTTAGCAAAACAGTTTTCCATTTTGCTTCTTCCTTAGATAAACAGCAAAAAAAGAAGAGAAGAACACAAAACAAATTTCATCCCCACATGTGATTATGATTTTCATTCCCACAGGACTCGCAAGTCATTTCTCAAAGTCTTCTCTACCAATTTATGGTGTTTGGAAAATTTTGCTTTGACGGCGAATCTGTGGCTACATTCACGGATTAACTTTTATCTATTGTCGGAGCTTGGCATGAATTAAAAGTATTATAAGTACGGAAAGAACAGAGAAAAAGTCAATTCGCATAAGAGAAAGGTCAATTAGGCGAGTCACGACCTCAAAAGAGAGTGAATTTATCACGTCATTTTAGAAGAAAAGGTAAAGAAGTGAGGACGGTAACAATCTCGAAAGCTAATTATTGAGGAAACGAGAATCGCTATAAGCATTTTGCGGTCGTTACATAAGCGTATGGGAATTTAGCCCCGCGAAGACGGTCGACAAGATAGTTAAATGAAAAAAGGGAAGAGATAAAGTAAAAAGTGAAACAGAAGGCAAAATCTACAAACTCCTATGTGAGGAGAGAGGGTGAGGGTAACAAGAAGACTCAAACAACAAACAAAATAAAGAAAATTTCAAGACAAAACTGAAAGTCTGTCAGTTTTTGGTAGAATAATGTTTGATACTTGTGGTGGGATAAGAACCCAAGCTGGGTTGTAGTTATTGGTAGTAGTGATAGTACATGACAAGAACATAGGACAGAACAAAATCTTAAACGTGTGCATTACTTTCGAAAAGGATTCTTGTCAAAACTGACCATAATTTTACAAACTCTTCTTAAACTGTGCATTATTTTTGAAATTAATCTTTCATGAAAGTGTGCATTATTTATGAAATGAGTCCTCATTGGAAGTGTGCATTATTTATGAAATGAATCCTCCATGGTAGTGTGCATTATTTATGAAATGAATCCTTCATGGTAGTGTGCATTATTTATGAAATGAATCCTCCATGGTAGTGTGCATTATTTATGAAATGAATCTCATGGTAGTGTGCATTTTTGAAATGAATCCTCCATGGTAGTGTGCATTATGAAAGTGTGCATTATTTATGAAATGAATCCTCCATGGTAGTGTGCACTAATTATGAAATGAATCCTCATTGGGAGTGTGCATTATTTTTGAAATGAAATCCCCATGAAAGTGTGCATTACTTTTGAAAAACGTTCTTCTCTAAGCTGTGCATTATTTCTGAAATTAACCCTTCCTTAACCTGTGCATGATTTACGAAACGGATTTTTGATAAGAGTGTGCATTATTTATGAAATGAATCCTCCATCAAAGCCTGAAAATCAAATCTGACACCACTCCACATAGATCTGTCACATCTACAAAATCGTGATGATCTAAGGAAGACAAGCACAAACCAAAACTGAAAAAGTAGACGACGACAAAAAGGGGAAACAGAAAAACAGGAAGGAAATGAAAGCAATACTACCCAAGAAGAACAATTTCGAAATAAGCAACAAACAACAGCACAAAACTCAACGACTTGCCACCTCTCCCAGTACTTCTTCGACAAATCTTTCATCCTTGGATTTTCTCAAAACATTCAAACTATTCGACGAATTCTTCAAGAACAAACGAGTTTCCCTTTAAAGAAGCTTCGGCCAAAAGTCTAAGTCTGCCACTTTTCAAGAAAGAACGAACCAGAGAGAGAGAGAGAAAATCCACAACAAGGCTACGTCACAAGAAACCTGTTATTAAGTCTTCGATGATATCTTGAAGGTGCTAAATAAGGCCCACACTTTTTAGGCCTACCGACTGTTCAATTTTATTTACGTATTAATTACAAATTTTCCTTGGCTCAAAAAAAAATTCCCTAAACAACCTTTCTGAAAATATGTCGCGCCTACAAAAAACCATCAACAATCCCGTCTTTCATGAAACTGCACTTTCGTTTAAATCTTTTTTTAAATTCGTTTCTCTTTTCTCTTTCTTCCTCCCATCTCTCTCTCTCTCTCTATCATCTTGTTGTAGTGAGAGGAGATGATCTATCTCGTTTCCAAGTTCATATCTTCTTCGTTTCGCATTAGCAATCACCATACGAAGCAAACAAAACTCCTTCATACGTGAAATCTTAAACAAGAGAGATGGTTTACATAATAATTAAAATTACTTAATAGCCGAGGGAAAAAGGTGCAACGAAGATGGCTTTAAGACGAAAATAGAATCTCCCTCATCTTTCGGGACGTATACATAATAAGCTGGCGCAAAACTTTTGTGCACCGGCAGTCATCATCACCACCATTCATTCACTTATGGAATTCCTTTCTTCCTCCTCTTATTATGACGCAAAAGCAATAATTTGCTTCCTTCAACACAACGTACAACAACAATTTTTCTCTTTTCATTGTTCTCGACTATTCGCACAACTTCGTGTGATGTGCAATTAATTCCACAGTAGGACCGAACCAGCCTCCTCAAGGATCATAAAAGATGCACCAAATAATTTGGTGTCTAACTACCCTTCAAACTGTTAACGGCATATACTCCTCCTGACCACACTCCCAGCTAATTCCTGTATCTAGGGGCTACGACACTGCTCTTTTCCTCTTAATTCTAGACCCACTACTTATTATCTCAAACTTTCAAGGTTTGTGTAAGCTACAGAAGACGACAGCTTTCATCGAGCTTCTCAGCTTCTCCCCTTCTCACCAAAACCAATAAATCCATAAATATACAGACGCATGTTCGTGTGGTTTTGCCAGTCCCCCTGCAGAAAGTACGAATCATTTCAGACCTACACAAGAAGAATATCGATCTGTATGGACATACTGAAGTGTCTTCCACCAATAAGTACCTCATACTTACATAAATTTGAAACAATTTAAACCTGAATATCTAATCAGAGGTCAAACCAACCATTCTTCCATCTTAAATAGATAAATCTCAAAGTAGATAAATAAAGTATCGCCGGAAATGTGTATCAGGAGATAAATAAAAAATAAGTGTGCATAATTTATGAAATAAATCATTTATAAAATTGCGAACTATTTACAGAAAGAATACTTAACGAAACTGTGCATTATTTATGAAACCAATTCATCCTCAGATTGATGTTTTGAAAATTTTGCAACAAACGAACAAAAAAGTGTGCAAAATATATGAAATAAACTCCACATCCCAATGAAATTAAATCCTTCATAAACTGTGCAATACTTTTGAAATTAATTCTTCCCAAAACTGTGCATTAATATTGAAATGATTGGGAGGAGAGCGCTAAGAAATCAACCAGAAGTGATTAAGGATGGGTTGTATTCATACCAACAACAAAAATGACAACAAATAATGGGAGACAAACATACAGAGAGACAGATACTGTATTTATCTAAATTATAGTTCACCTATTTGCTGCGAAAGTTGACTCAAATCGTTTCACGTGTTTCTATTCACAAACACGCCATCATTCTTCATACACGTAGACAGATGGACAGATAAACAAACCACATCGTACTACGTTACATCTAATTATAATAAATTTTGAGCAACACTATCTGTTAATACAATTAATAAAACATCCGGACAAGGAACAGGGCCCCAAGATAAATCTGTCTCGAATTAATTCTCTCACTTAATCCTTTTTAGGCACTCTTATCCATCATAACCACTCTCAACCTTTATTTTCGACTTACCCACCAAACATAAACAAAATACTACTATCAAAAGGTCAAAAGTCGCGTATGTCAGACAAAAAGGTCGCAGCCCAGAATCAAGGAGAGGGGACAAGAAACAAGAAAACGCCAGAATATTTTGATTTAATACAAGACCAACGACTACAAACAATCCAACACCGAGGAGCCTCGGGAACCATCAAGAAGATAGATAATCATTACAGCTCTCCTCCGAAATGAATGAATAAATAATTTCCAAGCATCAATAATCGATTTTGTGAGAACTTTTTTTTTCTTCGGCTCTGAATCGTCCATGCAAACTGCTGTGATCCCAATTGAACGGCTCTAGCAGATACCAAACCAAGCCCTAGATAATCGGGGCATCTCGAATTAATTTCGCCAGAAGCAAAATGATGAAATTAAAAAAAGAGTCAGTGAGTAAAGAAATAATTTCAGATTCCGTGTTCTCATGATACCAACTCCTGGCACCGAACTCAGGTAACAGTTACCAACTTTCCTTGCAACATCGACTTCACAACTCCATCAGCTGATAGTTACGCATATCAAAACTTGAAACGCCGATTCCAAAATGTTTTCAAATCGAGATGAGCACCCACTGACTGGTTACAAACACAACAACAACAAAAAAAGCTTCCGGGTATTAGCGAGACAAACCAGTTTCGTGACGAAAGCACCCACATAAGTTACTTCCATTTTATGTGAAACCCTGTTTATAGATTTAGTCGAAACTATATAAAAACACTTCAAATGTGATTGGTTGAAACGATTTTAAAATGATTCTCCGATGAAAAAATTCTTCGACCGGTGTTCATTTCCTTTTTCTTTCGTTCCAACTTCGCACCGGTTAATGAGGACAACGCAGGTGACGTTGGTCTGGATCGCGAAAATGGATTAAGGTTGTAATGGTGACCCCAATCCTAATTTATTCCTATTTGCCAATTCGACAAACCAGAAATTTTATCAAATTGTTTTATTATCGGACACCGAAGTCGAGTTATTACGTTTCGCAATATTCAAATCCGAGTCATATTTCCATATAATACCTGATGACATTCGATCAATGCCTAGTTCGGGTATCTCAAACTGAATGCTTTCCACTTCGACTGACAGATGGATACTTAATTAAATCAGAAGATCTAAATCGACAGCTTTGACCTAGTTCCTCTAAGGGGGGTTTAGCTTGAATGATGGCTAACAAATCTCCTTAGTCTAAGTTAAACTAGCCAAGACTTTCCTTCAACAGATGGTTGTGCTAGGTTTTGGCTTCGTTCACCTTCCCCTCCAGACAATACACCTCTTTAACGGACTCCCACCAAAACAACAATCGAGGAACCATTTTAGACGGGTCTTATAACCGATCCGACATCTCCAAGAACTCTTCAACACCCACCACTATTCAACTAAATTAATAATTAAAAATCGCTTTTTTTATATTAATGACGAGATTACCGATTACACCGACTCTTGTTAACATTTATCGCCATGACAACAATCAACCACATTACACACACACACGCCCTTGGACGATATTTGCTATTAAACGATCTTAAAGCTCGCGTTTGTACAAGAGAGCTATTAAAAAAAATTTCAGCGATGCTGTTTCAACTGCTGAGGATATGATGATGTGGAATCACAAACTCGGTCACGGGATTTTGCGAATGAAAAAACAAGAGATGAAACAGGAAGGAAACAATTATCGTCGTCGAGATTACGATTAATCAAAAGCGGTACTTAGAAAGACAATTTAATTTTGAAAGCAAATTCAAAAGAGAAGTATTTTAACAACAAAGAAGTAGAAAATTCTCAGACATTCTATGTCAGGGTCAGACACTCGATAGTAAAGAAAACAACTTTTCGTTTCCAGATTCAGAACAGTTGAATAGAATTTAACTGAGATTTTGATTGTTATTCATAAGAACATAGTTCTGAACTTTATGTTTCTTAAGGGATTGTAAACTGAATGAACACTACAGTTAATTAAATAAATGTGCAAGAACTTCTAGGGCTTTTAGAGTGCACAAACTTAAACTTTAAGGAAAATACTCAAACACCCATACTCTATAATTTTGTCATTATCAGGAGAATAACACTGAATTCAAAATTCAATGGCCCATAAAATAACATAACAAACACATTTTGTTCGAGTAAAACAACTGCTAAACAACCACACATATTACAACTTTTTTTCTTCTTAACACACTTCCAGTTTTGTTTCTTATGCCCAAACAAAACAAATCATGTTATGTTACTAAGACAAAGTTGACACATATTAACGAAGAAAGAAGAGGTCCTCCCTTGGATTAAAATGATTCCTCCTTGACAATTCAAACACTTGCTAAGAATTTTGAAGAATTATTATTCCAAATTGCTGTTTAAGACTAAAATGAACTTTTCAGAAATTTGAGTTAATCCCAATTCTAGTCTGACACAGTTTGTTTCCTGTTTTTATGTCTCAAACTTAGAGATGAGTTAACTAAAGGCTAAAAAAAATTCTGATTTAAAAATTAAACTCTCGAGTAACAACAACCTTCCAACAGTAACAACTTCCCAAATATTTTGAACTGTTATACTTCTTCCAAATCCTTATCTAAGACTAAAACAAACCCCTAGAAAATTCTGGGTCAATCCTGATCCTAATCCAACAAACAGTTGGTTCCAAGATGAAACTCCAAAACTAGACAAACTACTTATGGCCTCAAACTTAGAGATGGGTCAACCACAAATAACGAAAATTCTGACACAAAAATTAAGTTTGAATAACAGCAACATTCCAACAGTAACAGCTGTACTCCAACAAAAATTTTGAACAGTTATGTTACTCCAAATTGCTATTTAAGACTAAAATAAACTTTTCAAAATTTGAGCCAATCCTGACCTTACCTAACACACAATTTATTCCTAAGACAAAACCCCAAAGCTTGACAAACTACTTAGATCCCTCAAACTCAGACATGAGTTAAATGAGGATAAAAATTCTGACCCAAAAATTAAACATTCGAATAACAACAACACTCCAACAGTAACAGCTTTACCTACCAAATATTTTGAACAGTTGTATTATTCCAAAATTGCTGTTTAAGACAAAAATGATCTTTTCAAAAATTTTTGAGACAATCCCAATTCTAACCCAACACACAGTTGGTTTCCAAGATAAAACCCCACAGCTAGACAAACTAGGCGATGAATTAACTAGGGGCAAAAGAAAAAATTCAGAATCAAAAATTAACCATTCGAATAACAGCAACAGGAACAGCTTTACCCCATCAAACATTTTGAGCATCTATATTTTGCCAAAATTGCTGTTTAGGCCAAAAATAAACTTTTCACCAATCCTGGGCTAATCCCAATTGCTTCAAACTTAGAGACGAGTTAACTAGGAGTAAAAATTTAGATTCAAAAATTAAACTTCCAAACAACAGCAACATTCTGTAACAGCTTTACTTCACCAAATTCCTCTTTGAAAGATATTACAATGCACAAACTAGATTCAAACAGCTTGGGTTTATAATTGTTAGTCATGTAAACATTCTCCCTGAATATGTTTCATAATGATGATGCTTTCTCCAACTTATTTTAAAAACAAAAGCACAACCATTCCCATAAAATTATTTATAATCAAAATCATTACTAAAAACAGTGAATTGGTAAGCTTACATAAACTAAACACTTCTTTAAAGAAGACATCAAGTAACATAATCATAATCAGACATAATAAAACTGGTTTATGTAAGAAATTCATTGTAATATTTCACTCTTCCTCGTCTTTCATGTTATTATAAAAATTATAATTTCAATTTAGATATTATAAAAAAATAAAAAAGCGGAAGACTTGTTTAATAATCATGAAATAAAACTTCTGTTGTGTCTAATCAAATTAAAAAATTCATCAAAACAGGATTTTTATAATACATCAAAGTTCACAAAGAACTAACCATACAATAAAGTAAATTCGAATAAACACAACTAAGAAGAGCAGAATAAAAAATTTCTCAAACATACCAAACAAATTATAAGCAATTAGCAAAAATGAATGTTGGTATTAATGAGTACTGTTAAACAAAAACTCATATTTACTCATGGCTTATTTATAAAGATCGGTGAAGGTATAATAAATATTTTCTCACCTTGAAATTGCTGCAACTCAGCCATGGCACTAACTTATCAATAAACTGTCCAATATCCGAGCACTCGATTGAGTTGATGTTATTCCCTAAATAGTTGAGCAATGCATCTCCTAAGGACAACCTTGAATATGTGTCAGTGGTTCCAATTTTTTCACTGAAACCGTCCATATCAGTTGGCACAGCCATTTTAATAAAAAAAAAACTGTCACTTTTAAAAAATTACTCGCTTCACAACTATACAAATTAATTAATCATGTTTTTAAATAATTAGTTATCTGAAAAGACAAAGAAAAATTGAATCCTATAAATTATGGAATGGATGTAGGAAATAACTCTTGAAAAAAATAAGTCGGATGTTGAAGTTATGATAATCAAAAAACAGGACCTCATTTTGAGAGAAACACTCCTCTTGAGAGGGAAAATTTGGGATAAATTTATCATCCCCTAAGAATGTACAAATAAAATTTTTTTTGGACAAGAAAATGAATATTACAACACTGATTTTAACAAACATAAATTTTACACTCCATTTGGGATTCCCAAATAACAAATAAAATTAAAAATTTTTTTGTTCTGAGAATGTAAACACAAAAGACTTGCTATTTCACTGAAACACATCTTCTGCACCACTATCCTTGAAGCATAAATATTATTTTTAGATTACAAAAATAAAGCAACGAAGGGAAGAGAACATTTATTTTAAGTTTACTAATGTAAACAGAACAGAAGTAAACGAAAAATCCGCTCCTGTTTATTGTTCCATCGACCCCTGAACCGCCATTTTACTGCCCCAATGTTTTGATCTCAAGGTAGTGCAGATGAGTTTTGCTAACGACAAAACATATTTTAAACCTATTCCCGATGGATTCCACGCGGTCGAAAACCATTTCAAATCCCATAAATCGACTGATCGTAATTTTTGAACCGAGAAATATTGCGATGACGCCCTAAAATTGGACTCTTTTGATCGGACTCAAAAAATACGTTGGAAGATTCGCCGAATAAGGGAAGACCATTCATTTAGGTACGGAAAACCTAACTGACGAGACGAGAAACCTTGGTCAAATAATTTTTTATCAAAAACTAACTTTATTATCACCTAATCTCGTACATAATTTACGTTTATAATGTATTTTTTTTAATTAAAATTAAAAACATCAACTGTAATTCACTTTCCCGTCCGAATACGATTTCTTCGTGAGAACGATAGTCAAGTCACTTGTTTTTTATCGAACATGGCGTCACGGCGTTCGTCGTTCAGTGACTAAATTAACGAAACTAAAACATTTTTTTAACTTCCCATTTACCAAATCTACTCTTTTAGTTTGAAAATATTTTTTAATTATTAAATAAATAATTACTAAAACCTATTTTTGAGTATTAAGCTTGTTTTAGGATTTTATTATGACGCACCGAGTATGACTGTCAATGAGCAAAAATTTAAATTCAAAGATATCAACTTCCGTTACGCAATTATAGTAATTTTTTATTTCTTCCCAATCCTCTGTCTTTGTTTTAACTTAAATGAAGACGTTGTTACGTCTGGTGATGAATAATTCTACCCTAAAAATCAGCTAACGAGTCGATATTTAGCGTTCTGAAGATTTTTACGGGGGTTTTCAATGTCAAATGGTGAACACACTTCATGAGTCACGAGCAGAACAATTAAAAGCTTTCCAAATTCGTTGTACTTATGTTTATATATATTCGTGTGTTGTATGAGAGACCTGTTTAAAGTATATGTGGTATAAGCATAATGAACTTACCTCACTTCGGAATCTTGGTGAAATGTTTTGACTGAAAATACTTTCGAACTGTTTTAAAACTTGAGGGCTAATATCCATTTATGTATAGATAAATATAATGTTTGTATGAAATTTTTTATTTTATAATTTTCCAAGTCCGACAAACATAATTTCGACTCGGTTACAATATTGGTAAATAAATAAACATATGTTGGTGGTAGTCTTTTGTTTCAGAAACTTACTTACACGATGGGTTTGTGATGAATAACAACAGACACTATCACTACGAGCGTACACGACCTGGGATTGAAACAGTGAAAGGTTAGGAAACTTAAATGTGATGGTAGCCACAAGGCCACCTACCCAAAGAGGAGCTACACCAACAAACTTAACAATAACACCCCATCGTGGGTCAGAAAATAAAACAAATCGCCACAAATGAGAAACCAGGAAAGTTATGGAGATTCTCTGGATCATACTAAACACCTAAATGACTGATACTCAAATAATATAAAATTGAAATTGTATCAAGTGATAGCTTTCTTAAGTTTTTAGTACAAATACTGTCTTTCAATATTGGGTATATGAAAAATAAGATTCGAACTCTCCATCACAACGTATATAGTTAGGCGCTTTGACCCTCAAACACAGTACACCTTTAAACTAAACTCAACAACCCCAGAAACCAAACCTCCCTGACTGGAAGGTACATAAATAAATTGCACGAAGCAAATAACATAAAATAAATAATTTATTTTAAATATTTTCTACAATTAATAATACTTCCGTAGTCAAAATTGATAATTAATAAAAATTTAATTCTCCTAAATTATAATAAGGGATGTGACAACATAGTATAGCTAATTTAACTAATTAGGAACCTCTATTGTCTTACTAAACCTAGGGAAAATGGTGTAACACCCTGTAAACAATATAAAGCACCTGAGACCGCTGTCTATTGTACAATATCAACTCCAAGAGTTTACACGAAACTATTTGACTGCAGTTTTTAAGTCTAAAATCTAAAAATTAGACTAAAGTTCAAAATATTTAAAGAACTTAATCAGATTATCTGAAGTCATTTCTCTATATTGTCATTTTGGTTTGTTTTCTGGGCGTCAGATTCATTAAAGAAGCCGACGATGCTTTCCCTGGGAGCGAAAGCCATCGTCGTTATGGTTCTCTCTTCTTCGTCTTCTTCTTCACCTCCTCCGAGTCTGCCGAGGTTGCTGTCGAATTTTTTTTTGATCACTTCTTCATTAAGTTGACTGTAAATATTTGGCGTTTTCGACGATCCGCCAGATTTCGAACTGACTCCTGTCGAACGGTCTTGTAAACTGGAACGAGGATTCTCTTCGGAGTCCTGTTGGTGATGATACTCAAATTCGGAATTCACAGACACTGGAGTGAGTTCCCCGCTATCGCCACCTTGAAGGAAAATTTTTAGAAATACGATAACTGGGTTCTAATATAATATAAAACTCTAACTATAATAATATAAAAACTATAAAAACTACCTCCGGCCAGTTGAGGAGAGAACGACAATTCAGGCGTTGCTGATTTCGTTTCTGACGGAGTGTACAAATCACTAAAATCGATTTGATGGGATTCATCTACGCCTCCACTATTCTCTAATAAAATGCCTACGCTACCCAAATCCTGATCTAAGCCTGGAGTTTGAGGGAAAGTAGAAGCTAAACTACCGTTGTTTGAAATTTCTCGGAGGTACTCGAGTCTGGAAGGAAAAACCAGGCGAACTTTATCCGAAATCATAAACAAACCCAACCCTATACATCTACAGATAACTAATTTCTAGAGAATCCTGTTGGAGTGAGAAAGCTTTTTGAAAAACCCACCGATCGTTGCTGAACTGCGGCAAAGGTTCGCTATTGATGGTGCGATGTGCTGCTGTTATTTCGGCGTAAGTGTTCGGTGAAGATGGTCCACTGCTCGATACTAATGAAGATGATCCGCTCCAATTTATATCTAAAACGACACGACAGAGAAATGTTCAAAATGGATGATGATAGTTAAATAAGGCTGATTGGTTGAAATTTAAGAACGTGACCTTAAATAGTTGAGGATATTACAGATAAGTTTTGCTATCGATTAACCCTATTACGGCCTTGTTTGTTTGTCGTTTTTGCTATGGTTTAAATTTGCCGCGATAAATGCCGCGCTTTTCCGTCACTCCATTATTTTCGCTCGTCGTGTTTTTGTTTTAATTATTTATGACGACTCCCGTTTTGAAAAAGGCCTTTTGCTTAGGCACAGCTGCTTAATTAACAGACAACAGCTCATCACTTTGTCATACTTCCGATGAGAATATGTCGATAGCGTTATAACTTGTTTGGTAAGCAAGCATTAAAGACTTCTTAGATGAACACTTAACGGACGGGCTCTGTACTCTGTAGATTTACGTTTTCCATTATGCCATCAGTTACAGCAGCTATAACAGGATCTGTCGATCCTACAGTATGGATACATCTAGATAATTTTATCACAATAAAAACGTCAGGAAGCAAATATCTGTGAAAGGTGAGGCAATTTATTCAGATAACTCATCCGGAAGTGGTGTCCAATTTCAGAACTTGAAGAAAGTGATGTGCCAAGTGCTTACAGTGATTGTGTTTCTCTAGAAACTCGTCCCACTTCATAAAGGTGAGTGTTTTACATATATACTAAACGTTATAAAATCTTATAATAAAACAATATAATCGGTTTAATAATAGCAGATTTGACTCGTCCGTTAAGTGTTGAACTATTTCCTGCATCTTACTCCGAACACATTCAGTTTAAGTGGATCGTCAGCTGTCCAACCGCCCAGACACCCCATTCAGAAACAACTCAGAGCTGCTTAAAAGCAGATAGTGATTTTAATAATTTATTCAGATAAAATTTCAAAAAGTAAGCTATTGGGCAGTCAAGCAACCAAAGAACTAAATTTATGAGCTTTAGCAAACGAAGCAAAAGACCAAAAATCATTTTCTATAATATAATTATATCTAATTGATTAAAACTGACGGAACCGAGTGTACAATCTACAAAATGCTTATTTAAAGTGATGTGAACCAGAAGATCACGTTTCTTTCATTTCTAGGATTTCAAAAACCTAAACATGCGACATTCATTTCCTCTTTCTCTGGCGAGGTTTCACTTCAAATCATTTCCAGGCTAACGATCACAATACAGAGAAACAAACTGTATATACATTAAATAATTAACTGTACGTATTTAAAATCATTTTTAACTTACCCTCGTTCAATTTTCTTATGTGAAACCTGTCACGTCAACCGTGTGTGCTAATACCAACAAATGTTTCCAATTAATTTTAACAGGCAAATTAAAAGCGACTTCCATTTTCAAATTTTATTTACAAAAATCATTTTCACGACAAGTTCTGACTTGATTCAAAACCGATGACGATCAAACAATCATCATTAAACAATTATTTATAACAACTAAACAGATAAACGTCCAATCCGAGCCATAAATTCATCAAAAGCGTTCGTTAAATGGAAGACATTTTGTTACGTCATCAACCCCTTTCCGGGTTTCGAGTTCGAGTTCGGGAATCGATTCTCGAAATCGAGGATTCGGATTCCTTTAAATGGAGACGTCTTTTAAGTAAAAGCTTCATGCATACAAACTGAGATTTGAAAGATTTGCTTTTATCAGAGCTGAAATTTGAGCTTTCGAGAGGATTATTTTCTAAATCGTGGTGTCTTTATTTAAATTGTCTTCACCAATTTAATTTAATCTAATTAGTTAATTTAATAATTTGGGATGCGGACAATTTGAAGCTTTTATTTTTGAAATTTCGAGTTCACCATTCAGAATCTTTAATTTCAATATAAATCTCAATATAATCAGAATTAATAGTCAAAATATAATCTTGAATTTAATATCAAATTGAAATTTAGTATAAATTCATATAAAAAAATTTTTTAAACACTTTTAAGTTACGAATTGTTGGTTTCACAACTTTAATGTTCAAATTATCTAGTCAATCTGCAGATCAACTGATTTTCACTACTAAAGTGAGTGGAACCAAAAGCTTTCATATTTTACTTATATAATGGGTTACGTCTAGTTACAGTTCAAAAGTTGGGTAACCCAAAAATACCTGAAAGTTGAATTTCATAAATAAAGCACAAATTTGGAGAGAAGTCATTTCATAAGTATTGCACACTGCCTAAAGAATTAGAAATCACGAACCGTAGTAAGTTGAAACCAAAGAAGAATAAACAGGAAAAAGAGATACTGTACAAGAAAATGACAAAACTTCTTTAAATAAAATAAGCAACTAGCAGGAACAAAAACCAGTACGAAGATGGTCACCGTTGGGAGAAACAAAAGTTAGAAGTCAGCAGCGCACAAACAACTCCGTTACTAGTCAGTGATGCTGCAGTACATTTACTTATACTAAAATTATAAGCATTAACATACAGAAAATTCACACAACAAAGCTACAGTTACTGCTGAATCAGCATAAACCGTTTTTTAAATTACTTATTGAATTTTATTAAATCAGAAGAGAGCTAAACATCGATACAAAACAGTAACAGCAGCAAAGTAAGCTCTCAGCCATGAGTTCCTGAAATCGGGAGATCTGGACTAGAAAGGGGTGTCAAACTGGAGATCCATGAAATGACTGCTTGCGGTCCAGGGGTGTGACCAAATTTGAACAAATCGACATTCAGAATTACAAAAGACAAATATCGAGACTTCAAATTTCTACAACAATAACCGGAAATGAAAGACTTTGATGTACAAATTTCCTTCTCGCATATACAAAAGTATGCAGTTGTTATGAAACGACCTCTTGATACTGATATACACTCAAACCTGTTTTTGTGCGATGGATAGGGACCGCATAAATCGCACAAAAAGGACCGCCTAAAGACAGGTTTCAGTGTATACTGTATATATTACTATTAAAAGGAATTTTCGTTAAAGGGATGTGCATTATTTACGAAATAAATTCGACATCAAACTGTGCACTACTTTCGCGATGAAACATTCAACTTTGAAGTGTGCAATATTTATGAAAGAAATCATTTATACAGGTTCGAGTGATTCTTCTCAACCTCAACTTCATTTTAGTTGCATTTGACTGTCCAATTTAGAAATAAGTGTGCATTACTTATGAAATGAATTCCTCATGAAATTGCGTATCACTCACAGAATAGATCAACCGCAAAAGTGTGCATTATTTCTGAAAAGGATTTTACATGAAAGAGTTCCTGATACTTTTATAAAATGAGTTATACAAATAATTATATATTTATAAAATGATATCCTTACAAAAGTGTGCATTATTTATGGGACGGAATCTCCACAAAAGCCAGCATTTTAACTTGAGCTTGACATCCGATTAGAAAATAATCCTCTTAATGCGAATCACAAATAACTTCCGTAAGACAGGGTTGCCAAACGAAGAAGAAGCCGACGCATGCAGCCATTTATAATTCTGACCAATCACGACTTCGAAGAAGAAAGCAAAAATTCGGTTCAAAACTTACTCAGGTGAGGAAGTATGTCCCTCACGAATACCCGACCACAGATTATAATTCGACAACGACCGACACATACTTTCAGCTTCTTTTGTCCAAAACGACATATACACACAAGACCACACGGAATATATACTTTCGATATACAGAAACAAAACAAAAAGAAAACGAAAGCAGCCTCATCTAACATTTCTGAAGTCTTATCAGGTGCACAAAACTAAAGAGAGAACCTGACGCACCACGACTGACAATAGCAAAGCTTACGAAACATGTTTTTGGATTAGAGATTTGCACTGCTGATCAGTAAGCAATCGCAATTCTTATATACATTTATACTAAATCCCCATTTTTCTTCTTTCTGAAAAAGAAAAGTGACAAAAAATCCATCTGCGATTAAACCTGAATCATAACTCCTGTCATCAAAACTAATTAAAGATTCATAGCCGATAAACGAAAATCTTAGCGACCGCCATATTTTTTATATTATCATCTCATCTATTCTACCCCTTTCAAAAATTATTTCTTTCATGCCAAAAGTCTAATTATCATAAACTCATTAAACGGCGCTGAATTGATTGATCGGTTAATTAATTAAGCTAATGAGCCTACGCCTAATTATTAAAAAATGTCTTCATTTCGGCAAAACCACAATAAATGGCTATATTATTAATAATATTAACTTTATATTTTATTTATATAAATGCTCTAAAGACTGATAACACAAAAAAAAAAATAAAATTTTCCTTCTGCTCATACGTGTCAATAATGTTTGAATTCGGTTATGCTATCGTCGAAATACTCACTTCCAAGAGGATGAGCACTCGGTTGTGGCGTCGATGGTAAATGAGGTGGAGTACTCGTTGGTGTTCGGAATAGAGGAGCCGCCGTCATCTTTTCCAGAAAGAAATCCAGCTGTTTCAGCGATAAAGCGTTGTGAAGAGTTTCCAACGGTCTGATCGGAGGAACTCCTCCGCAACCTTCGATAGCTGTGAATATTATTGGAGAAGAGGTGAGTCGAGTATACAAATCAAAATGTTTGGGGGGTGAAAACACCAAATTTGGGCATCTCATCCAGATTAGTTGCTGTGAGCAAGACCAAAATCAAACAACTGACGACCATTGTTTGCGCCAATTTTTGAATTAGGCACCGGAGTCGAGGGAATACGCAAAAACGTTCGCCGGGTAAGCTAAATGCTGACAGGTTCGCGGCTGTCTGGCAGTCATTGAGTGTCTCGCCGTCTCAAGTAGTGATTCATAGTCTCATATAGTCTCTCGCGGTATTTCATAGTCTTATATAGTCTCTTGGAGTCATTCGTAGTAGTTCGTCGTCTCTCGAATCCTCTCAACGTTACAAAAACTCAGTGATAGCACCCGAAAGTTGCGCTCTACCACAACAACCAAAATTCTTACAGTAGAGCGCTTCAACAACTACATCACAGACCTCCCGCTATAACAGTAATAGAAGCCTTAAACACCAAATTTAAATTTTGAAAGAACGATTTCAACCCAAAACTACAGTAGTGACGTCACCAAACCTATCACAGACCTCAGCGGTCATTATCTACAAGTAGATTCGGTTACTAACGTACAGGACTTCATACAACAACAGAAATTACTGGGTTTTGACATCAGCAGTCGTTCTTCGTCGGACATATACACAATTTTTAGGATTGATTACAAATCGCACAAAAAAAGTCCAAAACTTTTATGTAAAACAACAGCAACCGAACAGCTAAGTCCGATCTACAGTAAATACACCACAAAACCAAGCGTTTCGACCACGTATCGTTGTAGGCATAAACTCTTCAGTTTCATAAATATTGCACATAAAAAACGGGTGACAGTGTCAACATTTGAACGTTGACGAAACGTTTGTTCTCGGTTTTCAATGTGTTTACAGTAAGTCGGACTTAATCGTCTGTATAACACTGATATTACGCAAACGTTATCGGCTTTTTTTACACGATTTGTAATAAATCCCACGTTGGGAGGTTGGCAACACTGACAGAAGTGTTGTTATTGACAGTTTTAGATAGAGCTTATTAATTTCAGCTTCAAAATTAAACCACCCCAAAAAATTGTACACTCAAACCTCTTTTTGTGCGAGGAACCGCATAAAAAAAATTCCCCAAAACTTCAACAATGGCTATTAAATATAGTTTTAGGAACACAATTAAGAATTTTTTTTATGCGGTGAATAGGGACCGCATAAATCGCACAAAAACAGGTTTATATGTACGTGTTTACATAGAAACTTTAATACTGTGACGTCACTACTAAATACGGGAATCAGGTATTTCCAGTGTCGTCTGTTGCTGTTTCAACAATGGCTACGTCACGTCGTTCATTAAGTATAATTTGTGACTCTGAATGTGGTGAAAGTACCCAAGATTCGGAATTTGCACCCCCAGAAAATTAAATTTTGACAAAACGAATTGCAGACTTCGATTTTGGGTTTGTGACCTGTTGGTAAAACGCTAAATAAGAATCGGGGGACAGGGCCTCAACGACTGTATCACGTCCTGTTTGTATGATTTGACTTACCATCTTTCCTTTCGGGTAAAATTTTTACCTTGGAAAAGTGTGCCGACTCTTTAAACAGCTTACAGTCATTAAACGACTTACAGAAAAGTGGTGAAGAACTCACTCATTTTCCTTTTAATCCAATTCTCATACAGTTCGTGAATATTAATGTAGTCGTTTATGGGTGTAATAGTTTTCGAGTCTTGTTTCGGGGTGGAACTTGATTGTTCACACGAATACTCTTCTGGTTTATACGCATATATTCTGGGTGTCGAATACCACCGAACACGACGCTGCGATACACTCGCAGCTTTCAATTCTTATTCAGGGCATAACCGGAAAGCAAAGAAAAGAAAAACGGAAATTCTCAATAAAAGAAAATTCTTAAAAACACTGGGTGATGCCTTACCGGAAACGGTCGTGTTACTCCCGATCGGATCCTCAAATTAGGAGCGCTAGAACTTCCGCTGATGACTGCTGTCGAGAAGAGGCTGCTAGTGCTGCCGAGAAGTTTGTTCTTGGTCCTGTCGTTCTGATTGAATATTACTCCCGTGGGTCCGACGGAGATTCCGTAGAGTTTGAAATACGACAGGTTTTGTTTGAAGTTGTGATGACCCGCAACACTGTGCCTGTGGCGTCTAGGTGCGTCTGTACGTACGACAGGTTGTGGTTTTTTACACTGGTAGTGCGGATTTTTGCTTTTCGAGGGGAGTGACGGAGAGGATGTCGAGTGGTTTAAATGGGGCGTTTTCAGTTTGGACGGTTCCTCTTCCCCAGGGAAGGACTGCAGGGAGTTCAAGGAAGGAGTATCGGTGTCAACCATTCTCGAGGACTCTGAATCGATTTGCATTTCGAAAATAGGTGAGCCGTCGTCTGAAAGGCTGATGGCGTTTTTACGTTTCACACATTTCTTACCAGCCGGAGGGTTTGTACTCGAAACATCTGACAGATCTGTCACCGTCAGACTCGGTAAATTCGGGTGAGTCGTGTTTGACTCTGCTGATTCCTTTTTGGAAACAGCATCGACCTTTTCAAAGGGATTTAAAACTGTTGCGTCAAACAATTTCGTCTGATCTGTGACTACGTTTGCGGGTTTGACATTAACGCAAGAACCAACCCTCCCACTGTCTTCGCCAAAAGGATATTCGCCCTCTCTAAACCCCTCAGGAGACTCCGATATCGTTTTGATGCTGTCGTCATCGACATTCAAAAATGTAGACGAACTGGATAAACCGTTCATATCATCCGTGGACACTTTCCTCAACTTCCCAGAAAAAGCTCCATCCGAATAAACAAAATCAGAAGGAATCGACCCAGATTTACCCCTCGAACTCTGTCGGGTATCCTCCCCAGGCTCGAACGAACCTTCCCTTTCCGCTTTATTCAAATTCTTCGCTTTCACCGCTATAATATTCGAAAGTGTCACTTCGGGGAAGTTAAAACCGACGACTCTATTCTCAGGAGAAATTTGAAAATACCTCAAAGAAGGCGATTCTGGGAGGACATCATTGGACGATTCCAGAAGAAGAGGAACCGTTTTGGGAATCATGATCGGCGCGGAAGAAGGTTGAGCCCAACTCCTAAATTCCTCATCGCCTTTTTCGAAACCATCCCCGCAATATCTCTCCTCGTTAAAGTCGTCTGAGGCATCAATTTCGAGGCTGAGCTTTTTGGCTTTTTTGGCGCGCGTTTCGTCCTCGGATTTGTTGACACCGGGCAAACTATAACCGGGAACGTTAGAGTCTGAAGCAGATTTATCAGAAGAGAAAGCGCGTGAAACACTCACGTTGGGATTAAAGCAACAAGGTGATTCATCTACTAGGATCGCGTTTTATTTATTTAATTATTAATTAATAGTGACAGTCAGTAAGAAAAGGAAAAGACAAAAGGATAGACCAAAAAGAAAAAGAAATCTTAGCTATACTCATTAACGAAATTTTTCAAAAACAAAATTAAAATTAAATTAAATAAAGAAAATAAGATTTAAAAAAAAGCTTTCAAAGTGACAAATTCCTGTGCTTTTAAATTTTCCAAAAGAAAATCTTATAACAGTGATAAAATTTGTGAAAGAGAGGCAGCAAAGTCTCTCATCATGCAACGACATCTTTGAAGAATTCCAAGAGAATAGACACACGAACGGAAGTAACCCGATTATACGACTAATCCTAAATCTCTTGTTGTTAGCAATGTTATCCTTCTGGTTATTACACCTCCCCCCCGCCCACGTGCCAATTTTTTGAAAAAGAATTTTGATTCTACTCCGTTCAGACATTCCCCAAGTTGAAACCTGCAGGCATTTAGAGTGACAAAGAATTCCCCAAGTTGAAACCTGCAGGCAGTTTGAAATGAGTGACAAGTGTGAACTTGAAATGAGGTCTCAAGGACAATGTTTTTTATAAATGAGGTCTTGATGACAGTGCAGGATTTATGAAATGGGCCAACTATAAAACAATGTTGCAGTGAATGTGCAGTACAGTATGATGATCAGTGCAGTGTGTAGTATGAAATGAGGTCTCAAGGACAATGTTCAAAACTTATAAATATGAGGTCTTGATGACAGTGTGCAGGATTTATGAAATGGGTCTGATGACAGTGTATTTATGAAATTTATGAGAAAATGACAGTGTATTTATGAAATGAAGAGATGAATGACAGTGTGCAGTATTTATGAAATGGGGTCTCGATGACAGTGTGCAGTATTTATGAAATGGAGTCTCGATGACACATGGACGTGTCGATGACAGTGTGCTTTATGAAATGGAGTCTCGATGACAGTGTGCAGTGAAATGAAATGAGGTCTCGATGACAGTGTGATGAAATGGAGTCTCGATGACAGTGTGCATGAAATGAGTCTCGATGACAGTGTGCAATTTATGAAAATGACAGGTGCAGATTTATGAAATGACTGATGTGCAGGGTTTGATGAAATGAATCCTCTTTAATACTGTACTTTATTTATGAAGCAACTTCTTCATAAAAGTGTGCATTACTTTTGGAAAAAAATCAAGCAGCACACCTAGATAATCAACTACACTATACGATACAGTTTTCTGTAGAATTAAAAATATGGCGACTGAGACAAGTTCAAACGTGTCTCGACTTGTAACAAACAAGTCACAGGAAATGCGGAGACTTGCATGAAGGCGTGACGAAACTTGTGAAAAAGAGTCTGCGGGAATCGTATAAGCAGAGCACACGACCAACTGAGGTCAGTCACTCAACGGTCAGCGAAATACTCGATAGGCTAACAGAACGACCGCTCAAATTT
This sequence comes from Columbicola columbae, assembly GCA_016920875.1. Taxonomy (NCBI): domain Eukaryota; kingdom Metazoa; phylum Arthropoda; class Insecta; order Psocodea; family Philopteridae; genus Columbicola; species Columbicola columbae. The sequence goes on from JADMLL010000006.1 coordinate 12,141,810, forward strand.
TTAGTGATTTTAGTTCTGACTTACGGAAACAGACTTAAAACCAACTCGGCATCACCTTCCTACAATTTGCATTGGTTGCAAACTACAGTAGGACTCATGAGTGGTGCTCGAGGGTGGGTCTCAACCCTTGAATCCCAAATTATGGCAATGAAGCCTTCGAATGAAAATCTCCATCTTGAATACCAAACAGTTCTAATCCCCAAAAATCCTTCAAAGATTCAAACAGAATATAATGATTTCAACAGGAGCACAAAAAGCAAACCAAAAAAATTAATCGGCAAGCGAAAACCTTTTTCATTTCTTTTTGAAAAATTTTCTTTAACAACTAATCCCAAATTAGATTGATGCAAGAGTGCCAAACTAAGAAAAGGTGAGTTGAAAAACCAAAACAAGTGGTTATAACACCAAACACGAACCGGGGACAAGACCCATAACCAAGACAAAAGCAACCAAACATCACAGGCACGGAGTTCACGGATCAAAACCAACTTTAAACAAAATTAGTATAGTTGATGACAGACAAAAATGAACCTAATTCTAAACAGAGACGGAAGTTAAAGGAAGAAAATTTTTTTTCTCTTTTTCCCCGGAAATGATGTTCAGAAACATGAGTCCGTTAATCCAAATCCATGATAGGAGCATCTACTACATCAAAACTCAATAATTAAATTATAAATAAATAAAATTAAAATCCAGGCAATAAATAACAAGTCACCTTCACCATTTTAGTATATAAAACTAATCTAAACTAAAAAATCCAAACAACATCCCTGTGGTAGTAAAACAAATTTACTGAAATGCAATAAATAAATAAAGGAGCCGTTTATTTTAAAAGAGGTGTAATTCATTTTTGGGAATTTTCAATTTTTCACCAACCAAATTGTAATTTGACCAACAGGAATCGAGCTTGTTAAATACCCGAAAATTTTTTTTCTTTCGATAAATGACACGCCATTTTGAAACTGTTTGGTCTGAAGAAAACTATAAATTGATGGGTGAGATTTGAGTTTCAAAAACTGCCAAAAAAATTTTTTTTCCTATGAATGAAAGCTCATTTTGAAAAGTATTAAAAAATTTTTTTATCGACCAATAGGAAGAGAGCTTTAGATACCTCACTAGAATGGTTTTTCATTTGACCCATGAGACGTCAGTTTGAAAAGCACTCGTCAGAAAAATTTATCAATGGACCGATAAAAATTGAGCTTGAAAATTAAGTAGTCCACAAGAAAGTTTTTCGGACAAATGAGACGCCATTTTGAAAAATATTTGGAGGAGCTTCCATTTAGGAAGTGAGCTTCAAAATACCCCACAAGAGTCGTTTTACTTTAGACCCTTGGTTCTCAAACTACGGCCCACAGCCCACATGCGGCCACTGAGCGGCCCAGTGACCGATTTAGTGAAAATTTGTGTCAGGTCGATTGCTCATTGTTAAGTCTGAACTATAGTGCCTGACCAGTACGAAAATGTTCGGCCCTGTGCTCAAAAACTGCCTCAACATATCTTTGTGAGGCAACATACAGAAACAGACTGGCAGATGTACATACAGATGATGCCCTGAGGGTGAACTGTATGTGTCGAAAGCCGGACTTGTAAAACCTTTTTTCTGATAAGTCGTGTGGGCCAGTCACAATGTCACAGTGAAAATTTGGCCCGGGAAGGAAAAAGCTTGAGTACCAAGGCTTTACACCAATGAGACGAAAAGTACTCGCCTGAAAAATTTTTTTTCATCGACCAATGACTATTAAGCTTTAAAAACACCCCCCAAAAATGCCTTTTTTCGACCAATGATAATCGAGCTTGAAAATTAAATACTTCACAACAAAATTTTTGGTACAAATTACCGGACACAATTTTGAAAACTACCCCCAGAAAAAAATTTTTTTACCGACCAATGCAAAGCTCTTTCGTTAAGTACTTGCTGGGAAAAAAATTTCCCAACAACCAATGAGAAGCAAGCTTGTCACTTTGGAGGCAAAAACTGAAATTTAAAAATTAAAAATTTTGGGAACTTGTTCACCTGAACAATAAACAAATTATCAACTGTCTCAAGAGAACAGTAAGAAAATAAAATTACACCACTTTCAAAATAAACAGAAACCAAAGGCTTAAATTAGACAGTGCTTAATTCCCTTCACCTTAAAAGTACATAAAACAATAGCGTGAGTCAGCAACAACAGCAAAATACAACACCACAAGAAGAGAAACTGAAAAAAAATGAAAAACCAAGCAAAAGACAAAAGCGAAACGAAGGAAGCAAAGTAAGGCTTTGGAGTAAAAATTTTAGGAAGTCCAAAAAAATTTCAAATCCAGGAGGAAGAGAGATGAGATTATAAAAGACTTCAAGAAAACTTTCAACAACATCAATAAATAAATAAATAAATTTTTGGTTTCATGTTTCTTGAAATCTTTGTTTCGACTCCATTCTGAGAAGTATTCTCTTTAGGCTCAGTTAATAAGACAAATAAAAAAAAACATGGCCGACGAGAGGTGGCTTAGCTGCAGCCAAACGCTTGCAAAATGGTTAGTTAGAATCGGTATGAAAACCGTTTTGGACACAAGCACCTTGCAATGAACCGAGTATGGGTGACCATGTTTGTTTTTGAGATTTGGTTCAAAGGAAAAATCGAGATACTCACCGCCCTTGTGAACTTCATCGAGGCTTTGATAAAGTCCATCGGCTGAAAGAAAACACAGAGAAACCAATCAGACCAACAGCTACAAATTTGATTGGGTGATTTAAAATTATTTTTTACAAATTTGCCAAAATCAGTTTCTCAAATCAGAGTGACCTGTGTCAGTTATGGCAACTCCTACGTCACTCCTTTACTAAGTAGTTGGGGTCTATACCGAAAGGTTTGAAGTAGCTAAAGTGGAACCTGATGTTTCGCCTAACGTGTGACGTGGACAGGAGAATCCCCGAATTGTGCGACGGAACTACAGGTGAACCTCTCATAACGAGAAATTCGCATAACGAGCAACATGAATTTCTCTCACAATGGGCCATTTTTGGCACAACGAGCGACATGTACATCCCCCGACCGTTTATATTCGGTCTAGAACGCATTATCCTATTTTAGATTGATTCACATGGAAAAATTATTCGTATAACGAGCAAAACTCTGGAACAAATTAAACTCGTTGTGAGAGGTTCCACTGTATTCTTGTCATTGCTACATCAGTCTGTTTAGAAGTTATTCTGCTGACATCCTGGTGTTTACTAACAAGTTATACGAATTTTTGGTTGAATATATGTTTCACATAACGTTTCTTGAGTACTTTCGTGGAAAATTTAAATTTTGAGAATTTTTGGGCCGAAAACACATTTTACATCAACTTGGACATCGCACTACGAGTAAGACTTCGAAACGAACTATGCTCGTTATGTGAGGTTCCACTATACAGACTTCTATCCAATCTCATCATCAACTCAAAGTGTTTAGTTCACTCCTCGAATGATCAAACCCACGCCCTCGCCCCCAAAGCATCATCCTAACCCAAAATCCAGGCTAAAACTCTGACTTCACATCAGCCTACTCCACACGCATAACTAACCAAATTGTGAGAATGGAAATTCAGTGTCCTACCAATTTGCGTGACCCATTTTCATTCAAAACTAAACTCATCAGGAGAGCCTAACACGGAAACGCCCTAACTAACAATTGAAACAAGAAGTCAGAATTAACAGGAGAGGGGCGGCGTTAATCCAGTCAAAATTAATTCGGGAAACCATAATTAAAACAAACTAATCAAACGCAGTCGTTTAAAAACAGCAAAACTGATGATGCTGAGCAAAAGCTTCGCGTGCTTAAGTAGATTGAAAACAGAAACAAAAAAATTGTGATAACAGTCTCCATTACAGACGACTTCACTGCTAACACTTAAACATACTAAACCAAAAATTCCAACATCAAGAAACTCATAACCGAGACAGTTTGTTGTTGATTTTCTTACAGACATTACCTTTCTGTGGATTTTCATTTTCCCGGGTGTTATCAAAACTTTTCGACCGTGGCTCACTATCCTGAAGGCATCTATTAAGCCTCGCCGTTAAATCCTTTGCCAAATCGCTAGACCTCGATCCTATGTCGTTACGAACAGCTATAAATTTAATAAATCGTTATGGTCGCCAATCAATAACCGGACTAACTCCGGATGTAACTGCTAACCGTTATTATTTTAGAATATTTTGAGAGAAGCATGAGAAGAATGTTTAGTCACCGAAGAATCAATGAAAAGCTTGCAGCGCTACCTCAAAAATTTTTAACTCAAAAACCTTTCAGTGACAACAGTGACGCCATAGTGTTTGTGTTAGTTAAGTGAGTTCTCGAATCCCTGCTAGAAATTAATAAAACTCGAAAGACAGAACCCCAGGAATACAATTTAGAACCTTTTGTTACTGAAATAATTTGTACAGGTTGAACCAAACTAAACCTAACCCCCATCCCCACAAAAATTCTTTGTGCGATTAAAAGCCAAAAAAAAGAAGCAAAAGGTAGTAAAGAAAACGCCAAACAAAATTATTAGAAGCGAAATTATAAAAAACAAAAAGAAAATGGCGGTGGTTATTCCTCCTACGATATGAATCCTTGTAACAGTTACCTTTGCTTCTTATAGGTATGGGCGAGGAACACCGGGGCAGACTCTTTTCTCTCTTCACACTCGATTTTTGTTTTACTTCTAACAATTCACGTGGATCTACGAAAAACATTTTTAATCATCACAATTATGTGTGGCTAACTACAACGGTTATGTCACTACTCCGAAAAACATTCCAACCCGCGAGTTGTTGTATGTGTAAAGTATACCAGCTGTGACACTATAAGCGCCCCTCGTTTGGATGGAAAGGTTGCGCGTTATCTTTGGAGACCAACCTCAAAATATTCTTAAGTCATGTATAGACATAACTGTAAACTTGAGGTTAGGATATGACAAAAAGTCAAAAACAGAAAATTAAGTAGAAAGTTCTTGGAGGAAAATTTCTAGTTCTCACCCGAATCTTCATTCGAAACACCGTTCGCGTCTTGAGTTGTAGACGACTCAGCTTTGGTGTCATCCATTTGGAAATTGTCACCAGAAGTGCTAGGACAATCAGACAACATGATAGATCTTTCTTCTGTTTCTTCGATTTTGTCTCCTAATGAGCTGGAACCTGTAAGAGATGGTGAGAATGATGTGGAGCTTGAGTTAAGTTGTGTTTAAGCCAATTTTTGCCTTTTGGGTATGTGGTGATAGCGGCAACATGCCGGACTTGTAAGAAACAAGTCAAAAAGACATGCAGAGACTTGCGGGAAAGAGTCTACAAGAATCATATAAACACAACACGCAACCAACTGGCAGTAAGTCAGTGCAGTACATCAAAACGGCGAAGTAACTCGAACGGCTATTTTATACTCATTCGGAAATTGTGTGCTCTGTATCATCTAAACACCTAATTCTGACAGGGTATAACTGGTATAAGAGGTAAGCTCAGACTCTATCACTTCGCTGTTAGGTGCTTTGACTACACACAAACTTCTCAACATGAAAGTTTACAACCAAAAACAAATTTTGATTTACCAGAGTCATTGTCTTTACAGTCTTCGAGTTTCTGTAGCTTCTTCGAAAGAGCGCACCGTTTGTGACCCACATTTTGAGAGCAAATCTCTTTTTCCTCCCTCTCCAGAATGTCTAACATGTTCTTTGTGCTCTTCACTGAAATTAGATGGCTGGAAGTGTGGGGCTCAAGGTTGGACAAATCTTCCGTGCTATGGTCGCAGCTCTGTAAACACAAAACCAACGATTCCACAAAACTGAAAAACCAAAATTCGTCAGCTGTAACGACTGATGATACTTACAGGACTCAGTGAGGTGGCGTTACTTTCGTTCCGACTGTGTGGCCTGAATCCGGGTCCGGGGGGAAGATTTTTTTGAACGCAACAGTTAACACCAGGCGAGAAATGAAGTTCGACGTGAAACCTTTCCTCCGAGGTAGGGTCTTTAGTCGGATCTTCATACAACATAATCACTATCTGAGACATGTAATTCAATTCGGAGACCATCGACACATATTCCATAGCTCTGTGCCATTGCTCATCCTTCTTCACCTGAATCAGAAAAGTGCAAAACACTGACACTCATAAAACGTTTCGCACAAAATCAAACTAATACAAAAAAAGGAAGACAAACTAACATCCAGTAACTCTCCAAATCGAAACACAGTTAACAGACTATGAACGTGACTTTCGCTGGTGAAATATAACCTCGTCCGAACGTGACGACCGGGACTCGAGACGCCATGACTATATCTTGGATTTAATCTGTTCACCGATTCTTCTCCGCACTCTTCTATATTCCTCTGCAAATCCGCTTTGATTTTCTTCAGCAAAGGAGTACAAATCCCTTGTCCGATTGCTAACTTTTCCTGCATCGTTAAACCATACTCCTACAAGACAAAACCAATTTCATACAATCGATTCCACCAAAATCAAATTTTCAAAATAAATTCCCATCGACAAACCTGTGGAATGACTATATCCGCCAAGTACTTCGCATAAGTATACAATTCTTCCGCTTGTTCGAACTGTAGCGTATGCTGATTATGTTGCAAATCGTACTTTATGCAATCGTAAATGTCTGGAATTTTCGAAATGTCGAATGTTTTGTTTTTCGTGCAGAAATCCTTATCGATTTTCCCCCAGCGTCGACCCATCAACTCCCATGTTTCTCCGTGATACAGTATTGCGTCTGAAACAAAACTTACAGCTTAGTCTGTAGTTGAAACTGATACAACTTCATTCGAATCTCGACTAATACACTCACCTTTGGTTTTAGGATCGTCTCTTTTAGTTTTAACAATAGACATGAGCTTTTGAATGAGTTCTTGAACCCGTTCGCAACATTTCACCGGGTTTTTGACGAAATCCATCGCAAGTGATATACTAATCGCGTTGCAAGGATTTATACTTTCTCGATCCGCTGCTGTGAAATCTCTATCCTGCTGCATCAATTCGTGAAGCCTGGATTTTGCCCTGGAATAACAATTGATAAATACAAAATTATTGATTCTCCATTAAAGACTGATGTGATAACATTAAAACACAGTCTGTATAAGTATTTATCACATTTACCGGCTAGTTTATAAAATATACTAACTCACAATGGGGTATTTCATCAAAATTTGGTCAGATACTTGACTTCTGTCACTCCTTTATCTCTGTATTCACAGTTTCTTGTTATGGGATTTGTTCACTGTTACCGGCGACACGGAGCTTCTTGGATTGCTTGTTTCTGTCAGAAAAGTGACAGAAGCCAAGTTTGGGGTCAACATTTTACTAATTTTCCCATTACGAGTTGGAGGTTGTACAAAATAGATGGTGAATGTGATAAATCCTCAGTTGTAGGTCACATTTACCAAGCTTTGTAATTGATGATTAAATTATCACTCAATACGAATTTCACTTTCTGGTTCGGAAATGAGGACTAATACGAGAATGAAAGGAAGTGACAGCTAGAAAAAATTAGAGAAAGAGAGAGAGATAAGAGAAATAAATGGGAAGAACCCGACGGAAGAGAAAGCAGGAACACACTAGAGTGCTGTAGAAGAGTTGTAGGAGTAAAATTTGGGATGTTACTCAAGAAAAGAAGAAAAACTTTTAACAGTATAAAAAGAGATGTTAAATAAATTATACAACTGTATAAGAGGGAGCCATGACAAAATACACCCAAAAAGCTGGAGTTTGTAGCGGGTGGCCTGATGTAGTGACTCTACTTGATTGTAGGAGTTGTGATGGGAGTTCAAATCCTGTTATACCCAAGAGTGAAAAACAGGTGTCTGCGCCAATTTCTAAATTAAGCGCCGGAAGGAGGCGGAGTCGAGTAAATACGCGAAAACGTCCGCCATGCGAGCTGAATGCTAACAGGTTCAAGTCAGTTACAGATATACAACCCAAAAAAATAAATAAAAACAAAATGATGCTCACATATTTTGGTATTTAGAAGAATCACAATCATTGTCCAACAGCCCATTCGTATTGGCACTTTTAACCATTTGAACCAGGATCGGAGTTAGTTCACCCTCCAAAGCCAACAATCCTTTAGCAAAAGCAGCTGCGGTCATTTGAACCCGTCCTTCATCCGACGCATAAATTTTGAGATCATGTCGATAAGTAGAATGAAGCCGTAGAAGACCTAAACCCTGAGTTCCAGCGTACTCTCCTAATACATCAAAAACAAAACCAAAATTAATTACAGAAGAAATGTGATCACGTGAGGAATTACAAACAAAACTCAAAACAAATCTTCATACAGTATGATTAGTCTAGTTATCTATCACAGAACACAGTTACTTCTTCCCTCACTCTCAGACCAACAGGTTAACAACAACCTCCCCCAACAACAGATAAAAGCCTCACGACTACCTCCACTACAACTACCTCCTACATTTTAGTATCTTAATTCTAAAAGCAGACGATCACACAAATCCGTGCAAGCTGTAGTTAGTCATAATCTAGAAGCAAACATTTAACAACTGACACACGATTAAACTACAAAACTACATCCCCTTAGCCAAATACAAGAATAATATATTTTTCACTAGACTTAGAAAGTCTAACGTCTAAGCTGTAGTTTAGCTAAAATACTATGGACTCAACTAAATACCGATGAAAGCCGGCTTTTACAAACGATAATAAACACGACAACAACAGTAACAATAGTCACTACGATGTTTGTAATAATAAATCTGCTGTGTTTACCTCCGTTCGAGGTCATATTATTTTCCTCTGAATCGATAACTGTAAAATTATGGAAAAATATATTTTCTTGACCTTTTTTTTTGGTTCCTTTTTTCTCTTTTAGTATAAGCTTGAGGTTTCGACAAAATTTCTTTGCTTAATTTAAAATTTCTAACAAAATATACTACTTCCTACTTGTTGTAATGAGCGGAATACATCGAAGACTACGAACCATTATGAATATGTCTACCTTGGCCGCCAGGATACATACAGCGGAAGATTCTACCTAACTCTTCCGCTTGAATTCGTCCAGCGGGAGTTAGTTCTCCTCCCCACTTTAATATTAATACTAAAGATGGTTCTTTTGGTGCATCTGAAACAAAATGAACATGATATTATGTTTCTGTTCGGTTTTTTATACTAGGACAGAGGTCTGTGAAGTGCGGCTCTTTTACTCTTTGGCTGTGGCTTTTCCATAAAATGTTTAGACTAGGCCCGAAGGATTATTTATTAACTAAATATTAACACTGTATAAGTATGATATCAAGTTTTATTTAATGTGTTTCTAAGAAATTTAAGGACACATAGTCAAGTGTGCGATATTTTTGAAAGAAATTCATCCTAAATGTGTGCAATATTTTTGAGATGAGGTCACCCTACTACTGTCCAAAATTTATGAAATAAATTCTTCATACAACTGTGCAATACTTTTGGATGGATTCGTCCAATTAGTGTGTACTATTTTTGAAATAAATTACTAGTGTGCAGTATTTTTGAAATGGATTCACCACTTAGTGTGCAGTTTTTTTGAAATGAATTCGTCCTATAAGTGTGCAATACTTTTAAAAGAAATTTATACTAAAAATGTGAGGTCACCCTACTAGTGTCCAAAATTTATGAAATGAATTCTTCATACAAGTGCAGTATTTTTGAAATGAATTCGTCTTACTAGTGTGCAATATTTATGAAATGGATTCATCCAACTAGTGTGCATTTATGAAATGGATTCATCCACCTAGTGTGCAGTTTTGTTGAAATGAATTCGTCCTACAAGTGTGCAATACTTTTAAAAGAAATTCATCCTAAAGGTGTGAGGTCACCCTACTAGTGTTCAAAGTATATGAAATGAGTTCTTCATACAAGTGTGCAGTTTTTTTAAAATGAATTCGTCCTCCAAGTGTACAGTATTGGTGAAATGAGGCGATATCATATTAATATAAGATATACTACAGAATCAATATAATACAAAGGCAAAGCTATAGACTGGCGAGCAAAATTGATGAGATATAATAGCTCATGAAAGTGTGCACTACTTATGGAATTAATTCTACTTTTATATCATATACTTATTATGGAAACTAAAAATGTATATTTTTATGAAAATTTTTGTGTGTGTGTAATGCTTATTAAGATGTTCAATTCATTTCAACAATAAGTCAATGAGTAACTCATTTCAAAAGTAATGCACACTTTGTTCTAGAATCCATTATAAAAATAATATAATTTTAATACAGGATTCATTTCATAAATAGTTTAAGCCAAGACATACAGTATCAGCAAAACCGCATTAAATAATTCAACAACTAGTGGTAGGTAAGAATTTTGAGCCATGATTGGTCGGATGGTCAGTTACCATTTCACGGTCAAACGACTGAATAAGCAACAATTTAGAAATTACCATCGTCACTTGAAGATCCTCTGGGCCGTCCCCTTGGCTGATATTTCATTTGAACTTTTCGGTTGATACCTGAAAAATGTCCATACATTTCCAGCACGCTCTTCAACTGTTCTAATTTCCCCTGTTTTTCCTCTATTTCCGGATCCGCTGTGGAATGTTGAATTTCGTTCAGCAAAGACCTGAAACCATACAAAACATAATAAAGACTAACTGACGCGTGCAACATACAAACAAATACAGAAAACCATTTATACAGTACCTGGCTATGTCTAGAATTTCTTGCAGTTGTTTGGGTCGCTTTAGCTTAACGTGTCCATTTTTATAGCCATTATACTTTTCGAATATTTCGAAGAATTTCGGATGACGAACCTCGACTTTCATTTTTTGTTTTGGAGTTCGATCCCCGTGCCTTATGACAGCCACCACGCATCTCAATTCCATCCTGATAAATTATTTATTAGAAAACATGAATAATTCAAAAGAAAGGAAAACAAAATATCCAAGACGAAGTGAAATCCTTAAATCCATAAATGTCTCTCACATTTTACCGAAAGTCGTTGGAACGATTGGAGGATCGTCTAACTGAAAAGGTACGGACCAGGGGATGTCTAGAGTCGGAGCCAATTCCCTTAAAATCATGTTTCCCAGAATTTTCGCGCAGTCGTCGTAATACTTATTAGAATTCTTAACGAAACTAAAACCGTTAACATCACAGACGAATGATTTCCCGTTTGCCCTGGAAATATAAACAGAAAGTTAAAATCTGCTGTGGCCTTTACTGAAGACAGTGTGACCACCTAAACAAGTTGACGCCGGTGTGAAAGTCATGGTGGTTCAGTCAGTTTTTGTTGATGCTGTATTACTCAGGTAAGTGTTGAGTTCTGCTGTCACTTTTGTTGCTGTTGTTTTGTCTTGTCTGGTCACAGTTTCTTTAAATGTTCGTCGGTCTCTGTCCCTTAGCCTTTGGTTTTCGTCAATATTCCTGTTCACCGATGTCTTTTTCACTTGTTTTGTGTATGTTGTCATTATCTTGAATACTGTCGCTCGTAAGATGTTATACCCGTGGTACTCCAGCTTTTTCCTTCCCGAGCCAAATTTCCACTGTGACCATTGCGACTGGCCCACACGACTTATCAAAAAGGTTTTACAAGTCCGTCTTTCGACGCATACAGTCCACTCTCAGGGCAGTCAGTTTCTGTATGTATTTTCTGTATATTGGATCATAAAGATATGTAGAGGCAAACAATGTCTGCAGTTTCTGAGCACAGGCCCTAACATTTTAGTACTGGTCAGCCAGTGTTCCAGAATTCAGACTTAACAATGAGCAATCCACCTCTCACAAATTTTCAGTCAATCGGTTTCCACTGGGCCACTGGGCCACTCAGTAGAGTTTGGTGGGCCGCATGTGGGCAGCAGTTTGAGTACCAAGGCGTTATACAGTTCTCACTAACCGAGAGCCAAGGGTTTGCGCTCTTTTATTTTATCTCCATTCGCATTATATCTGTTGTGGCGACCAAGGCAACATGTTCAGACACGGTTAGACGTGTAACCAACAAGTCATAAAAACAACACGCTTCAACTTGCATGGAGGCGCGATGATACTTATAGAAAAGAGACTCTGCACGAATCATATAAATACAACACGCGACCAGCAGAAGAGACTCAGTTCAGTACCACAAACTCGAACAGCCATCGGTGAGCAGTTCAACATAATATTGGACCGGCCCACAGAACAGACAATGAAAATCCGGACCGGCGTCAACGTGTTATTCCTGTTTCCTAACATTTACTAAACCTAAACCTCACTCTTCAGACGTCCATTTTTCAATTATCGTATAATAATACATAATTATGTTAATTACCTTAATAAATCAAAACCGCAAACGGTTTGCTTGAAAGCGAGACAAACTTTCCTCGAAATAAGTTTCTCCGCGTTGCTGAGTATGACGGGGTAACGGATTTCCTTTCCTTCCGAATCTCTTTCGACTTTACCATCCAACGCCGGAGATTTCCTGGCTTCTGCATGAGCGTAATCAGGACCGACGGTGTAAACTTTCACATCGGTGCCTGGAAGAGAGAAAAGGAAAAAGGAAAACTTCTAATGCGTTCATGAATAATATTTGCAACTCCAACTTTCTTATTCCACGAAACTTTGGTCTGTATAACCGGAAATAAATTTTTCAAAAGTACTTAAGTCAGAGAGAGATTTTAAAATTATGTGACATTTTATTATTATATTATTTTTTTATAAAGTTCATTATAACTTCTATTATCATTCCTCGAAACAAATTCCTATTTCATAACTTTCTCAAACTCCTCCCACCTCCTCCATTCCAACAGGAAAATTCCTGAGAGACAACAGCAACGGATCAAAAGTGTAATTATTACTTTTTGTTTGTTTGCATAAACAAGAGAAAAGTTTTTGTTTTATTTATTTATTTATTTATTTTTGGTTTGTTTCTTCAGACAATTTTAACACAACGACGATTGGTGGCCCACAAACACTATTGGCTGAGTGTCGGTGACGTCATATTCGAAATTATTGCGCATGCGTCGCTGTCGATCTTATGGTTATTTATACAAGTAGACGATTATCACTGAAGTTCATATGTTGTGAATTTAAAATATTGGTGTTCAGGCAGCATGAGAATCAGTTCCACCGGCACCGACAGGAAAAACATCAGACCTCCGGACGTCATAGTGTTAATAACATAAAGTCAAACGAGGTGTACGAATATTCCGATCCACCTCCTCTAGGAATCAATTTTAACTGAACTTAGGTAGACTGTTGAAGCAGATATTTGAAAGCTACAGGAAGACTAAAACAAACAGGTCTGAACTTCGAATGAAAGTGTGCATTATTTAAAAAACGAATTGTTGCTAAGACCGTGCAATAAGCATGGAATCAAGTCTTGCTTACATGTGCAACACTTATGAAATCAGTATTAGTAGAAGCGTGAACTATTTATATAATGAAGATGAAGAAAATTGTTCAGAACTCACGAAAGTGTGTAATATTTAAGGAACGAAATTCTTGTGCATTATTTATGAAATAAATATGAGCGCATTCGAATCCATTTCTAATTCTCTAGACTCGCAACAAGACATAAAACAAGATTTTAGTTTTACTTTTAGTCAAATTAGATTTCTGACTACTGACGCCAGCTCAATTTTTTGGGTTTTCTCTCACCCCACCCAGACGTTTCCTCCATCTTCACAGCTATGAATACCTTCACTTGTAACTTCTAGACTAGTGGCCAAAATACGGCCCGCGGGCCAACTCCAGCCCTGGAAAATATTTAACCCGGCCCGCCGAGGATTTATCGACATGGGTAGTATTAATATTAATACATGGCCCGCTACAATTAAGTTTGGACCGTCGAGAAGTTTAAAGTGGATTTCACTTAGTAGAATAATAGATGGATAGTCTACAGAAGAAGCTAAACTAGCCGTGTAGTTCATGTGTTGCTAAATTATGCGGCCCTCCAACTTTAGTTCCTATTTTATGTGCGACCCGCCAAAAAATTTTAAAATTTGAATTGGCTTGTTGATTAAATAGATTGCTTACCCCTGTTCTAGACTATAATAGTCGAAGATCTAATTTGACTAAAACTAACAGCATTAGTTGTCGCGAAAACTTAAAATACTATACAGACTTGACTGTAATGTAGTCAATAATTAATCGTTATTGCAAAACATTAAATCTCATTTCATAAATAATGCACACTTAAATGACATTTATTTCAAAAATATTGCACACTTTTACTTAGAATCGGAAATGAACCCGACATCCCTACTACTACGAGAAAGAAAAACAAAAACCCGACATTCCAACAAAGACTAAAGAGGTAGAAGGTAGAAGAGAGAAAGAAAGGAAGGATAACGAACAAAACAAAGAGAAAAAGATCCAAAAAGAGGTGAAAAATAAACAAAAAGTCAAAATGGCAGAATACTTGCAAAAAATCAGTCATTAGATGAAACAAACGCAAAAAAAGGAGAAAATTCAATTTTCCAACTTGACCCAAATGGAAAAGCTTATCAAAAGACAAAAGACAATTACTTCAAAAGCGAGGGAAAACCAAAAACAAACCCCCCCAAAAAAGCTGGTAATTTGGGAAACCGTAAACATGTTTACTTTAAAACCGTATTTTCGAAACGATCTTGGCCGTGACGACGGGGAAAACTTGTGTCTCATCTGTCGAAACACAAAGGTCAACCTCCAACAGAAAAACATCTAACAGATGTCACTTTCTAAATTTTCTGCCATTCTGCACTGTTGTTTAAATATAAAAATAAAAGAAGCGATGATGCAAAACTAATAAAAACAATTTTCCTGAGGATGAGTTCATCCAACTCCTCTCATACCCCCCACAGTCCCTACCCCCAACAAACAAAGTGATTTTCCGTACCATCAGTCGGCATGAAATCTTCGTAGATGAAACTTCCGGTTTTCCGAACTCTTGATTCCGGAGAGTAGACGCTACTTCGGCTTCCTATCTGTAATCGAAAAACAGAAAAAAAATTTTTTTTCATCGGTCATAAAAACCAAAAATTCTTCTTCGAACCCTAATTATCATTTAATGTTGCTTCCGAAGATTGTTTTAAATTTTTTACGACCATCGTTCCGCCATTTTACAACACGAACGACCTAAATTGAATCCGTCGATATAGTCCCAAGAGCTAAAAATTTCATCGGGTGGACAAACTTTTAAAGCTGATTGCCACAGACACTTTTGTTCTGACGCTGTTGGAAAACGTATTCGAACAATGACAGAGCTCCATCATACCAACGTCCAATTTTCGGTTGGACAAGAGAAATTTGATTATACCTCCGTCAGGTGTTTAGATAACCTCTGCAGCAGAGAAAATATTAGGTGGACTAGAAAATAATGTCAGTTCTGTGCATCACACCGAATATATATTACGGTAAAAGTGATAAATCATGCGGATGTATATAATTCCCGGAGATTATTTATAATCACCAACTAAGCTTGGTTAATGTGATAAATTGCTGAATGTTTATCACGTTTACCGGTTAATTTATACAAGATCCAACTCGTAATCTGAGCAAAACTTTTATCCAAATGTCCATAACGAGCTGATGGTTTTATATAATAGCCGGTAAATGTGATAAATACTCAGTGATTTGTCACATTAACCAAGCTTAGTTGGTGATTATGAATAATCGCCTGATTTATCACTTTTACCGTATCTTATATTATGTGGAACTCCCAGAACTGACATTATTTTCCGGTCCACCTAATATTTTCTCGGCTGTAGAGGTTATCTACACACCTGAACAAGTTGTCAGGGGAACATCATACAAACTATACTAACAACAGCAGTAATTTAGAGCTATGTGATTGGTCAGGTATTTGGATTTGGGAATAATCGACTAACAGAGTAACTAACTCATTCAAACCAAACCTACCCACAACAGAAGAAAGGACATCAACGGACACTAACCTTACGAAAAAGTCTTTGACTACCACCTCCAGCCGAAGTCGGATAGTATATGTATATGTTGTGATCCTCCGCCGATACAGGTTTCTCGACGAAAGGTTTGTTGAATATGACCCCGTTAACTTCCACATGGTCTTCGGACTCTATCAACTCATCTTCTGCAAATGAATGAATAATTGAAAGGATTACCTCAGTCAAAATCATCCCCCACAGCCCAACCCCCCGTCCATGGTACTTACGTGATGACGGAGAATCTCGATCCAAAACGGCGTACCTAGGTATTTCTATTCCCTCATTCTCTAGCAAAGCGTAGACCTTCCTTCTGTCCTGGATGTCGTACTGCATGTCTAGGTTATTGATGATGAAAGGTTTTCTCAAGTTGGCATACTGCATTGCTTTGTCTAGGGGGAATCCTTTGCTGTGGAACGAAATCAAACAATCGCAGATGGGCCATTCGTCGACGGATTTCTGGAAATACATAACCAAACAACAGAATATAGTCATCGAAACATACGTCAGAATGTCAAACAAACGCCCCAAATTAAAACGTGGACATTCGATCAATCCTTTCAAAAGTACTGCACATTAGTATTGTGGCGACCAAAGCAAAACGTAGGAAGGCGATGAGAATTGTGGAAGAGTCTACACCCTTAGTACTCAAACTGCGGCCCGCGGGCCCTACTGAGTGGCCCAGTGGAAATTGAGTGAAAGGTCGACTGCTCATTGTTAAGTCTAAACTAAAGTGCCTGACCAGTACGAAAATGTTTGGCCCTTGCTCAGAAACAGTTTATACAACAAGGCTATATACAGAAACAGACTGACATATGTACATACAGATCATGCCACGAGGGTAAACTGTATGAGTCGAAAGTCGGACTTGTAAAATCTTTTTTTTTTTGGTAAGTCGTGTGGCCCAGTCAATGGAAATTCGACCCAAGAAGGAAAAGCTTAAGTACCAAGGCTCTACACGTAACAAACAAACAGAAGACGCGACTAAGTGCCACTCAGTACAACGAATTGGTGAAGTAACTCGAACGGCTATCAGAACGACCGCGCTATTTTTTGTAAATCATTCGCATTTGTGTGATTTGTCTCATGAATTCACCAAATTCCGACGGATATAACAAAAATTTGTCTTCAAACCATCGTGAACCCAAAACACACACGACACAACTTTCACACCCGAAGAAAGAAAACCCAAACACAAGCCTTCATTATCTCCATCGACGACTCCTCGTAATGATCAAAACTTGCCTGTGTCTTAGCGACTAATTATTAATATTAATTTTAATTGATAATTAACCTTTTCAAAACTCAACTTCCATAGAAAGATGAAAACAAGCTACGCATAATTAAAAATCACGATCCTTTTGAAAATCATCTTACTACTGGTCAGTTTTATGCGATTCCTACGATTCGATCTCTCGATTGATAATTAACAACAACACGGAACGTGTTAGGAAAGGAGACGAGATCAAGTAACGTGAACGACTCGCGATATTTACAGAGAAGCTCATAAATAAAAAGTTTTATGTTCGCCAACAGTCTGTCATAATGGTAACTGATGACTTGACCTAAATACATCAAAGGATATTCATTTGTATGACTCATTGCGAGAGAGAGAGAGAAGTTGAATTCTAAGTGCTTGGAAAACCTTAGATAAGCATAAAAAGATCATTTCGACTCTTTTTTTCTTTTTCCTGAATCTTTCTCCTTCTCGGGATAACATAAATTAAATTGCAACCAGTGGCGTGGAGTCTTTTAAAGTTGTGAAAGTGTCATTTCCCTGTGGTTGTTCATTCATTTTCTCATTTCATAAATAATGCACTCTCCAAGTTTTTATTTCATAAGTTATGCACACTTAAATAAAGAATTCCTTCCCAAATATTAAACCCTTCAAGACGAATTTCATTTCGTGAATATTATGACAAATCCGTTCCATAAATAATGCACACTCTCGAGTAGAAGTTATTTCAAAAATATTGCACAGTCTCTCCAAGGTTTCATTTCACAATTAAATAAGAAATTACTTTCCTAAAAATTGAGACCCTTCAACGAGAATTTCATTTACTAAATATAATAATAAATCCATTTCATAAATAATGCACACTCTCTGGTAGAAGTTATTTCAAAAATATTGCAAACCCCTCCAAGGTTTAATTTCATAAGTTATGCACACTTAAATAATTAATTTTGCAAAAAATCATTCGTCATTTTCAAATTTCGTCATTTCATTGTCAAAAATCATTGTCATTTTATAAATAATGCGCACTCTCTCGAAGTCATTTCAAATAACACTTCTCAAGGTCGTATTAAATATTTTACACAAGGTTTCATTTCAAAAGTATTGCACACTCTCTCCAAGGTCTCATTGCAAAATATTTTACACCTTTTCATTTCAAAGTATTGCACACTGTCATTTTTCAAAACATTTCACACTCTCCAAGGTTTCATTTCAAAATCATTCACATTTCTCTCTCTTCATTTCAAAATATTGCAAGGTCATTTCAAAATAACACTCTCCAAGGTTTCATTTCAAAAGTATTGCACACTGTCTTCAAGGCCTCATTTTAAAACATCGCACACTCTCTTCAAGGTTTCATTTCAAAAATATTGCACACTTAAATAAAGAATTCCTTCCCTAAATATTAAACCCTTCAAGACGAATTTCATTCCACAAATATTATGACAAATCCGTATCATAAGTAATGCACACTTATTTCAAATTAGTGTGTTACCAAATTATATTATCAGTTCACCTTTTATGATATTCACAGGATGTGTATAATATATATACTGGCTATACTGATATCGATACTCAATTAGCCTAACACTGAGTTAAAAATATCTAAACTGGCTATTAAAGCGTGCGCAGATACAGCGTCCACTTTCACTGTGATGCTGAATTCCCTACAGCTTCCCTCTCAGGAAAAGCGACCGGACGCCACTGATCAAAAAACACTTTCCCAGGGACCATTTATGTCAACCATAGCAAAAGTAACCTGTTTACATACAAACTACACTTACCTTGAGGATCGTTTCTTCCGGGAACACCAACATCTTGAGATACTCAAATTCTTCTAACCGGGTCAGGATTTCCTTCATGGGCTTGCTCTGGGACTTTTTGCCCATGGCGCATATCCCGACGACTACCTGTTTCCCTTCCTCGTTGCCCACCTCATCGTCCGACAGTTCGCCCTGGAAAAAGAGGAGAGAAAAGAAAATTATTGTGAGGGAAAATGGAAAAATTCAAAAAAGGAAAATGGAAACGTTTCACGCCCTTTTCCCAAAGTTCGCCACAATAAATTAACAAAATTAAAATTCAGATCACACGCTCAACATATTCCAAAAGTATAAAAGTTGAATCTGGCGAGGAAAAGGTTTCCTTTGAAAAGTTAACTTTAATTATAGGAAAAAGGTTTTAGGTTCCTTCAAGGTTTTCACCTAAATGAGAATCCCGTCCATCATTTCATTATGTCCGCATCGCCGCGCTTCGATTAATCAACGAGAAACGTGTATTTTAGGATTCTCACAGACAACGCGGAGCCGATATGATTGGAATAAGTCGAGACGGTAATTTGAATTTGTAACGTACAATTGTAATCAGTTCACTACAATCTTTAATAACAAAAAGACCAAAAAGAATTTCACAGTTTACTCAGAGGAAACACTCAAAACTGTTTCGCAAACAATTTATAGCTAGTAGATCGTTTTATAGGGTCATTTACACTGTTTACCTGCCAAGAAATGTTGATGCGAATATGGAGGATGTAAATCATTTTGTGAAACTTGAGTTACCCAGATCGCTTCCTCCAGCTTCACCCCCCCCCCCCCTCCGTAACCCAAATACAGTTTCCGTATTTCATTTCAAGATAACAGTACAGGTAGAATGGTAGAAGTATACTCTATTTCCTCCTTAAACTGTGCATTATTTATGAAATGAGAACACGTTTAAGGTCTGTAATATTCATGAAGTGATATCTCTTCTAAAGTGTGCATTACTTATGAAATACAATCTTGTTTAAAGTGTGCAATATTTATGAAATAAGATCTCGTCTAACGTGTGCATTACTTCTAAAATTAGATCACGTTCAAAGTGTGCAATATTTATGGAATACAATCTCATTTAAAGTGTGCAGTACTTATGAAATGAGAACACGTTTAAGGTCTGTAACATTTATGAAGTGATAGTTCGCTTAAACCGTGCAATATTAATGAAATAAGATCTCGTTTAGAATGTGCAGTATTTATGAAATAATATTTCGCTTAAACTGTGCAATATTTATGAAATAGATCTCGTTTACGATGTGCAGTATTTATGAAATGATATGTTTTTTAAAGTGTGCATTACTTATAAAATGAGATCACGTTCAAGGTGTGCAATATTTATGGAATAAATCTCGTTTTAAGTGTGCAGTATTTATGAAATGAGATCTCGTCTAAAGTGTGCATTACTTATGAAAGAAGTTCTGGTTTATAATGTGCAGCATTTATGAAATACAATCACGTTTAAAGTGTTCAGTATTTACGAAATGTGAACACGTATAAGATCTGCAAAATTTATGAAATATTTCGCTTAAACTGTGCAGTATTTATGAAATAAGATCTCGTTTAGAGTGTGCATTACTTAAGAAATAAAATCTCGTTTACGATGTGCAATATTTATGAAATGATGTTTTTTAAAGTGCGCATTACTTATAAAATGAGATCACATACAAGGTGTGCAATATTTACGGAATACAATCTCGTTTTAAGAGTGCAATATTTATGAAACGAGGTCTAGACGTCAGTGTGCAAGATTATTGAAATTATATGTCTTTTAAAGTATGCATTGCCGATGAGATGAGAACACGTTTAAAGTGTGCATTATTTATGAAATGAGATCTCTTTAAAGACTTCATTATTTATAGAACTGAATCCAGTTTTAAGTGCACAATATTAACAGAATGAAGACTACTAAGACGTGCCTCATTTATTGAACAAATAAGTTTCGTTTGAATGCGTTCCTATTTTCTCGAGAGTCATAAATACGCGTAAAACGAAACCTGACGACGTTTATGAGCAAAACTCCGCCAATAAATATTCTCCCGACTCCATCCTTTCAGCTAAACTATTACTTGAACTGTTTCATAGCTCAAAATGAATAATTAAAAAGCATTTGTTCCTTCTCTTAGTACTCCTTCATCTTCTTCTCCTCCTGCCAGAGCCACCGTCACTACGACCATCATCCGCGCTCACTCGGTTATGAAAAATGAACTCAGTTTATTGAGTTATTAATTACGGCGTCGGGTTTCACTCGTAGGAAGACGGTTATTTGGAAAGGAGAAGGAAAAAGGTCGAAGGAAGTGAAAGAGAAACAGGAAGAAAAATATTTCCGCACTATTCGAGGCCACCTAATTCGAGATTCAGGGTTTGGAATCATATAAATCGAGGATATTTATGCACCGTAGTGTTAATGAAAACTAAAAAATCATTTGTAGTGGAAAAATTGAAACTTTCGGGTAAACTATTTCGCATATCAAGACTTCATTTCATAAATATCGCACACTTTTACGAATAAATAAAAAATGTAAATTGTCAGGAATATTATATACAATAATCATCTCACACTAAGTCATACTGAACTAGAGTACACTACCTAACTCACACGAATACTCTAAGACTAATGAATCACCTAAGCACTTGTTACTCAAACTGCGGCCCGCGGGTCACATGCGACCCACCAAGCTCTACTGAGTGGTCCAGTGGAAATCGACTGAGTGAAAATTTGTGACAGGTCGGTTGCTCATTGTTAAGTCTGAACTAGAACATAGCTCCAGACCAGTAAAAATGTTCGGACCTGTGCTCAGAAACTGCTGACATTGTTTGCCTCAACATATCTTTATGAGGCAATATACAGCAAACACATACAGAAACAGACTGACAGATCTACATACAGATGATGCCTGAGGTAAACTGTATGCGTCGAAAGTCGGACTTGTAAAATCTTTTATGGTGACCCAGTCGCAATGGTCACAATGGAAATTTGGCCCGGGAGGGAAAAAGCTTGAGTACCAAAGACCTAAACCTGTGCGCACTCTATGTAAGCTTCATCTTTAGATAGTTTTAGCACTCATTACTATCTCTCACACTGAGACAAGAGAAAATCATTTTCCCAAATCAAAAATTTAACTTAAGCAGCCTAATAGCTAACCCAATCCACCACAAAACTTAAAAGTTTCCACCGCGAAAACCTCCCAACTCCCAGAAACTTAGGTGAACTATTCGAAAATCAAAATCCATCAGGAAAACGAGAAATCGCCCCCAATTTAAAATTTAAATTCATGACAGGTATAATATCAGCTCCGACGATTAAAATTAAAAAGGAATTTTGGGACCAGAGGTAGTTTCCACAACTATCTAAACAAACATCCCCAAGAGAGAGAAGAATATCAAGAGCCACGGGGGGATCGAACTCGAAACGTCCCATTGTGTTCGATTAATCGTTCAATTCACCTTGAAATCTTGCGTACTAAGTGAAAACGCGGGTTTTGCATGTGCCGACCTTACGTGTCACCGCGTTTAATGTATCGCTTTACTCGAGAAACTTCTTCGAGAAAAACAAGAACAAAAAGAAAGAAAAGAGAATGGAAAATAGGTCATTCACGTCATTCTACAAAATCAATTCCAATGAATTTTTTCCCATTTCCCTAAAGAGCTGCAAAATAATAATAATAATACTAATAACAACAGCAACACCTTTAAAATGACGAGAAGTTCCCAAGGACCCTTCTGTCATAACTAATGGCTTTCCTTTCATTTTATTTATTTTCAATTCTATCGACTTATTCAGCGGTGTTTTCAAAGATATATCATTCTGAACCGACAGAGTGATTGATTGAATGGAAATAGTTTTTTGGACTATTGGTCGACCTAACCTCAATTAGAGCCTGGTATAGGAGAAGAGCACTCGCTCACTATTCCAAAGCTCACTCAATTTCCTACAAGGTTCACAACCTAGGCAATACTCTCAGTCAGTAGTACCAACTTTCTATTTCAACATATAAACAGGTAGGCCTGGTATGGTGGTTGAAGTGCTCGACTGTAGGAGTTATAGTTGTGAGTTCAACTCCTCCTCCCCTATCCTGTTATACTCAAAGTTCAAAAACGGGATTAAAACTAAACAAACACATACAACATATACATGACAATTTCGAAAGACTTGGAACATTATAACAAACTCCTGCTTATTTCATAAGTGTTGCACACTATTACAGAAACTTCACTTAAAAACTAAAGCACACATTCATAATTAATTCACTTAATAAAGGTTTTATAACACAATTAATTCATATTATAACTATCAATCCAAAATGTATAACTAATTATAATTCAAAAATAACTTTTAACTATAAAAATTTATACTAATACCTATCATTATAATAATTTAAATATAAATTACAACAAATCTTTTTCACAAAAGTGTTCCAATACGAAACAGCACTAGTTATAACCATTTATAACTAACCAACTATGAGTAATTTATTATAATATATAACTAAATTTGAAAATTATATTTGATGGTAGGTAATTATACCTAGGCAATATGTAAATTATGCCTAATAGTAATACCTAAAACAGTTATAATGAATTATAATTATAGAAAATTTATAACTAATACTGTTTTATACTATACTACTTGTGAAGAAGAATTTTTATAATGAAGATACACTTGTACTAAAAAATTCAAAAGTAATGCACACTCATAAAGACTAGTTGAACAAATTTATATCAAAAGTAACGCACACACCTTCCTCCACGATTTTAACGAGACCTCATTTCATAAATAATGCACACTTTAAACGAGATTTGATTCCACAGATAACCCACACAGCCCTTTTGTAACAGTTTCCTGTTAACAGAACCATCTTCAGCAATAATTTCCTGGACTATCTCATCCACAACAGGTTTTCAAAATATATTCGAGCCATGAGGGGGTTGAAAGGGGAAGGAGGAGAGGGGGATGGAAACAAATTCGCTTAAAGTTTTCCTCGTTTCCTGGCGAAAAATAGCAAAGCTCATCCATCCATCGCCGACACACACGCTCTATTCCCCTGCTCTTGGGATTTTTCTTTTTCTCAACTTCGAAATTTTTTTAATCTTCTCTCTATCTCTTATTTTATTGCATCGAGAGCATAAAATCTATTTTCTCGTTCTAAACAGAATTGAATAAGTCAGCAAAAGGGCGTCAGAAAGAAACTAGACCAAGGAAAAGAAAAAAGATGAAGAAAAATCCATCGTTTGTGTCGCGTTATTCGAAAAGTCAATACGCCAAGACAGACGTGACATGTTGATTTTTGTAATCTTCATACAAAACACAAAAGTCTTTAGAAAAAAAATTTTGCAATTTTTCCTGTGTCAAGTAAGCGATGTTATTGATTTCCCGGGAAAATTCTTAAGACGAGTTGACGTACGCATAAAACAAGAGGCCATCATGCAAACCAACGAGTTTTCCTCCTCTTTTCAAAAAAAAAGGAAAAAGAAAGGAGCTTCTAATTTAATCAAAACTTTCTTATCGCATACCACAAGACATCAACAACCTTTTGTTTCCGGTTAAAAGACGTCGAAATTAAATAAGTCAAGAAAACTTTTTCCCCGAAGAAAAGGAAAATAGATTCAAAGAAAAAAGGAGCTGTATATGTTACTTCTAAAGTTCAAAACCAGTGAATAGGTACAGTATCTAGCCAATTCGCAGATTAACTGATTTAACTCAGCTTTTCGCATTTCCACCGCCTTTCTGTGTTTTCTCTTGGACTAAAACTCAGAGTAGATGGTTTAATTAAGATTCTTACCAAAATGGGCAATTTTTATGAAATAAGTTTGATTAGTACTGTGGAAGGAATTTTTTATGTATATGCCAACCATATACTGAAATTCAAGGTTAGATACAGTACTTCGAGTACTGCTACTGCCATGTATAAAGAAACAGCGCGAAGTTATCCAAGAACCTAGTACATGAGTACTACTGTGAAGATAGACGCAACGTCTGGGATGACGTAAGACAAAACCTAACTTCTCTCCTTTAACCAAAAAATTAGCCAAAGAATCTAATTTGACTATAACTAAACTAAACTAACACTTAAATCTTGTTTCATGTCTTCAATAAATTCGAAAATTACACCAACCAACAGCAGGGTCAGCACGCGTCTTCGCGTTTCTGGCATGAAACAAGCGAAGCGGATAGCGTTTCGTTGCAGTCAAACGGTTAAAGTGTGCATTATTTATGAAATAAGATACTAATCTTTGCAATAACGAATAATTCTTGATTCAATAGTGTGATATACTCATACACTCATGTCTGGATAAGATTTTAAGCTTTCGCGACAACTAATCTTGTTAGTTTTCGTCAAATTAGATCTCCGGCTATTAGTGGAATTGTAGTCTAGAAGCTAACCACTGAAGATGTCCATAGTTGTGAAGAAGAACCAAAAGTCTGGGTGAGGTAATAGAGAACCCAATTTCTCTTCTTTAACCAGACAATCGAGCTGGCGTCAACAGTCTTCAGTCTTGGAATGTCGGGTTTTTGGTTTTCTTTCTCAGAATAGAACTCGGACTAAATCTGCTGGGTTGATTTCCGTTTCTTAGTGAAAATGTGCAGTATTTATGAAATAAATTGTATAAAAGTGTCCATTATTTATGAAATGAGGTGTTAATGTTGCAATAAGGATTAGTTCTTGATTCAAGAGTGTGATATACTTAGACACTCAAATCTTGGTGAGTTTTAAGTTTTCCGACAACTAATCTTTTTAGCTTTAGACAAATTAGATCTCTGGCTATTATTGGAATTGTAGCCTGGAAGGTAAACACTGATGATGTCTATAGTTGTGAGGATGAACTAAACGTCTGGGTGAGATAAAGCCGACTTCTCTTTAAAAAAAGTAGACCAGGAGCTTTATATGTTACTTCCAAGGTTCAAAACCAGTGAATAGGTACATTGACTAGCCAATTTGCAGATTAACTGACTTTATTCTTTCAAGTACATAATTAAGAGCTCCATTTCTACTACCTTTTTCTTAGACTAAAACTCAGACTAGATGGTTTATTTATGATTCTTAGTGAAAGTGTGCAATACTTATGAAATAAAAGTCCTTAAAGTGTGCATTACTTATGAAATAAGGTATTAATGCTGTATTAACAATTAATTTCTGATTCAAGAGTTTGATATACCATCATACACTCAAGTCTTGAGGATTTTAAGTTTTCGCGACAACTAATCTTATTAGTTTTAGTCAAATTAGATCTCCGGCTATTATTGGAATTGTAGTCTAGAAGCTAACAACTGAAGATGTCCATAGCAGTGACAGAAGATGGATGAAAGAGAAAGCCTGATTTCCTTCTTCAACCAAAATTTGGGCGCAACGTATTAGCCAAAGATCTATTTTGACTAAAACTAAACTAACCTAACACTCAAATCTTGTTTTATGTCTTGTTGCGAGTCTAGAGAATTAAAAATGGATTCGAATGCACTCATATTTATTTCATAAATAATGCACACGTAGAACAAGAATTTGGTTCCTTAAATATTGCACACTTTCGTGAGATGTGAACACTTATCTCATCTTCATTACATAAATTACGCGCACTTCTACTGATACTTAATTTCATAAGTGTTGCACATTGTATGAAAACCTAAACCTAATTTGCAACTCTATAGCTCTTCTTTAACCAAAAAGTGGTCGAGGCGTAATAGCCAAAGATCTAATTTGACTTTAGATTGTTAATAAATTCGCTGTTTTTGGTATACTATTCTGGTTGTCCAAACATCGAAAGATAAATAACCAATATTATGTTAATTCAAACAACAAAAATCAAAATTTTATATTAGATAATATTATTTAACCTTTCGCGATCACTATCCATTGTAACAGAACACTTCCATATCTGTTCTTTATATGATTTATGATATCTCCGCTTCATACAAAATATAATTTCTACGCGCTTTGTAATAAACCCAGAAAACACGCAAGCGCTAAGATACCATCTTATATACGCATTAACAACTTCCTGCTAGATAATACGCACACTATCTAGATAATTTGAAAATAAAACAAATCTCCCGACGTATCACCAACTATGCTTTGAAGGTAACATATACATAACAAAATCGATCGGAATCAAAATTTTTTTTTTGTTGTGAACAATACTAAAAACATCAAACAGATGGAAGAGATAGATAAATAAATAAATAAAACGCGACACAAAATAAATCATGACCACTAGCAATTATTTACTTTTCCACGCAAACTTTTCACCTTATTTTGGGTGACGTGACCGCCACTTACGTTTTCACTCTGAACCATCAATAATTCGATAAATTCGTAAACTTCCTTCCTTCCGCCACGTAGAAACATATACGATGACGAACTATACTCCATTCTATTTATAACCATGTCCACTAAAACTTTTTCGACATTACAAAAGTAACAAAACCGGGATTTATCTATAAAAAAAACAGAAGGGGGTTAGGTGTCATGTGTGATAGATAATATTTGTTTTCCTCCACACACACAAAAAACTTGTTTCAATTTTAATGTATTAGATAAATTATTTATATCAATAAAAAAAATATCTACGCAATATAACTTTATCTAACTTCCCCTACAGATAAACCGGAATATTTTTTTTGACGGGGAGGTAGAGAATTCACACGGTTTTTGCATAAAAATGAATTCCAATTAGTCAGAGTAGTATTATCTAGGTCTGATGCAACTCCAATCAATACTTTAGCTTTTACTGTACTTCTTTGTGCTGTCGTGACGACTAATTCACGAATCAAACTTATTTACTACACCAAAATTAGAAATGACGTCATCAATGAGCAGTCTACAGCAATGTTTTATTTCATAAAGTGGAACTGGTTGTGGACTGACCAATAGAAGACAGCATATTAGTATGCCCAAATAATAAATCTTCATTCAACCAATTAAATTATCTAATAATTGAATAAATTTTGGAAACAAATTATCTATTTAATTAAAACTATACACATTATACATTGGGTTATTACACCGTGTCATGTTTTTAGGACTAAACGACGTTTTGTCAACTTCAACGGCTGCTGACATCATCAGCTGAATAGGAAACAATAACACAGTATATATGGTGTATAGTTTCAAATCGCTGTCTAAATTCCTACTGAAAGTCTAACGAAAAAAGAAGACAGCAAATGTGGTAAACAAACAAAAACTAATACAAACAAATAATTGTATAAATAGCCTCTTTCGTTAAATGATTAGCCCTGAGAACACATCAATATATTAATATTATAATATTCTCTATATAGTTTTAAATCTGATGTTCCAGGGTAATCACCCATTGAGTTGAACAATTATTTATTAATATTATAGAGAACGTGACCTAAAAATTATAATTTTTATTTATTATTAATTATAATATTTCTTTTATCTTATCTTATTATTTAGTTCTGTCATCTCTTCTCTTCTCTTCACCTCCCTTCCCTTCTCTTTCCTCGTCTATCTAATCTTCCTCCTCCTCACTACTATTGCTGTTACTACTATTATTAGTATTATTATCATTACTCTTTTACTATATTCTTATCCTCTTTCTATCCTACTCTCTTTATCTTACTCTTACCCCATCCTAACGACTGCTCTTACAGTCACATCCTATTTTATCCCATCTCTGATTGAGACGCTGGTCTGTCCCTGGATATAGCCAAACCAACTACAAAATCTATCGCTTAGAGACAGATGGGAGTTGACAAGTGGAAAAAAATTATAATATTTTAACATTTTACAAATTAATATATAAATTAATTCAAGTATATAAAATTATTTATTAAGATTTTATCGAAGAAGAAAAATTATATATAATTAAGGGATTAAATATTAATATGAATATATAAATAATTGAATTTTTATTTATTTAAGTAAATTAACAGGTGGAGGAACAACGAAACTTCTCACGATTCTGTTTTAAAAACACAATTTATTATAAATTATACTATTATAGACGATAAAAAATTTAATTATATATTTTTGGTCATTTAATTCAGGGGTTCCCCAAGTTTTTTGTATAGTAGACCCCTTGTCATGTGGTTTTGGGTAGACCCCTATTTACATGGTATTGAGTTTTGTAAATTTCTCGCTGTAGTCAAGTAAATTTTTTATTTCATATGTCTTTATATTATAAGATAGTATAATATAAGTAAATAGGTACTATCAGGGTACTTGAGAGCCAGTATCGTGGGCTCCATTTTCATTTCATGGACCCCTAAATTTTTCGCTGACAGGCCCCTTGAAGGTTGTCATAGACCTCTGGGGGTCGATATAGACCACTTTGGGAATCGAAATCCTAATTTTTCTCTACGAGCTATCGCATAGTTGACAGCCAGTCAACAAATTTAAAATATTCTTAATAAATTAAACAATTAACACATCAACGCATTGGCGCTGATAACAAACCAACCCCTTTGATCTAGGCTTGGGAGAATTAAACCCTTAACACACACCTCTTTGATATATGAATTCTCCTCTTGGGAATCACTAACATCCAGTAACGTTTCCGGTTTGATGAAACCTCTCATCAACATCGAGATTTACAACGTTTTCTGACTGGGTCAAAAGGTGGTATCTAAGCTATCTGTCTGACCTTGCAAAACAAGTAAATAAATAATTCAGAGATATATTTCCGACCAGCGGGGAACCTGACGACTAAACTACGCATCAGATGAACATAAATTACAGTACAGCCCAAGTTTTTTCGCACACGGCAACTTCCTATGTTATCTTAAAAAGATTTATGTTCCCAAGTACCGATAAGTTCCTCGAGTGGAACCGAAACAATATTTGAATGCGAAGCCTAGCACGACCGAACTCAATATACGATAGATATTTAGATCTCACCACAAAGCATTACAACGGCATAATAACTCTACAACATTTAGTTTAAAATAGACTCCTACAAACTCCTACTAAACTATCTCTACAGGTTGGGGGGTTAGGCGTAAGGCTAGCCGAAGTCTCAAGGTAAGGTCAAAACCCGTAGAAGACTGTAGTGTCGGATGATTTTCTAAAACAGTTGAAGAAGTTGCCTGACAAACTACTACCATTGTACAAACACCATTTGTACAATGGCTACGTTGTTATTACTTTAGTGCTGTCCAAGCTCTCAAATTCTCAAACAAAAAAGGAAAACCAACACGTCAGCAATTCTTCACTCCTCGCCGTGATAAAAAACAAAATTTTCCCAGGAAAAACGAATCATTCACCTTCAGCTAAACAGGCAAAGTCCTAAGGCGTGATCGCTAATTACAATATTTGCATTTTCAATTCTCATTAAGGGGTTAAGAAAAAAATTTTCTTCCACGAAATATTAATTTCCTTTAATTAGAATAATTAAAAACATTTCCAATTTTTTTCAAACGTAACAGAACCCCTCAAATCTGTTTCCTCACAACCTACAGCAAAAAGCGTTATATAATAAATAAATAAAAATAAAGAAAAATCAAACTTCGTCTAAATTTTTAGCAAGAGATCCATTTATAATGAGGATAATTAACTGTCAAGGTGAGAGAAACAAAAAAAGTTGAGAGCGGCAATCTTTCGCCGAGCAAATCATTCCTCGTTGCGAAATTGTTTTGTTTCACTAATCCGTCAGCAAAATTTTTGTCGAATAAATATGACCTTTCCTTTCTAGTTTCGTTAAATGACCTAAAACCTAAAAACTCCAACGCGAGTCTGTTTAACAAAAATGATGTGAGATTGGAAGGTTAAGCAATTCGAAGACAGCGACTTTAACCTTAAATCTGTTTTCCTTTATAGAGACAATTAGTGCCGGATTAGTTAGGTGGATAGAGTTCAAAGCGTATGGCTTTAGAGAGAATAGAGACAAAGCTCTTATTTATACCTTTAACCATCACCAAATCCTTTGTAACGATGTGCATTCTTGTAGAAAATTTCATAAATATTGCACGTACGAAGACCGCATTTAATAAATTTTGCGCATCTTCGTACAGAATAAATTTCAAAAAGTAAGCACATTTACATAGTGGTGGTAGTTTTAATCCCGTCTTCCACCCTTTTTGGGTATAACAGGATGCGGGAGGAGGATTCGAACTCAGGATCATTGCGTCCAAGTCAGGAACTTTAACCACTACACTACTCCTCCCACTCATTTTTATATAGTACTGGCCTGGTCAATCGATACCAAACTTTAAAGTACTGAGGATTCCTGCAGCTGTCAACATCAGCGAAACCTCCCGATGATATAAGAATAAAATGTCTTCTCCTTTCAAACACTTGAATTGAGTGGCGTGATAACTAAAGCAAGTAACAGCAAGTGACAATCTCAAAACCCACCACAAAACCCTAAACCAGTTCTACAACCCATTGCCATCCTTTTCCGAGGCCGCCTTTCCTCAAAACAACCCCCAAAAAAGGTGACAATCCAAACCGTTTACTCTTGCTGACGTGTAAGCGACTTCTTTTGACCCGAAACTTTTTTCTAATTTAATTTATTCGAATGACAAAAAAAAAGGTAAGTGAACAAAAAAATTTGACACCGCAAAGTCACCTTTGTCACGCACACAGAATGTCCTCACTATCGTTTACCTCCCATCTGTAAACAAATTAGGTCTAATAGACCTTGACTAGATAAAATTGCAGCGAAACCTTTTAATTTCCTCTCGCTACTCTATTTGCCCAACCCCACCCTCTCTCCTCTTCCAAAATATATTTTCCGGTTGTCTACTCTCCACCGAAAACCAATAACAAAACAATATTTCCTCCACCAAAAAAATTTCTTTTATCTACAATTAAACGTCAAACGTATAAAAATGAGATTTCTCTACCCCCACAGCCCTCATCAAATTTATTTATCGCGCCAAAACTAATGAGATAAACATCTGACAAGCGCTCTCATCAATTTTTTTGTCTAATTTTTTTATCTAAAAGACCAAAACATTAGTGCTTACCCAAGTTCAATGCGAACTAAACGAAAACCAAATCCGACAGGATTATTCAATTAATCTCACCTGATAATCATATTCAATAAATTTTTCGAAAAATATAAAATAAACGTAAGTAAAAAAACTTGGTTCGAAAATTTTCAAAATGTAAACATTCGATTCATTTTCGTTATATATGCTTATATACAAATCAAACGGAAAAAATTTTTCAAATCATTCGAAGAACGAACCATACAGTACAGAAAATTTTATTTCCCTTTAATGAGAGGGCCAAATTTCAGCCCCTAATCTTACTGAATCTAAAGGAGGTAGATATACTCTTAGTAATCCTTTTAAATTATAATCTCTTACAAGATAAAGCCAATTAACGAAACAAAAAATTTTTTTTCGAATTCAGAAATTTAGCAATTTATCTATCAAACACACCAAATTGTTCCTAGACTTTTATTGGTAGATAAAAAATTAATTAAAATTCTTGTACATTGTTTAATTATAAATTAATTTATAGCTATATAATTTATAACTACTTAGTACTACTATATAAAACAAGTTATAAGTGTATATTTGTACAAATAATTCTCTTTGTAAATGCAATTAGCTTGAACGAGTAAATTGTTTTATAATAAATGCAAACTTTCAAGAGGAATCCACTTCAAAAGTAATGCACAATTTTGTAAGCAAGTTTTTTTGAGTTTGAGCTTTAATCTGGGTTTTCACCTTCGGGTACAACGGATTGCGGAAAAGAGTTCGAACCGGGAATCAATATATTCTCTAGACAGAAACTCTGGGTATAAAACCACAAGTCTCCCACTATCTTTCAAAAGTAATGCACACCAATAACAGGAATTTATTTCAAAAGTATTGCACACTTTAGCAGGAAGTCATTTCAAAAATAATGCACACCATTAGCAGCAATCCATTTCAAAAGTACTGCACACTATTGGTAGGAATCTATTCCAAAAGTACTGCACACTGTTGGTAGGAATCTATTTCAAAAGTATTGCACACCATTAGCAGCAATCCATTTCAAAAGTAATACACAAAATTAGTAGGAAGTCATTCCAAAAGTATTGCACACCATTAGCAGCAATCCATTTCAAAGTACTGCACAAAATTAGTAGGAATTCATTTCAAAATAATGCACACCATTAGTAGGAAGTCATTTCAAAAGTATTGCACATCGTTAGTAGGAATCTATTTCAAAAGTAATTCAAATAACTACGAAGAATTTATTTCAGTTCTTCGTAGTTGTTTGATTACTTCTGAAATAAATTCCTACTAACAATACCTGACTAATGGTGTAATATTTTGAAAGATATGGGAAACTTAAGACTAAAATAA
This sequence comes from Columbicola columbae, assembly GCA_016920875.1. NCBI lineage: Eukaryota > Metazoa > Arthropoda > Insecta > Psocodea > Philopteridae > Columbicola > Columbicola columbae. The sequence continues at coordinate 12,174,970 of JADMLL010000006.1, forward strand.
TACAAAATTTTCATAATAAATTCCTCCAACCATTAATTAACACCTTCTTGTACTAATTATCATAACCAATCGATTAGAAATTAATAATCAACAACGATTCTCATTTCCTTAAAATTTAATAAACCATTTTCTGAGATAAGGAACCCCCAAAAAGACTAATGATAATAATTGGGCGGAGCTTCACTATTTCCACTATCCTTTGGATTGCTCAAAGCAAACAAAACCCGAAAAACACTCAAAAGCTAACATGTATGAGATCCAAAAAGTTTTGGAAACAGTCCAGCCACGTCCCAACCTAACACAAGGTTGTAAATTTTGAAATTCTCAAGCGACTTCTTCTCCACCTATGCATCTCCCCCGAATAAACAAATAAAATTACGTACGATGTAGAAGGAAGCTTCTCCTTCCTTCTCGACGGAATTGTCATCTTTGTTCGTTTTCCTCAGCCTCCACCAATCCTTCCACCAGCTCCATGAAGTCTCCATCACGAACGAAAATTGATTTTCATCACATAAACTCACTATTCACGATCAAAAGAAAATTCTTTTTTCCTTTTCTTTCGTTTTTATATTTTATACCACGAAATAAAAAATAAAATAAGACCGAGTCAAGTCATTCCTACTACAAAAAATAAATAAATAAGAGCCGGTATGGGTTGTGACTGCAAAGACTTCTTTCAACGCGACTAATACACTTTCGACTCTTTTGCCAAGAAAACTCAAATTCGAAAAATTAATTAGAAAAACACTTTCGAGCGCCTTAATTACCCCCCTTAACAAGTGATAGAGGACACCGCCATCTCCTCTCCTTAACACTCCAACCCATCACCTTTTGGGACAAAACATCCTCCGATGACAAATTAAGCCAATTAATTACTATTGGTAATGGATATCGAATTATGTATGAATATATTACTATTATCGTCAGCAATATTGATTTCCGGTTTTGCGATTCTCTCACGAACTCTGGGAAAGGAGCCAAAAGAAAATTGGAAGAATACCCCGACCAAGACTGAATGATAGAGGTAAACATTTAATCCTGAAATTATTTATTTATTTATTTTTAAATTGAATAACAAATAACACGTGTTACGAACGCCTCCTTTGAATCAGAAGTGTGGAAATTTTTTTTGGATCATCTTCCCACCCTCTCTCCTTCGATTTCGTCTTTCATCTCAAATTTTCTTTTAAAATTGGGCGTGAAACGTGTCTATTGATTTCCTGTCCGAATTATTTGACTTCGATGATCAAGTCAATCAAATTAAATTTATTTAAATATTTAGTCGATTTGAGTTTTGGTTTTACCTCCATTTTCATCCCTCCCTCTTCCACCCTCATCCCCGCATACGTTACTAAAAGAAATATTTTTCGACATATCTGTAGCTAAAATTAATCAATGAATTTGTCGCAAAGACTGAGGAAACAGGAAAAGTGAGTTCTTGCGAACCAAAATCTCAACATCAAAAACAGGCAGGTAACAAAGAAGAAAAACGAAAAGGAGAGACAGAGAATTAAAACAATAAATAGAGGCAGAGAGACTAAAAGAAAATGTGGGAGATAATGAGAATATGGAAACATAGAGAAAACGAAAAAGAGGAAAGGAGAGAGAGAGGAGAAAGAGGGGAAAATCAGGCGCAAAACATACAGAAAGAAAAACACACACATACAGAAATACTGACAAAAAGGAAGAAAAAAAGCAAACAACAGGAACAGGAACAATGAGAGGATGCCAAAAATGTAGAGAAACCACGATAAAACCAAAACAAAGCCTCGTAAAACTGGAGGGAAAAAGAAATGGAAGTTAGCCTCAGGGGAATCAGCAGGACTGACAGCCACACGGGGAGTAAATGAAAAGAGCATCAATCCAAGTTTGACTCGAGGCATTTTTAATGGAAGAGAAACACAACACCCCCCCCCTCAACACAAAACCCAAAAATACTCAAAGCCAAACATGGCCACACAAGAACCCTACAAAAAATGGATGAAGTAAACAACCAAAATAACAAAACCACACAAACCATCAACAGGGTGCCTCTTTCTTCCCCGCCCTCAGATCTAATCGTCTGATTTCACGACAGGAGAAACCAGTGAAAGGCAGAAGAGGATCCCCTCAAACCACCGTCGAGATGTCGTGATCTGTCAAAATTTGTAAAATCAAAGGAAAACAAAAGCAACGATTAACATTTAGATAATTTGGCGCAAAAACAATTTTCCCAAAATTTAAATTATTTAAACAAGGAAAACCCAAACGAAAATGACGCGGGGGCAGAAACCCCCAAAAAAATTACACAAATCCAATTTTATACCAAAATTTATAAATTCCCTAACGTTATTATCTTCCAAAATTTATCATTATATAACATAATAATCGTCGACAGCTTTTTATCTTTGAATTTTCCTTTCAAAATACGCCCTTTCCTCAAATTCACTCTCTCCGATTTCCCTTAACTTCAAAACGGTCGGATTCAACGGCAGTCATGAAGATATTTATTTCAAAGGACTTTTGTCCTCGTTTTCGAATTTTTCTCCTGTTTCACCCCCAACCCCCCAAGAAAACGTCAAAAGCTTTCTAACGAGGCCCATGACAAAGACTCAAACAATAATTGTTTACCTTCGGATGAAATAAAGTCACGCATAATTTCCCGATTTTTTCCCTTTGTGACACACGCCATTTTTGCCAATTTTTTTATTTTCGATTTTAAATTTAACGTGAACTCTGGCAAGGAATAATGACGTCGTTTTTTAGTTAACACGAAAATCATAAATTTCACGTAAATGCCAAAAAAATAATTCGGCGATTATGAAAAATGTAAAACACAGAAATAGAGACTCGTCCTTTCTTATATCTTCAGCTGTTGTGAGCTTTTTAAGGGCCCTCCCCATCCCACTCACAAGCCGTGTAGTGTGTTCAGGTCGATTTCCGAAATTATTATTATTATTATTAATCACCACAGATATATAATAATTATTTATATTATACACACAAACACACGTTCGAAGTCGTCGACCTTTACGCGCTAATCAAAAGCTTATAATTTGATTTATCATATATTCTTTGTTAGGCTGCCAAAATTCTGCGCATTATTTATCAAATGAGTGCTTGATGGAAAGTGTGCACTACTTATGAAACGAATTTTTTGTAAAAGCAAGAAGTAATTACGAAATTAATATCCCGTAACGATATTTAAGAAATGATTCATTTCATAATTACTGCACGAAATTCTTCAAGAATCCGATTTAAAACTGACACATATCCCCACTAAGAACATATTTCATAAGTAACGCACACTTCTGATTAACGAGATCTCATTTTATAAATGTTGCAATATTTTCACGAGTAGTGTTCATCTCTTATGGACCAGGAATGATGCATATGTGTGTAAACAGTAAACAGTAAAGTATAATAAGCCCAACAGTATATACTGGCGATACTATAGTATTTTATACTAAAAATAAAAACGAGCCTCCAAGGAAGGAACTATAAGTTGTTATGATTTAAGAGTAAGAAGTTTGTATAGTATAGTATAATAGTAAAAATGAGTTAGGAACGAGCAGGATATGATAATAGAAAGATGACTCCTGGAGAAGAAGGACCAACCATGAGGTGTACGAGCTTTCCTCAAGTTCAGGAGGTCGAAATGGGCAGGCCATGTCTTAAGAGCCAACAAACCAACCCACAAAATCTTTAACGGGAACCAGACGGGTAGGCCACCCCAACTTAAGATGGGAAGACGGAGTCCGGGAAGACGCCCGAGCGCTTTCAATCCAAAACTGGAGGAGATGCGCAATGGAGAACACCCCTGCAGAAGGCCAAGGCCCTACAGAAGGTCAATGCTGTAGAGCTACTGGGTTGATTGAAAAATGATATATTAATAATAAGTGTATTATGATGTTAGTAATAGTATAAGTCTTTAAATACTACATTAATCACTTGATTATGAAAAAGTGTAACACTTTCATTATAAACTAATTCCATAAATAAAGCAAAGTTTCATTTAAAAAGTATAATACCCAATATATAAAATATTTATAAGATCATTAATATAATAATTTCATTATACAACACACAGTAGAAGCAGATGAAACAGATTGTTTTCATTTTAGTCCCAAATATTATAATTCAACTGGCTTTGCGTTTTCGAGAAATTTTTCAAAACCAAACTCCCCATCCCCAGCTCCCCGTAAAAACTCAAAAAACACGCAAAAATTTTTGGGTTTCAAAAGCAACTTTCACCATCAAAGCAAAAATGCTCAAAGGGATTTTTAATTTACCGGAAAATTTTATTCAAAATTCATTTCCAACTTAGCGGGTGCATTTATAAAGGACACCAATCGAATGATAAAAAAGAACAAAATAATAATATAATAAAAACGGGAAAAGGTCGACAGCACAACAGGACAGAAAGGGTGGTGGCGGGGTGAGTGAAAGGACTACTTATCAAAGCTCGCATTAAAAAAAACTCATTTCAGTCAGTTAAACAAACAAACGACGAAAAAGAAGGTAACGAGCGATATTAAAAATATAAATGAAGATATTTTTTACATTTACATAACATTTTCCTGTCCGTTATATTTTTAAATATTAATTAAGCTCGGGAAATTAATTTCTTTTCCAGGCCCAAGACCTAAATAAATAAGATGACGCAATACCCTTTCAGTCGGTTTCACGCCCTTAAAAACCCCCCACGACGTCAGAGGGCTTATGTCTTTTAGTGTAATTATGATACTACCACCCAACACCACAATTTATTTGCGGACATGGAAACTGATTTAAATTATGTGAAACTTCCGTATACACTATTCATAAAAACACCCCCGGATATTTTCTAGTCCCTCTAAGGTTGGCAACCCTTGACATGACATCTCGGAAAACTACCTCTTACCACGCATCAAACTTCATTCAAAGTCAAAACTAACTTTCTGCTTTTTGTTTCATGTGTCATGACTCAGAGTCTTAAGATTCGCTCCTCATTACCATCTGACACCACAATAACGCCGATTATGTGTTGTATGTATAGATGTGAGGGTGAATGTATATGTTGCCGGTTACTTTCTGTTACATACATTTAAGGGTTAGTATTAAGCTATGTTACTGTTCAGACCTACAATGCCGTCAACCCATTTAAGCAGTGTTTCCCGACGTGGGGCCCACGCCCCATAGGGGGCAATTTAAAAATGAACTTGACACGACTTTAACCCTTTCGCTTTGGGTTTTTTAAATGAAATGCTAGATATCGGTGACAGTCAAAACAGGCAAATTTTAAAAATGCTGTAGATAACCTTAAGTACAATTTTGTTTACCGTTACCGAAATATCAGTCAGGTATTCCCATGTCGTGGAGAAATCCGGAAGTTTTAAACTCGCTAAACAACGCCGTTGTTTGCACTTAATAGACCCAACTCAATTTCTGCAGGGTAATTCAGTTCGTATCAATTTGAATATCTTGTATAAAAAGTATGAATGCGGGAGGGGGAGGGCATAAAAATTTTAGAAATGTTAAGATGAGGCATGGCCTAAAAGGTTGGAAACACTGTATTAGAGTCAACAACAACTCACACAATTCCAAAAACTATTTGACCAACGACATAGCGCCATTTGTTGACAGCACACTTGGACCTAGCAATTTTAGTTATAGTTGGGTATAACAGGATACGGGAACAGGATTTGAACCCTCGACTACAACTTCTTAGTCTGGCACTTAAACTACTACACAACAGACCTCCCGCTTGAGTTTAGTAATTAGTAGGATGGAAAGTTTAGTTTTAGTTTATAGTCCCGTTTTTCACCCTAGCATAACAGGATACGGAGGAAGATTGGAAATCACAGCTATAACTCCTGTAGTCGAGCACTTTAACCACTCCACTAGAGCTCCCACTACCTGAACCGACTTACAATCGTGGAGGAAGAGACGCTTCCACAAGAGTCACAGCCCGTCTACAACACGATCTCTTTCAAAAATAATGCACACTCTGTTGTTAATTTTACCCCCAAGTCTGAGAGAGTTTATGACATTAATTTTCCCCAAAAGTGTGCAATATTTATGAAATTAGTTTGTATTATTTGTAAGGTAGGAAAACTTTATCAATGTGTGCATTACTTATGAAATGAATTTTTAAAAGAACTCGCATTTCTTTATAAATAAATCCTCGTGGAAACTGTGCAATATTTATGAAACCAATTACTCGTTCAGATCTCCTACTGAGAGTAATTTCTCACCGGAAGTTATTTATAAATCAAATCAAACAGTTCGATTACAAGAGGAAAAACTACAGAAGAAAAGCTGAATCGATAACAAGAAACGACGACACGCGATTCGGATGCTAGCTAACTAAGCAAACCGTCAACGGATTCAAGGCAAAGTGATAACACCGAGCAACATCAGCAACTCCAATAAAGATCAGAGGAGGCACGCTGACAAAACAGATTTAACAAGATCTCCGAATTCCCCTTCCCAGGGAAATTTCTCATTTTTGAGAAGAAAATCGAGATGGAAAATAAAACCGGAAGAAGAAGATGATGGGTAAAACGGAAAACCAAGACTCGACACTGACATGTAAAGCGAATTCGAACGTAATAGACACGTTTAATCGATTGACAGGCCAAACGGCAAACGATTTCAATGACATTTTCATTTTCTTGTTTTCCTTCTGGCTGACAAGTTTGCCGATACAAACGCGCGCGTTTCTACTTGCGTTCCTGCGAATGAGAGAAATGACGAAGTTATCATTTCTCTGTCATTCCGCTACCTTGTCACTTAATCGGGTCAAAGCAAAACGCATTGGAGGATTGGAAATACATTTCTACGCCATTGTTTCACCGTTAGCGATAACGTCGTGACTCGATTTCAAATTTTCGAAACTGGGAAATGACATCTACAGCCTGATCGAATTACGAGATTTTTAGAGAATCTGATAGAATTCTACCGACGAATCTCGAAATTCCGAATTTAATCCTGAATTTACCCGACTCGGTTAATTTGATTCACTACGAATCTCATCTCTACGTCATTATGTTTATGTTGTTATGTTTATGAGTATGTCTTCCTTTCGAGACAGTGTTTACACGTCTGAAAATATGTTTTCGATTGTGTTCAATAATTAATTTCAAATTTCAACTACTCTCTTCGCAGAAAGATTAAAAAGAATCAATACCGTTTTGAGTCAAATTGGCTCACATAAATAAACAAATTTAATCTGGCTGATTTCCTAGCATACTCTCTTCGCATTCATAATATAAATAGTTTGCGTTTCCGGTTCTGCATTTCCGAACTCACGACCTTTTACGACATCATAACACCCCCCTCCAGCCGTTTCATAAATAATGCACACTTTCGCGACGAGATTATTACATTAATACCCATAATTTCACTAGAGACTTATTTCAAAAGTAACGCACACTGGTATTCATTTAAAAGGAAATACACCATTTCCATTTCATAAATACTGCACACTTTTACGACAAAATAATTACATCAATACCCATATTTTATAGAGACTTATTTCAAAAGTAATGCACACTAGAATCCATTTCAAAATATATACACATTCCCAATTCATAAATAACGCACACTTTTACTACGACATTACATCATTACGTTACGAGATTATTATATCAATAACCGTATTTTCATTAGAGGCTTATTTCAAAAGTAATGCACACTGAAATTCATTTCGAAGGAAATACACCATTTCCATTTCACAAATAATGCACACTTTCACGACGAGATAATTACATCAATACCCACATTTTCACTGGAGACTCATTTCAAAAGTAACGCACACTGGTATTCATATTAAAGAAAAGACACCATTTCCATTTCATAAATACTGCACACTTTACCACGAATTTACTATATTAATACCAAATTTTCATTAGTAACTTATTTCAAAAGTAATGCACACTAGTATTCATTTCAAAGGAAATACATCATTTCCATTTCACAAATACTGCACACTTTCACGACAAAATAATTACATCAATACCCTCATTTTCATTACTAACTTATTTCAAAAGTAATGCACACTGGAATCCACTTCATAAGTAATGCACAACCAATTACTCCTACACACTTTCCAAAACAATCACCTCCTTCTTTGACTTGTAGCTTCCGAAAAGCTTTTTCCAAACCATCAACTAATCATGCGAAGCCGTTAATTGAATGATAATTAGAATTTAATTCCAATTTAATTTTTTATCTACCCTTCAGCTAATGACTTTCAAATCGAAAAGAAATTATTCAAGATGGAGAACTTTATCAACTCCAAAACTCATTGACTTGAAAAGTTTATGAGTGGATATGAAAACAAGAGTTAAGCTCCAAAAGTCAAATAATAACAACAAGCCTCAAAGCCAATAAATAAATAAATAAATAAGCAAGATTGGAGCTTCTTAGAATTATCCAGTCGAATAAAAATTCACAGATAATAATTCGATTCCAGTTTCGTTCAGTTTAATAACTTATCGACTTAATAACGATTTTTCGATTTGTCACAACTAATCGAACTTCTTCGAGACTTCGTCAATATGAGAATTATTCGAAGGTCACTTCTTGAAACCGTGCTCTTGTTTTCATTGGCCCTACTCTATCACAGAAAATAAATTCGAAACACTGATTCTGATTAGGTTTCCTGTTTGATTTTCTTATCGAATCAATACGACAGCAAATAAATTTCATTTCGCTCAGAAATAACTTCTGAGATTCTGAAGTTTGTAATGCTCCAACTGTTTCGAAAATTGGTTCTGTGCTTCCCCCTTTTTTTATTTGTCCAGCCATCTGTTTCGTGTTTTCAAACCATCCGAATTTAGGGCTGAGTCGATTTGACTCATTTTAAAAATCAGAACCTGTTTTGATATTGTAAAATGTATGTGTATGAAAAACTTATATCGTATAAAATCCACACTTCTAGTAGTCACTCTCATTTGCATGAAGTACTACTACATTAAAACTCCACACCTTCGTGAGAAGATCATTTCATAAATAGTGCACAAATGTTTTTTTAAATCTTAAATGAGCCAATTTGACTCTATACAGACATAAATTTCAAATAGAATTTTTTTGGTAACCCAAATATCAAAAACAACTTTTGTATAAACCCAAAAGGATATGAAATTTCAATGAGTCAAAGTGGCTCAGCTTGTCCTGCCACTCAGTGCTATCAGTAGACAGCACAACTGTATACAAAAATTAATTTCACTTCAAAACAAATGCACAGCCTTTTGTAAAAAAATTAATTTCATAAGTCAGGGACATTTCTATGAAAAATTCATTTCATAAATACTGCACAAATGTTTCTTTTAAGTTATATTTATCTCAAATGAGCCGGTTTGACTCTCCACAAACATAAATTTCAAATAAAATGTTTTTTGGATCCAGAATATAACTGACAACGTTTATATTAATATGAACCCAAAAGATATGAAATTCAATGAGTCAAAGTGGCTCAGTTAATCCCGTTAGTCAGTCAGTGCTATCAGTAGACAGCACAACTGTATACAAAATAAATTTCATTTCAAAAGTAATCCAAACCGTTTTGTAAAAAAATAATTTCTTAAGTCAGAGACATTTATATGAAAAAGCCATTTCATAAATACCGCACAAATGTTTCTTTTAAGTTATATATATCTTAAATGAGCCAATTTGACTCTCCACGAAAATAAATTTGAAATAGAATGTTTTTTGTAACCCAAATATAAAAGACAACATTTATATAAACCCAAAAGATATAAAATTTCAATGAGTCAGAGTGGCTCAGTTTATCCCGCCAGTCAGTCAGTGCTGTCAATGAACAGCACAACAATATACAAAATGAATTTCACTTCAAAAGAAATGCACACTTTTGTTGAGAATTAATTTCATGTCACGAAAAACTCATTTCATAAATACTACACACCTCCACGTTTAACTTATTTCATAAGTAATGAACAAGCACTCATTTCATAAATAATGCACAATTATTATAACCCCCAAAAATTATATTTGAAAGCTCAACATATTATTTTCTTAAACGACATTTTCTGGTTTTCACAAGAACAAAAGAAATTTATGTAAATATTAATATGAATTACTAAATAATATTAATATATCGTATTAGTTTTATCCTTATAACTGAAATCAGACCTCCGACTTTAGTAAAACCTTCGTCTTTCGGTATTAGAATCAAATTGTCTCAATTCAGTCAAAACAATATATAATCAACGTCTCTTAATCCAGGATGAAGCTCTCGAATCTTGCTCATCAGCTTATAAGATAAAGAAAAAATGAAATCGACCCGAAAACCTCACATGAACGGCTTCTAATTCATTTGCCCGAGTTGACTTCCTAAGATTTCCTCAACTATCTCCGACCACTTTATACTCTAATCCATTCCACAACTGAAACCACATTTTTAGGAGAATTTCCCTCGCAGCCATTTTCAAATTGTTACTGACAATGAATGGTCCCAGACATTTTGATTACAAAAGCGGCAAAAAAATTTTGCTGAGTGGTGAAAAATGAAAAAGCGGAACACATTCCTCCCTAGAGCACTAACAAAACCCAAAATCTTACAAAACCTTCGACATCATCAAAAATCCAAAACGGAAATAAAAATGTTTGGGAAACAAGTTGCAAAACCAGAGACAACGGGAAACACTTCCGATAATCTCAGATAAGCGATTTTTGAAAGGGAACAGGAAATAATCTTTGGCGGGACAAAACAATAATAATAATGATGATGATGATACTACGTGGACTTTGCAACGGCCCTGCATTTAAAGGTCGTGTTGAAAGAAGTCAAAGGAAAAAAATATTTTTTCATCACAGCCCAACTTCCGAAGTCACGATACAATATTTCATTACCACACGAACGCACAAAAAAAATCATCGACTCGTTTTTAATTAAATACAGGTTTTAATTAATCATAATTTTTTGTGTTCGTAAACTATGATCCACACCCAAGTCAAAACAAACAAAAAAAAAATTTGCGCAATCAATCGGAGACCTAATTTATAACAAACAAAAAGTTTGCCGCTAAAATTCACTCATTTCCGCCAAGACGCAAATTTAAAAACTCATCGCATAAAAATGGATTAATACAAAGAAATGAACCGCTCAAAATATTTGCGGTTAAACCCTCACATTTTCAGTTTGGCTTTTTATTTATTAAAACAAAAACGAAAAACACGAAATCTTGCGACTCGAGGTCGACTTTTCGAGAAGAAAAAAAATTTTTTTTGAGTTGTTAACACCGCGGATTAAATGATTCGTGATAACTTTTTTTTTTAAATCTATCAAAACAAATTATATCGAAACATTTAAAAACCGCGGAGATGATAACAAAATGTAAAATTTGTGAAATTTTCTTGAACGGACGGAAAAACTCGGACTCTTAACCGCCCGAGCACGAAGCAACTGAATCAAGATATCAAAACAAATTTATTTCGCGTACTAGCACATGAGCGAGTGAGCGTTTGCCGCGCCAGCTACAGGCTCTTCCCGAAACGAGATTGCATACGTCATTGACGAGCGCAAAAACGCGGGAATTTGCTATAAATAACTCGTTCTTTTCAAAATCCGTTATTTTTTCTTCTGTAAAAGCCCTTTGTAATTACCAATTACAAAAATGGTTTTTACTAAATCATAACTTTTATTATAAATATCGCACACGTTATATATATTTTTTAAACAAGTATATTTCATAAATACAACAGACCTTTTGGAAGAATTTATAAATCATAAATACGGAAGCCAACTCATTTTAAAAATACTCACTCAAGTACACACCTTCGTTCAAACCTAACCTCACCTGGTTTAGAAAAACAATCCCTTTTATTTAGATTTCCTTCGACTTTAAATAAATTTACAAACACAAAACCTACATGAAGAACATATAAATGTCTCGGACAACTCAAAATTTACAGATGAAGTTCTTACTTTCATTAATCGACCCTTTTTAGGCGGCACAAAAACTTAGAAAGGGTTCCCTGTTAATCAATCACTTCCCCTCAGTTATAAGGCCCAAATTTTCAAAAATTTTCTTTCAAACCGATTGTCCTCTAGCTGTCTAGACTCATGCTTAATGAAACACATGATTAATTTCTTTTGAAAAGTTTACATAAAAAAAGTTCCCTGACCTATAAAAGTATGACCTTCGACACCTTATTACCCCATTTTTCAAATCCTCCTTAACCTCTTGGAATAATATACAAAAATCTACTTTTAAAATTCAAAATGGCCGATTTAAAATCTCTAAACTTTGTACAACCAATGTTTGGTATAATAACCTTCAATTAACAACACAAAAAGCTTGCAAACAAAAACCATTCTTGACTTTGCTAACCTAAAAGCTCTGACACTTTATTTTACTAGGTCAGTAAATGATCTAACCAAACAGTAAAATCTTTTTTGAAGTAAAAATAAATCAACGTCTACTTTGAAAGTGTTGTAAGTTCATTTTGCAAAAAAATTATATATAAAGCAATTTGCGATTACTTTACTTTAAGATTTTCATTTATAATTAGTTATATTAGTAACCAAAAATTTTTAAATGTTTCTTTGAAGTTAAAATTAGTCAACCGAAGATGACGTATTAATTCACAATGAAAGTGGTTTAAGTTCAATTTTTATAGGTCTAGGTTGCATAGTCACGTCAAAAACACTTTCCTACCAATACCACAGTATTATTATAATGTAATAAAACAATGCAAACAAGATTTTTAAAAAAAATTTATTTAGAACGAAATGACCGGGGAAAATTTGTTTCAGAGCAAAATCTGTGAAAGAGTATCCAAAAATAGTGTAATGGTGACTGGGAAAGGGTGAAATTGTTAAAAACATGTTGGATGTGGTTATCCAAAAGCTCATCTGGCAGTATATTGTAATACCATCAATATGGGCACAGAATTTAAGGCAACTCTGCCCCCCGCCCCAACCCTTCAGGAAAGACTGCCACAGATTTGAAATAATCGTTCTTGTGGTCTTTGCATAATGGTGGCAAATCGATTAAAGCCATAAATAGAAGAATACGGAGGAGTTATACCAAATATAGGTTATAGCCTGTTAATTATGAACATTTTAAAGCTCTGCTACAAAAAGGGTATACATACTGATAGTTGCATCTTATGCTATAGGAAATTTGTGATGTTAGCAATCAAAGGGCCTGACTTTGAGCCTTCCCACACATCCTGCTACATCCAAGAGTGAATAACAAGATTGAAACTCAAACTAAATTATAAAAACTACACCTAGAGCCTTATGTTATAGTTTCTAAAAGATAATTATAAATATAATTAACGTCCAAAACCAATAACTATACTTCTTGTCATTATTTATAAGTAAAACTGGAATAACACATCAAAATTGACTTCTCTTGAATGTGGTGAGGTGACTTCATCTGAAACCTCCACAACTAATCAACAGACTAACAGAAACACAATTCATGTACATCTTTCAACAAACCTCTAATTTCCTCTCAAAACAAAACAACTTACACCACTTTCAAAATACACGGTCTAATGGCTATTTCATTAAAAATTAAAAAACCAAATGAAAAGTCCAACTTACGGCTCTGTGACGGTGGTGAGAATCCAGATCTAAGCCGATATAGAAAGCAGGGCGAGAACGTTTGAGTCCTTGGTATCCGTGTTCAAGCTCTGTGTATGACATAGTGAACTTGTATTTCTTAACTCTCTTCTTGTCGCTGTCTGCATCACTGAATTCATAACTATGGTTTTATATTCTGTAAAAGAAATAATGAACAATGGAAATAAAAACACAAACCACACAAAAAAAATCCCGAACCAATCAACCAAAGCTGAAATACCACTTTCTCACAAGTAAGCATCACCAATAAGTATGAAGTCAGCAATTGAATAAAATAAACTAATTATAAATTTATGGCTCACTTTATTTATTGTTTCTTCCAAGCTGAAATTCATTGCTGCCTATAAATATAAATTTGTGACGTTAAAACTTTTATAATTAATAACTGCGGTCAACTTTTTATTCTTTTCGGTTTGAAAACAAAATTTTTTTAAACCAGCTAATCACCTTGGACTAATTACTTCAAACTAACTTCACTACAATTTTATTTATAGATACTTTAATGACATTTATTCTCTGAAAGGATTTTCTTTTGGCGGGGGGAATGGTCAGCCAAAAATTTGGCAAGTCATCAAAGCTGCATGCAGATAATTTGGCTCTGAGTCAAAAAATTTCATTCAACCCCCAACTTCTTTCTGTTCCTTCCCCCTGACTTGGTACAGTCTGTAATTTGACAAATGACTTTGAAAACTTCCTAATTAATAATTCTCAATTTGCTTCATTTTGTAAATAAATTGTGGGAGACCTGTGATTGGGTAGTCAAAATGCCTGACAAGAGATACAATAGAGTTCGAGCACCCTTGTTATACCCTTAGAGTGAAACAGGATGAAAACTCAAATCAGTGAATACTTAAACTAACATAAAATCATTGGTCATAACATATGGTCTGAATGTCTTTAACATAATATTTGAATAGCCGATATAAAAATGTTTCTTTTACAATGTGATGAGTGAAACACAAGTTGAAAATTTCAGAATCACAGACTATCGAAATATTAACTCCAACCCAGTGCCAATTTCATAGGACAATAATGAATCAATGATTAAATTTATACATCCATAAATTAAATTTATTCCTAACAAAGAAAAATATTTTAGTCATAAAAGGCAAAAATTAGGCTTCTTGTGACTTTTTAGTCTTTTACATGCTTGTTCACTTATCCAACTCAAGTATTTTTGGATGTTTACACACATATAGATAAGATTGACATGAGATATGGTTGGAAGTGTATTGAGCAAAATGTTACATAACAACATATTGAACCTATTCGACAAACTCCATAATGTTGAATAGTTAATAATTTCAATTAAACCAATATAATCAATAATTTTATGTGTTTCTTTACCACGTCTAAGTGTAAGAGAAATTACAATTACAAAAGTCACAATTAAAAGTATCATAAAATATTGCACCACTCAAACCTATGGGAAGATGTTAAGAAACATAAAAACCAATACCAAACCACAAAAAATAAGCAAACAGATCATTTTACCAAAAACAATAAGCCGACATTAGTTCATGGGATTATAATAATCTCGACGAAAAAGTCAGATTTTTACATCTAAAAGACAATCGATCAAACTCAAAAATGGCCGTCATTTCAACCAACAGAGGTTAAGAACGAGTCAAACAAAATTGTTTATCTCAAAAATTAAAAAACAATCCTCACTTGTTTATGATACTACGAATCCTCCAGTTTAAAGCTTTCTGATTTTCAGCTGCTTTGACTCTTTTCGGAGGAAATCAATTAAATACCGACCGAAGAGGAAGATATTTAACAAAACCCGACACCCCCTTCGCTTACTCGTTTCCAGCGACTGAAAAATCGTTTTGTTGCCTTTTTGCCTCCCTTACATTCAAACAGACGATTCCTTCAATTTTGAAAGTTATGATTAATTAATTGATTTTTTATTTTTATAAGAATTATTTAAACTCATTTTATTAAGTATAATTAATTATAAAAAGAGAAAAATTAAAACTGAACTTAAAAATAGATAAGAGTTAAGCTTAGGTCGAACAAAGAAGAAATTTTGAATTTAACGGTTTCGAACTCCAAAGAAAACTTTTCCGCCATCTTTTTTCCGTTTTGAAATAATTTAAGAAAACTTAAAATTACACTCCAAAAAGTGATGTTAAGTACAAAAAAACACTTCCATTAGAGTATTCAAATTGAAATGAAGTATATTCTCATCATATCATGACACCTAAATCATTAACTTTTTAAATTTAAATTAAATAAACTGTGATGTGATAATATTTTATTATAATTGACTTTATTACCATTCAATAAAAATAAAATTATATCAGGCGTGCTATCATCCTAGATCTCAATTTCCTTATTAGAAAAAAAGCCCAACACTCAAAGATGAGACGGTGATTTTGAAAACATTCCACACAGTCCAGTATAAGGAGTTACATTTTTAACCAAGGGCCTTATTTCACTAAATTTTGGATGTTTAGCATCGGTGAGTAGTTTAAAAATGACATTTTCTGTTGTTGATATGAAACAACCCATCTGTCTCATTCTCTGCAAAGAGAAAATTTGTTCAGTACCTTACAAAACTCTTGTCACTAATAACGAGAGAATTATGCAGTGTTATTCCATCAAAACTAAACCACTCCAGATTGAGTTTTGGTTTATGAAATTCATCTAACTCACCTCCAAAGCTAAGAGTCTATCTTCTTGACTCCTTGAAGTGCAAGCATCAGCAACGACATGAACATTTAATCCTTTGTCTCTTAGTTCGACAGCAGTTTGTTCGATACAAGCATGAGTTTCAATTCCAAACAAGACAACACACTCAAGGTTAGGGATTTTGTTCAATTCATTGACCACCTCAGGAATACACATGCTAAATTTTGTTTTCGGAAATACACCCCTTGCATGGTCTTTATCAATATCACTAACAGTGCTACCTAGTGCTTTTGGATTTTGTTCTGTTACAATGAGGGGCACATCTAAAATTTTTGACACCTTTGCCTGAAATAATGAAAATATAAAAATCAAGAACACATATTAAGTAGATATTACATAACACCTTGGACTTGGTACTTTAATGATAAATATTTGTGTTGATGAATTCATGACTACTTTTTAAAGTTTTGATTTATTAATTTATTTATTTTTTATTAATTAAGTAACTTACAAGTCTAGAAGCACTTTCAACAATTTCCTGGAAGTGTGATAGAATCGGTCTGAATTTTTCCTGCAAATCACATAACAGAAAGACGGATTGCTTTGCAGGTAAAAATCCAAACTTGATCAAATTACTTGTCATTTTGTTAAATCCCAAGAATGATTACAATCAAGAAGAACGCAAATGTGACCCCACCAACCTCTGATAATGCCAACAGCTGATTGTCCCACTATGCTCAACACTCCTCGCATTTGGCGCCATTTTTATATTCTCCATTCGAGGTGATAAAAAAATATTTTTTCGAAGACCAAACCTTCTTTTACCATTCACGACCACTTTAACGAATCTCATACTCGACAAACTACACAATGTCGAATCAAATTAACAAAATATCCTCTTAATTATAAATTAAAAGGGATTTGCTTTAATTCAAATCGCCGAGAGAACATTTCTGTTTTCAAATCGATTTGTTGCTAACCACAACTTGAACGCTTTTCAAAATCTCAACGAGGTTTTCGATTTGTTTACGTGATAAATGTATTAAGAACTCATCTGAATCCTTTTTGGGATTACGTAATAAACCTTCCTAAATTGGTACATAGTCTGAGTTAAAAGGTAACCGCCACATTTCTCTAATCTTGAAACGATTTGACATTTTCTCATTAGCCACCATCACGTTGAGGTTATGTTTGACTTATTTATGTTTAGGCAAAGCAATGTCGGGCCGCGAGGGTGGTAAGAAAAAACCTTTAAAAGCACCAAAGAAAGCTGAGAAAAGCTTAGATGAGGAAGATTTAGCCTTCAAACAAAAGCAGAAGGTAATTTCCAGCTCTTTTTAAATATTTATAATTATACTATACATAGATAAAAATCAGTGACTAGCAATTATATATGATGGTTTATGTGATGATAAAATATTTGTGTTTTGTGTTATTTAGGAGCAACAGAAGGCTCTGGCAGATGCAAAAGCCAAAGCAGCACAGAAAGGACCTCTTGTCGGAGGTGGTATTAAGAAATCTGGGAAAAAAATGAGCGAATAAGTTAATTTCAATTATTTAAGTAATGTATTTTTACAACAATTTTTTTTAATAAAGTTTTTTTTTTAACTTCACACATTTTGATTTATCTTTACAAAAGAATTTTTGAATATTTTAAAATCACTTAAAACATTCTATCACAATTTGAATATTTAAATTACTTCAAAACAAAATTTATGATTTAGTGTTGTTTTAAATACAAGAGACCTGGTAAAGTCTTGCATGCTGAAAATATTAACTTCTTTTGTATGGACAACACTTAAAACAAAGGAAATACAAAGAACTGTCATTTTAACTTTTGTATCAGAATGTTATTGATGTTTACATGTTACATTATGTACTTGTCGTTGAGTGCAAATAACACTCATATCACCCTGGATATCTATTTTAAGCAAATGTTTTTATTGACAACCAAAATATTCATTTGTAAAATCATCTGGTTACATTTGAGAGTCAAGATGTAAGGATTTCAAAATCCTTTCAATCAAGTTTTAGGTCATTAATGGGTATTAAATTCATTTTTTAAAATTTTCATCGGATGTAAGCAAGGGTTCAAACTCTTAACAGACATTCAAGATTTTAGAACATGAATGTAGGAAACGAGTAACAGTGAATTATTCATAATACCAAGATAAGTTATTTGAGATACAAATTAGATGATTCTTATAAATAAGAATTCAGTCTTTATGTGCAGTCTTATATTAATATCAGCAGCATGATTTCTTATTTAAACTTTGGTCGACGTGAACTGTATCTTTACCATTCGTCATAGCTGCCGTCATGTTATCGCATTCGCTTTGTTTGAGCAATTCTTTAGCAGTATTAAAAAATATTTCGTGAACTCCTAAAATAAAATAAAATAATATATAATAACAAAAAACATGACATAATCATGTCTGACTGAGTAAACATGTATTGGACGATTCCAAGTAATCAAAGGAGGAGAGGAAGGGGGCAAATGTAAGCAAAAATTTTAGATCAAACATCATTGATGTCATTCTATCAAGACTTAGGATTATGACTCAATTTCGAATCAGGCTCAACTTTTCACTGTTTTTTATGACTCACTTGAAAACAACCAAGGCAAACAAGTAAAAATGCGTTTAACAACCTTGATATTCTTGAACCGAGCTTTCATAATAAGAGGCTCCAATTTCTTTGGCAAATTCGACAGCTTCGTCCATCGAGACAGTTCTCTGCTTTGCAAGATCCTTCTTATTACCGACTATGGTTAGTACAACCGGTCCATCCACTTTAAACATGAGCTCTAGAATGAATACATATATATGCGTGGAAGAGTTGATGAGAGAACCAAACAATAAGTCAAAATGATGTTGTTGTCGAACGGTCTCGGTAAATATTTACCAGTGCCCAGTGCACTTTGACACACCAACATCATCGAATGATAATTTCAAAAAATGTCTCACCCTTTGCCCAATATTTGGCCACCGTAAATGTGTAATGTTTGGTTATGTCAAAAACTACAAAAGCCGCGTTTACGTTTCTGTAGTACATAGGAACCATGGATCGAAATCTTTCCTGCCCGGCTGTATCCCAAATCTAAAATAAATAATTTTTATTCAAGAATCAAAAATAAAAAAAATTCCAAACCATCCCTTCCAAAGTGTCCTACTCATAAGAGAGCCCATAGTGTTAGCAGAGTTATTCTTCTGGTTGTTAACCTCCTCAAGTCAAATTTTGGAAGAAGACAATTCATCACAACCCCATCCATAACTTTCAAACTCTTGGTCTTGAGGAATTTTAGAAAAGTGTTCGAACGACCTCCTACTCATTTCATAAGTAATGCACGCTTTTAAACCGTTTCAAAATGTATTTGTTTCATAAGTTCAATATTGTGGAGAGCTTATTTCAAAAATATTGCACAGGACTCGACTGATTAGTTCGGTGCTGTCTACTACTGAAAATTCCTGCAACTTTCAACATCTAGGTACGGGGTGCCAAACCGGAGTACATCTCTTATACTTCCAGAAATTTGACTTGAGTTACATAACAGCCAAAACGCTGACCTAACTAAAATTAATAGTAACAGTTACGAAAATCCCGAATCTCAAAAACACCCTCACCTGCATTTGGATCAAAATGTCATTTAATTTAACGGAACATTTAAAAAGTGATGCGCCTATCGTTGGAGAGACAACACGATTGAAATTTCGGTCCATGAATTTGAGGACTAAACTTGTTTTACCCACACCTACGACCAAAAACAAAACAATCAAACGGATTTATGGGTCAATCATTTATCTCCGACATAGTGTTAACGTTTCCTTAAACACACACACACAACACAACTGAAAAGGCTGACAATAATAATTTTCACAACTCGGTTGGAGGTGATATTTGAAAAACTTTTCACAGAGCCCTAAATTCGAAAATAAATAAATAAATAAATACAAAACTGAAAGCCTACATTATTGTCTCATTACCTTCATTACCGATGAGAATAACCTTAGCGGCAACGGTTTTCATATTCCCTCTCCTTGACTTAACTTATCGACGAGTACTTTAAGGCGATGTGATTAAGTCTACTATTTGTAAGCAACGTCAGAGACAAAACATGACTTAATGCCGAACGCATGCGTACGATACTATCTTAGAAGAAAGTCATCGGGTGTTTTTTTGTCTGATAGGGCAAGGCCAATAAAGCTAGTCTCTGACTGTTTTTTCCGTTTTCTGATACGTAGGATATTATTTTCCTTCCTTTTTCCTTAAATTCTTTGTTAATAATTTTTTGTGCTGATTTTCTTACAAAATCATAATTATACTGTTAGTAAGATTACTTTCTTATCCAGGTTTGGTTTGGTTCCCACTGCCAGACCAAAAACCTCACTAACAATAGTAACAGAGAACACATAACCACAATCACCTAACCAGAATTAAAATTTGGATTAAGGACAATCAGACTTTTAATAAATTATTTCAGGGACATAAATGAATTAATTAACTTTTTATTCACAAATTTAATTTCTTGCAAACAGATGATTTTAATGACTTTGAGAATAATTATTGCTAAACTAAGCTTTCGTATTTCGACAACCTTGGCCTTATATAACTTTTGATATGGTTTTGAATGTTTTAAATATATAGTTCAAATGGAGACTTCCAGAGTTTTTGAAAAACTTCTTGTATGAGTACTCATATAAGCCCTTTAGGTCCCTCAACCATAATCAAACACACCTATAAGAAGGTAGACTGGAAGTCAAGTTAACAGCTAAATTAAAAATCCTCACAAAAAATAAAGTCAAAGACATCTCTAACTTTCTGTGTAACACCATAAAAACCAGGAGTTATGTCTTTGAATAAAGAAAAAAAAACTTTAAGTGGACCTGTTTCATAAATGTATATTTAGATAGCCCACTTTTTTTTATTTTTCACCCGGGATGACATAAATTAATTAATTAATTATTTAACTTAATCCCATTTAGTATCTCTCCCAAAAAAGTGAAAATACCAAGTTGACATCTCTCCTAACAACCGTATTTAGCGCGTTGATTTCCCAACACCGCCCTTTTTATTTCGATTAATTTTAAAAATATTTAAGTTCCAAATTTTAATTAAAAACCAAACACATGTCACGCTAACTTAAATGTTAACCTAACACATGCTTAATTAAAAATAAACTAACTCATACAGTAAAAACGCAGTAACGATTCTTCCGCCTGAAAAAGTAATCGTCTTCACAACGGAGAAAAGCGGGAGACGTTTTGCTGCGATCCAAAACCGAATTCGTCTTGTTGCCTTTGCTACGACCAATCACATAGTTACAAAATAAAACAGGTTAACAATACAATCACAGTCATCAAGTGAATTTGGTCAGAAAGAGTTGTTTTATAGTGAACATTTTCACATGATTATAAATTTCGTGATGGTTCAAATTATTACAAGTTCAATTAGGAATCTTTAATAAATTCTGCACGCTGTTAACTTAATAATTTTCTTTTTATTTTTTATTAATAAAATTTAAAATAATGGCCAAGTTAACTGAGGACATGGTTGTGGCACGAACCCGTGCGTCAGATTTGTCGACGATCAAAAAACTTAATTGTTGGTGAGTATTTAAAACACACACGTGTTATGTGTTATTTTCCAACGATTCCTACACTTTATTTTCGTGACATGGTTACTACCATTCAATGCCTCGTTGTGTTAAAAATCCCAACGAAACATTATGTCTTGTCCAACGCATCTATGTTTTAACGAGTTCACTCGTCAAGTAAACATTTGATGTATGACTGAAAATAACGGAGGATAATAACGTTCAGGCTAATCTAAGCATTCTTTTTGAGTAGCGGGATGTTCCAAGTGTGAAATTGGGAATAAATACACATTCCGCTAAATCATATTTGTCCTCAACTGTCACGAATCTCATGGGAATTATTTGTTTTGGGTCTCTGAAGACCTGTCATCTCTTAAGAGAACTAACTTGATTGAGAATCTTTTTTAGTGAATAAAATAAAAATAAAATTAAAGTGTAATGTCAATAAGAATTTATTAAACTGATTCCATTTATTTATTTATTTCAGGGGTGGTGAATTGCAAGACATAAGCTTATTGAGACGGATGAATAATGTTGAAGTTCTTTCATTGAGGTTTGTCTTTGTTTTATTTTATTTTCATATTCGCTTGTCTTAGGTGGGTGTACCAAGATAATACATTTCCATATTATGAATGACCTTGTGTAACCCAGACATGATTGAAGTTTTTAAGTATCTAATGTCATCACAAAGGAATATAAAAAAAAATTTTCATTTTACAATTATAAAAATAAACGGCAACACTTGATGAGTTGAATACATTTTCAGATAAACAAAAACTAATTATTTCATTGTTTCGAGTACATTTTTTTCCACAAGTTGGGAGTTGATATGTGGAATTATTAACAACAAAAACAAACTCCCAAACAGTTCCCACTGCCTTTATGTTTAATTTATTGAAATTGTTAATGTGATATTAGTAAGAAGTTAGTGCTGTTTATCGTTAAAGATTTTGGGGGTGGGAGGTGAGAATGAATGAGGATGTTTAGCGAGCTCATCACCAACCTCAAACTGAATTTGGCTTACATCAAATTAATATTATCCCAAAACCTGCTGACAACTTATTATCCACTACATGAAACCAATAAGGAAACATTAAGAAACATAATTTATACAATGAGTAAGGATCATCAAGTTCTAACAGGTTTATGATTGAGGTGAAATAAAATTGAAACACCTGCCAATTCCTTTTTTTTGTCTTCTTTTATTCCCTCTGATTATTAGCTATGATACCAGGTTTCTTTAAATTCCGGATTTAACTTCCAAAAAGAAAATCTCACACGCCAAAAGGAATCGATAATGACAAGGCGATGAATCACCATCGAGAGTCCTTGCTTCGGTGTCTCATTATCTCCATAAGTCCAGCTTTTGTCATGCGTTTCTTTTTATTTTTATCTTTTCCCGGGTTGGCCCACGTGGCCCACAGGTGTGTGTTTCGATATTTAACACCGGTTCCTGTAAGAGAAGTCCCTCCCGGAATCCGAAGAAATTTTTATTTTTATCTCGAGCTATTAATTAACGTCGGTCAATTTTGGGGGGACAGTTAAAACGGGCAAATGGAAAGATGGAAGTTTGTAACACGTGCATGACACGTTGGGATTCTCATTTGTCGTACCGTCACCACGACATCCTACAAAGGTTATTATTGTTTTTAAATCGAAATGCCTGGATCGAAGGAGATGAGGCGGGGGGGCTTCGGTTTGAATTGAAGTTCATTCAAAATGGCGATGGTTACGTAAAAGGGAAACCTACGCATTTCGCGAGCCTAAGTTTCATGTCTAAAAGAAAAAAATTAATTCTGGGTGGAATTTTTAATTTTATTACCGAATATGTGGGCATATGTCTAAATGAGCTGAGGAAAAAGTTCTGAAGTTATCGAAGTGATTTTTTGTTGTCAAGTTACGACAACTTTCCCTCCTCGGGTTTCCCTCCCCTGAAAAGTTTCGAAAACTCAACGGCGGAAATAACGCGAAAACCGCAAATTTTAATGACTTTCGGTGGGAAGTTGAGTGAATTTATTCAGGTGAACGAAACTAGAGAGTAAAAGAAGAAAAAAAAGATTTTCTACTAGTTCTCGGTGAAGAGAAAAGTTAGCTTTGGTAATATTATTCAGGCGTTCAATATGCCTTTCCTCCATCGCAGCAAAGTTCCGGAAACAAAATGGAGGAAATCAAAACCAAAGGAAAAAAGAAATTCTGTTTGAAGAAATGATTCGAGCACGTTTATTAAGATGTGCAATCTAGGATGAGGATTACCTCACTCGAATTATCATGGACAATAGCTTAATGATCTTTTATTGCCTCGTTTAAATGCTTATCGATCTAATAATTATTTCCTCGAGAATTTCGCGCGGTCGCCATTAGCGATTCGGAAAGGAAACGGACGCGGCGGAGGAATTGAAGAAGAAATCGTGGTCGAAGTCATTCTGTCGGAAACTCAAATAATTTCAGTCGATAGCTCAAATAAAACTTTTGGAGGGAGTAGAGAAAGGGATTGCTATCAGCGATCAGTCATAAATGTGAAAACTTGGAAAATGGCTTTTCCGAAAGGTGAAGTATAATTAATGGAGGAAGGACGTTGCCACAACAGAGGTAAACGGGGTTGATAGGCGGGATTGTCAGTGATGATTTATGATTTCTAGGTATAATCGACAACGGAAATAAAGGTTCGGGAGGTTATTTGTCACTTGAGTGAAGGGGTCAATGACCGATAAGTTTATCTGAGGTGTGTGAAAGACTAAACTTTTCAAATTTCCTGGATCGAATAAGGGCGTTGATACTCAGGTTCGGTTGGAGGATTTTTATTTAATGGGTATAGGTTTTGAAAACCTGAAAGATTTTTCAGGTATTCGTCTCTGTGATTGATTTAATAGGATTAGCAAATCCTCTCAAGTTTATTTTCGTCTAAAAAGTTTTGAGTTATGGTTTTGTCTTAGGTTCAGTCAGGTTGTTACAGCCAGAGAAGAAGAAAAATTTTTCCAAGGTACGGTTACTAATGTTACTATTTGAGCGCGAATTAATCGGAACTCCTCTCGCGAAATTGATGGCAATTATGCAAAGTTAAAACTCTCGAGGAAATTGATAGTTGAGGTTGAGAATAAGGTTCAAGAGCCGAGTGAGTGAGTGATTGAATGAATGAGCGAATGCCTGCTTTTAAATTCAGGTAGATGTCTGATGGGGATAAAGAAAAGCTTTCATTGATTCGGACGTTCGGAACGACTCATTCAAAACCTCCGGATCATGTTTACACATTGACACTGTTTAGTTAACAGTGGTTCCGTTATGTTTTAATCACAGTGCGATGTTCCTGACAAAATGAAATTGTTAGAACAGTTGTTGGGAAATTTTTTTACGGTTAATTGAGGAGCTGTCATGGATCGCGAAACAAGTTATGAAGATGGGAACAAGCGACAAAGTAAACAACCGAAACCTTAAGACAGGCGAATCATGAAAGTGTGAAAGGGGAAAAATTTTTCGAAATTGTTTTCCGGATGCTTTAAACTATCCGTCCGATTTGGGTGATAATTTATGTTAAGTTTCTTCCGGGTGCGGAAGGAATAGTGAAGTCGGTTGGAAGAAACTCTACCCGCCACCACCACCTCTCTCATCTCTAGATGGTATAATAACAAGACGCGTGTAACACCGAAGCAACCAAGCAAAGAAATATGGAAGGATCTTAAAACTAGTTACATCATCGATTTACTTAATAGGAAGCGACTATTAATCAATAATTAATAGGTTTTGATGTTGTTCGTTTCGCGTTTTGTACAACATCCCGACAACACAACGCAAGCAAGCACGCACGCGATTCCGAGCTACGTGACGAGAAAACTATACGAAATAATTTTTTTGATTGCTAATATTAATAATTCAAGCGATTGTGATGGAGAGAGAGAGAGAGACCATTGGCCACCAGGCTGGTGGTCTTAAACACCGTTTTCGGGGGTCTTTGGAAAATTTCAGAGGACGTAAAAAGATTTCGAAGCACGCGAGTCTAATGAAGTCACTTTGGCCTTTTGACATAGGAAATCGTAGGTAACGATCCGAGTCATTCGTCGATGACGGCGGATTCGGTTATTGTTCTTCTCCTTCTTGTTACCATTGTTTAGAGCTCTGGTTTTGGTATAGCGTTGATGATTTCGTTTTCTTTCATACATGACCCCTTCCTCTCTCTTTGTTTTCATCATAATTCGTTTGGGAGAACTAATCAAACGGCCGAGTGGACTCTAGACCTAAGAACGTTCCTCTTCTCGGTTCCATGCAAAATCATTTCCTGGGGCTTCATAGACCAGTGCTTGACCACCGTAGGCCATGCACCTTCTCTTTTAAATTTGAATTTAACTCAAAGTGGGAGGGAACGGGACTCAACGAGTGAAATTCTCCGAACGAACCGCAGCCCAACCGCAAAACTAAAGAAAAATTTTTATATATACTAATTATCGAAGTTATAAAAATTTATATTTGAAACGCAAGCCCGCGACTATCCTATCCAGTACCGTCTTATTCAATCGTATCTCTTAGATTTTTATTATTAGACCAACAAAACCGGAAATGAATAATTCTCTGCCCTTTTTGATAACAATAAAGTCATAATTGATCGTGAAAATTGGATAATTCGTGAGATTTTGGGTTTTGATGTTAAAAATTTGCCACGATTTAACCATAAGATGACCGGTATATAAACAAACAGTGAAAGTTGATGGAAGCGGATGCCCTCATCTGATGCGTAACACAAGTCGAGACTCGCAATTTTTTTTTTTATTAATTTGACGTGATTTTCGGACATTTTCTCTTTAGGCCACATATCACTCGTTTCCCTTAATTTGTACTTCTAATCACTATACTTTGAGAGTCGTCGTCATATGAGGGCTAAGTACCCGGGTTTATTGAGTGGCCTGATTGAGCTTGTGATTTGGCGGGAAGTATTGTAAATGAGAATTTGGTTTTGAAAACACGGATTTAACACACACACAAGGTGTTTTCAGATTGGTAACGGGAAAGATGGCGGGTAATTAAGAAGACAACAAAAACGCGCGCAAGTCCCTTTTGAGTAAAAGAAAGTGGGAGGCCAAGGACAGAGTCGTAACAAGAGCCGAAAGCAGAGGATTCTGGTACTCGTGGATGTCTTCATGTGTTTGTTAATTTGTTCGATCGAAATTTATTTTTATTGAAACGTTGGAATAATTAAGAAAGAAAATGAAAAAACCTGTGTCGCAACTTTCGTCACATTCTGTCTCGCCAGGTGTACCGAAAGGAATCGAAAGAGTTCTCATCAAGTCTGAGACCGGGTAATTTATCCAGAGTCAAGGTGAGGAGATAGTTTTGGTTCTGATTTTGAATTGGGAGATGAAGGGAATCGTAAAAAGACAAAGGGAACCTGAAACAGGTAGCAAAATACGTCCGACTTGAATCTGCTATTAAATCACCTTCTCGGAAGTGAAGCTTTTTTGTGGTGAGAGAGAGACAAAGACAAGGATTGAAAAATGATTCATAAATAATTAAAGAGAGAGAGAGAGAAGCAGGGATTGGTGTTCGTCTTGAAAAACAAAAACCAGAATCGTTTACAGTTAAATGAGCTCGAAACAAAAGTCTAAACATCCGAGTAGTCGCTCTCTCCTCGAGTTTGATAACTGAAGACTAAGAGATAGATGAGAGTGTCAGAAAATTATCTGCTGTCAGAACCATGTTTTGAGATTTTATTCTCCTCCTCCTCCTCATCCTTCCGTTTTCTCATTTCAATGGACCAGATAGATTCGGATTTAAAAAACATTTCTCGCTTACAATGAGAAGATTAGGCTCGTCTCGAAAACAAGCCATTTCGAAATAGGTTTCTTTCGGTTGATTGGCGTGGGTTTATTTTTCAACCTGTTTTACCTCGCTTATTTGTTTATTTATTTATTTTTTAATTGGACGTTTTGCAATATTATTGATTTCAATAATAACGCTTCACCTAATATATTAAATCTATTTTTACGCGGATTATTTTTTAGAAGTTGTGCGGTATCGGTAAAATAAATTGTTCACTTGATTCATAAAAAGACAACCTTTTATGTACTCCGATAACTTATGATCTTATCATTTTATATTCTATTGTTTTTGACGAGTAAAAAGATTTTTCACTTCGTTGGAACTAAATGAGTAAATGTATCATCTTATAAGTTAAAAGGAAATTTTTAGTTTGAACGTATACAATTTAAAAAGACAGATCACTTCATTCTAACAGCATTAGAAACAAGATTTTGAGTCGGCTGTTGATTGTATATCGATAGCTATTGCCTCGCGTAAAACGAAACCCCATGAGACAAAAGTTACGCGAGAATGAAGAAATGAAATCATTTTAAATGGATTAAAAATATGACACAATTTATGTATTGCAATTATTAAAATGACTGAAAGACAATTTGATCTGATCAAAAGTTATAGTTATCGTTGATTGACTAACTGAGCCAATTTGACTCCTACAAAGTTTTCTCTGATGTGTGAAATTAAAAATGAATTTTAATATAAAATTTGAATTTGAATTCGTAAGAATATTAGTTTCGTAACTCATTTCATAAGTAATGCACACAGTAAACAATTCACTTCATAAGTGACTCTTGGATGAGAAGTTTAATTGATAGAGCATAATTCCCATTATACTAGAACATAGCTAAGTTTTGAGCCAATCTGATGCATTTAACTTAGTTACATAAGAGAACTTGAAGGTGATTATGAGTCATATTGACTCACCTCCTAGTAAAACTAAACAGAGCTTTATTACATTAATTGATATGTCCAAGTCATGAAATTCATCTTCTTTATCAACAGATTTTTAGGTGGTTGAGAGAAAGTTGGCGGAAGGAGGTTATTTCATAAATAATGCACACTAGAATTGGTTTAGGAAAAATAAATAAATTCACGGGGTTAGCCTTTTGGGAGAGTTTTCGTTTGTCCGTGTTAAGGAGGTTAGTTTAAATTTTGAAATTTGTTGGGGATCCAAAATCTAAATTATTCATGGAACTACAATCAGAACACGATTTCTGAGGGTTTTGTGGCGTTTTTGGGTTCGGTTTGTTTCTTTTGCCTTAAATTTTTGGTTTTAAAGGTATAATTAAATTTAGGTACGCGTAAGTGTACGAAAAAAGCGCGTCGTTGTAAAGTTTCCACCGCTCCTTGTTGGATTTTCGAACAGTGGGCGGACTTGTTAATCTAAAATGAGAATTGAAAGTCAACTTGGTTACCACGATCGTTTTGCTGCTCGCACAACCAAGTATGGAATCATCCCGCGGTTTTTCCTTTTTTTTCTTTAATGTGTTTGTCAGTTTTTATCTATTCAATCCGACTCCGATTGTCCTCCAAACTCTTTTTCGAATTTTTTTTCTTCTCCTTCTTAGATTCAAGTGTTTGGCCGCGGTTTCAGGCGTCGTTTGATGCGGTTTCTCGAACACACGACACCGAATCCGCCGTTATGAAATATTTGTTTCCGCCTTTTCGAAAAGGAAATGGTTCGCGGATTCGAATCGCCGAGGGTGGGCACGCGATTTGTGTGTGGTCGCCTGATGAGTCGTTGAGTCCTTTTCCGAAGGGTTTTGGGAATTGTCAGAAAGTAAACCCGGTGTTTGCATTGAGCTTTCAAACTTTTGATAAATGAAGAAGAAACGAGTTCGTTCACATCTTACTCTTATCATTTAATATGGAGGTACGACTGAAAAGCTCGCTTCATTGTCTTGTCGGATGCTTTGCTAGGATTTATTCCAAATTTGGATGGAATGAGCTTTCTAATTCAGCTGTCATTCTCATTTTGAAATTATTCGTTAGGAAATCGTGAAACGCGTCTCGATTTGTTTTACTAAATAACATTAAAACAAATAGCAACATATTAAAGTTGTAATAAAATTATAATAATTATATCATCAGTTTTCATTATATTATTATAATAACATTCCGCATTTTTTGTGCGGTCATTAATTTACTGATTGATTTCATATATCGCTTAAAGGAAGACCCCATTGATATAATTATTAATTCTTTTATTAATACAATCATAAATACTGTAGTCATAAATCAAATATATACTCAAATTCATAAATTTTAACAGTGGCGTAGCTAGAATTTTTGGACCCGTGAGCAAACATGATCGGAGGTCTTTTCCTATTGTTTATAATACTGTACACAACAAATTAGACTTTTGTTTCGAATATACAATATATATACTAAGTAAACAGCTGGATACATTTTATTAATTCAAATAATATTGCGGAAAGATATTTATGTAATTTGCAAAATACTGAACAAACAGAAAGTGTACATACGAAGAAGAATTAATTGGTATAATAAGTATAAAACGTATTCGTCTTAATTTGGCCTAGCTTTAATAAAAATTTTTCCTGGCTTTTTGGTTGGCAAACACCTTGGTCAAGAGAACCAGAGGTTCTTCCCAGTCTCTTGGGCCTTGCGCATTGCTTACACTTGCTATGCGATAGCTACACCTCCGAATTTTAATTATCTTTGTGCGGTACACATCTAACGCGTAAATCGAAACCCAGTTGTAGTGTTTAAGTATTAAAATAAAATTTATATGATTAGTTATACAGTTATAGCGTACTAGTCAAGCTTCGTAAAGTTATTACAGTGGTACCTAGAGATACGAATTTAATTCGTTCTGTGATTATCGTCGTATGTCAAAAATTTGTACCTCAAAGTGGCGGGAGGAAAGCTGAGCGAACGTTTTGCCATTTAGGGATCACCTATGCAATTATCGCACATCCCAAATTCATATCTCAAGGTACCACTGCAGTTATTTTGATTAGCCTGTAAGAGGTATATCAAATAAATAAATAAAATTTGAAAGATTATTAATAAAGCGCGCCTTTAGTTATAAAATTTAGGCCTTTTTTAATGCGAAATTGTTTTCATTACGCCATTTCTGGTGATCGCACAAAACAAGACTTGATTGCATTTGTGTTTGATAGTCATACACCCACACGCTTTTCCCCCAAAAGACGAATTTTTCATTTGTGGGTCATGTCGCGAATTAATAATTAAAAGAGACAATTAAAGATGAAAGAAGGACGCAGCGCAGCCGGTGTGGTCTGGTCATTACAGAAATTTTCTCCAGGAAAAGAGTTTTGAAAGTCGCAATTTTGAAGTTTTCGTGATACTAATTAGAAATTATATATAAATATATACGTTTAACTGCGACTTTACGCTCGCGTACTTGTACTTCTTGTTTCTTCTCTCTCTCTCGTTTTGATGCTATTAATACTTTTATTGTGGTTTTCACTTCATCGTTAACCGTAATGTATCGCAACGAAAGTGAAAAATTTTTCTCTAATACCTGACTTTTGGTAGAAAATTGTTTGCTGACTGTTGGATAATGATTGCGATTGTTATTTGGCGGGGATTGGAGGACTTGGAAAAACTCGCAGGAAATCCTGGGATAAGGTGAAAGAAATTGAGTGTTAAAGTGGCATGTCACGTATAAAAAGTTTAAATAGAATTTCGGGAAAAGTTTTCTCTTCCCGCTCCCACACCTTATCCGGAAAATTTTTTTTGTCGCCCTTGACTTTTCCTCCGGTCGAGTGTCATTAAAGAGACATATTTAGAATTTTCGTTTCGAGCGTTTGAAAGGTCGTTCGGACACATACATGCAATCGGGGGTAAATAGAATATAATATGTCGAAGCGAAGTCAGTATGAAGAAAAGCTCAAATTTATTTATTTATATGTTCGTATAAAAATGGAGGAAAATAGAGGAATTTAAATTTATCCTATTTCGCCCACGGGCTTCGGTTTTTTTTCTCTTGATGGTATCCCACGCGCTTTTCACTTTTCCTGAATTTTTTTTTTACTATTATAAAAATATGTCGTCATCCGTCAGTAAATTTTTTAACATGTCCGTGACTAAATTTTAGTTTTTAATTCTTCCCATAAATTTCCATTCCCTCCTCCTACCGCTCTTTACCACTCCAAAGTCTAGAGTTTCTTTTTAACATACGTCGAAATGTGATACGTTAGGTGTAAATCATAAATTTAAACTGAGCCATTTTGACTCTCGACATAATTTAAACTTCCCGCCTATTTCTCCTCCTCAAAAATTTACCGAACTAATAAATAATATGAGATACTACGAATTTAGAGTCTTATTGTTATATAGACCGGAAAGTAATATCGTATATATCTGAGGTGTGCAAACTAGGGGTCACAACCCCCGCGAGGGTCGCCAAATTTTTATAAACTGCATTAATGCTTTATATTGTATAGAATTGTATAAATGCTGTATAAAAAGTATTTTCTTAAAATTAAAAATAAAATTAATATGTGTCAGATTTGATGATATTTTTATCTGATATGATAAAAGAAATGCGCGAACTATATATCGTATTTGTGAACATGCATCTCAAGGGGTCGCCAAAATTTTTCCCTCTGCTGAAAGGGTCGCAGTAAGAAAAAGTTTGCGCGACACTGGTATATATATAACGGTAGGAGCAATAAATTGGACGTGTATGTATATAATTCTTGGCGGTTATTCATAATCATCAAGCTTGATGTGATGAGTTTTATCATATTTACCGGATATTTTATGAAATCTCCAACTTGTAATAGGGAATTTAATAAAAATTTGCTCAGATCTGTTGACTTCTGTCACTTTTTGATAAAACGCAAGCAATCTAGTGAGCTGTGCTTGCCAGTAACAGTGAAGGAACCTTTCAACAAGAAGCTACAAAAGCATCTGAGCAAACTTTGATTAAATTTCCCATCATAAGTTGGATATTTTATAAACTAGCCGGTAAATGTGATAAATAGTCAGTAATTTGTCAAATTTAACATGCTTACTTGGTGATTATGTATAATTGCCAGGAATTATATATACATACAATGTGGAATTTAATAAAATTTTTCTCAAATTACGAGTCGGATATTTCATAAACAGGCCAGTAAATGTGATTTAATATATGTCACGGTAAAAGTGATAAATCGGACGAATATATATATAATTCCCGGCGATTATTTGACGACTAAATTTGACGAAAACGAATATTTATCACATTTACTGACTAGTTTACAAAACCTTCAACTTATAATGGCCAACTTAACAAAGGTTAGCTCAGATTGCGAGTTGGCTATTTTATAAACTAACCGGTAAATGTGATAAATATTCATTAATTCATGGCATTTATAAGTATTTTGTTTTTGCACACCTTTTTAATTGGTGATTATGAATAATCGCCGGGAATTATGGACATTTATCACTTTTACCGTAACATATATCAAGCATAACGCAAGAACCGATATTACTTTTCCATCTAATATAAAGACAAATGAAAACTTTCTGTACTCATAAATAAATAAATGCTAAGACGTCTTAGTGTGCATTATTTATGAAAAATTTTTTTAATTTGCTACAAACCAACAAATAAATAAATGTTTACAGGATGTATAGTATAGATATTAGATCATTGATGACATCGTTAAGAAGTTGATTTTGCGCGGGGGAGTAAAAGTCAGTATAACTCACATAGCTAAATAAGAGTTTTCACTCATAACTAATTCGAAGATGAGTCAAACTGTCTCAGATTGTTAATTCTAGGCAGTGTTTATGAAAAGACTCCTCTTTAAAGTACCTAAATCTAATTTGGCTTATTATAATATTTAATTATAAACGAAAAGTCACAAGTCGATGGATCGATTACATCATTGGGTTTTGCACAGAAATGCTAATTTTGACAAATAGCTAAACAATTGATGGATGGGCTGTGAGGATGTAAGTCACCCATTAAACCCGTGACACCGGCAACGAAAAAGGATGTGGCGAAGGTCGAAATACTCAAAAATTTTTGCACACCTTTCTGGTTCCAACCCGTGACGTCATTTGATTATTGCCGAATTCAATTTCCGCATTTTGTGGCGTGTCCCGGCCAAATGTCACAAAGGAAAATTGTTTGTTGTTAAAGCAATTTTGCTCTTCTTTTTTTACGCGGGTTTGAAGTTGAGCTTTTTGAGCTTTTCTAAGAGATTTGAAAGTTTTTAACTAAGGTCTCTTTTAACGCGAGATTTATTTTATTGAGATTTGCATTCATCGCGTAAAACAAACTTTATAAGCAATATTTAAACCCTTTTTACGCGGTTTCGAAGTTAAAGCGATTTTTCGTATAACAATTAATAACTTAATCAAATCTAAGTCTCGTTTTATGCGTGTTTATGATTAATCGTTTACAGATCAATAACGCTTTCCTACTTCTAAGCTGTCAAGTGTGGCCTCTTTTAACACGAAATTTATTTCACTAAGCGATATTGCGAATCAAATATCTCGGCGTAAATTCTATTTTAAATAAATTTTCAATATCAGGACCTTAATTATTCTGTAAATTGGTTGTTCCTTGTAATAATCATAGCTTTTAAGTTTCGTTTAACGCGATTATTATTAATAATAACGATCTTTTGGCCCTTACGGCGCTTTTTGCTTTTGGAAGAATGAGGAATTTGCATTTAACTCGTCCAGACGGTTGGTCTTGTTTTACGCGGTTTATTGATTTAAGTGCTGAAAAATTGAACGAACTACTTATTTCATAAATAATGCACACTTTCAAAGAATGTACACTTTGGTGGCGGGCTTATTTCAAAAATATTGCACGCTATTATGAAGATTTAATATCGTAAATTTGGCAAATCACCACCAACAGTGTATTTCAAAAGTAATGCACATTTTCGTATAAACTCGAGTGGCTAATTAAGATCAAACTCTTAACCAATGAAGATGTCTGTAGTGTACAACGTGGGCGGAAAGTCTGGAGGATTTGAAGGTGAATCGTCTAAGAAATTTGACTTGAGCGACTTAATGGCCGAAAGAATAACATTGCCAACATGATAGCCGTGAAAATGTCAAAACTCACCGCAATTATTAGTAGTTTGTAAGCGATTTTAAGTAGTCTAGGTCTATGACTAGAGTTAACTGTATTTAGGTTGGGTTTTTGGAAACATAACTTTAATAACCGAGACTCATTTAAGTTATTTTTGGAGGGCTTGTAACAACTTTAAATCACCGTTGCTAATGAGAGGAAAACATTTTAAAAATTTCAGTCTGGACCTGTGATTACAGGTATTAATGTTAATAGATATTATTAAACTAAATAAAGTCATCCGCGTCCAAATTAGTTGTTGTCGGTGCTTTTTTAATTCGAATTTTTTATTTGAGAGAAGTTTGAAAAATGAATAATTCATGATTTAGTGCGCCGAAGAAACTGTACTGTTCTCTCCTTCCTTTAAAGGAGGAGTTTTAGGTTTGCCATAATTTGTTTTGCAAGCAGCCCACTATTGGATTCGTTTCGGATAAACAACTTTTTGCTAACAGGAGGGTTGGCCAAACGGATTTTGTTTATATTTTGACTTTGGCTCCGATATTTATGTTGTTTTTGTTTCCTTTTCAGCGTGAACAAGATCACAAGTCTTGCCGACGTTCAGTATTGTAAGAATCTTAGGGAACTCTACGTGAGGAAGAACGAAATAAAAAACCTCAACGAGATATGCTACCTTAAGAATTTGCCCTACCTGAAAGCTCTTTGGCTGGGAGAGAATCCATGCTCAACTTCGGATAGCTTGTAAGTTTTACGATAGTTTCGATTGAAAATCGATGGTAATCGAATGTGGAAAGCGATATTTGCAAAA
Organism: Columbicola columbae; assembly: GCA_016920875.1. Taxonomy (NCBI): domain Eukaryota; kingdom Metazoa; phylum Arthropoda; class Insecta; order Psocodea; family Philopteridae; genus Columbicola; species Columbicola columbae. The sequence goes on from JADMLL010000006.1 coordinate 12,210,419, forward strand.
ATAACCGCGACATTGAAAATGAAAGAGAAAAACAAAATTATTGTGTTTGTCTGACTCCACCCTGTAAGTTGCGAGACTGAAATGACACCTCCCTCTTGTTTGCCGATTTTCTAATCTTTTGTTTTGTTTTAGGTACCGTATGACTGTTATAAAAAACTTGCCAACTTTAGAGAAATTGGACGACGTCAAAATCGAACCAGAAGAAAGACAAGATTCTGTGAAGAAAGGAAGAGAATTGATTCATCCAGAAGACTACGATTACGAAAATAGCAGCCCGGCCCAGAGTCCCGTCAGAGTTTCGGTGGGTCTCTCCTCTCTCTCCGCCATCATGAGTTCTTTTCCTTAAAAATAAACTCACGTGCAGATTGTTTTGATTATTGCACGTGTGCTTAACCAAATTTTAAAATTTTGGGGGAGTGGAAGAGCATTTGAGCTAATAAAACCAAAATTATCCCCAAAAATTTTTGTTTTTATCGACAGAGGTCACCGCCAGCTAGTGGACGGTCGTCGGATCAAGACTACGAAGACTCTAACGAAAGTCGGAAGTCTTACAGTCCAGACTACGAACAACCGTCATACACACCCGCATCCGAACCCAAATACAGTCAGGGAAATGATCGCTACGAAAGCAGACAGAATAACGATCGTTACGACAACAGGAATTACAAAACGGTTCGCAGGCCCAGCGACTCAGCATACGATGTGAGTAGGAAAATGGAAAGTTGACTTTTGGAAAACCCCAAAAATCCGTTTTTCGTGTTATGCCAGAGAACAAGGTTTCTCATTAAGGTCACTAACCACCCTCGCGATTTCAGTTACCGCGGAAACCCATTAACTCCCAACTTATTGGAGAAATGACATCGAGCTTTCTTGCGTTTTGGTATTTCCGGTTGGTAAATTTTTACAATGGGTTCAGCTTTACCTGTCAGAGGGATGGGAAGAGGATCTTGAATGGTTGAAAGTTGTTACGTTTTAGTGGGAGGTTAGTTCGAAAAAAGACGAGGAAATGATGTTTGATCTTTTGTCGAGAGCATGGTCACTGTGGGCGATTCGGATGTGGGACAAATAAAACCGATGTCCTTCGACTTGTGCGAAACTAATTAAACTTTCCCGAGATGATTGAAAGAGTTCAAAAATGAAATCCTCGCTAACGAAAATAACAGTAATGCTTCTCTCTCTCTCTTCTAATTAAATAATTAATTAATCAATTAATAAAAATGATTTCTTGTCGTTTCCTGTTTTCCAGCAAAACTGTGATAACGGACTGGGAAACGAAAGCGCGGTTTACGAAAAACAAAGCGATCCTAACTGTCAGTCCTACTTAAACCGTTGCAACTCTGACACTTCCATAGTACTTAAAAAGGAAAAAAGCTTGTCTGAGGCTAACATGAAGATGATAACTAACCAGGAGGACGTGAATGGTGATAGCGCGTCAGAGTTAAAGGTGGGTGCTCTCTAACATGTCATCGTAAAAAATTTTTGTTGTGTTTGTTGTCTTTTGTAACGCTTTATTCACTCTCTCTCCATCTATCTTTAATGGCTTTGAATGTGTTGTCGCAAAAGGCGCGGCGCTTTTTTCAATTGCTAAGCGTCGTTTCTCCTCCTCTCTCGTTTCTCTTTTCTCCTTCTTTTGGCCCACTCCCTTAATTCCCGAAAAACTAAAAAAATAACAGTGGAAATTTGTTGAAGGAGGGATATTGTAATTGTACGACACATCACTACGACCGACGTGAGCAAGTGAATACTTGCCGAGGAAGAGATCGCGGGGAAAGTACGAGGTGTTCCAGTAGTGAGGGTAGTGGCCGTACAAGTCCCCAAAAGGGGGTAAGTGCTTTCGTATTGGACTTTCCTTTCGAAAGATTTTGTGTTTCCGGTTTTTCCGGATGTGGAAAAGCGGATGTCTTTCCGGAATCGATTTTTTTGTGTTGGGAAGTGGTGATGAAATGAATTCGGGGGAGTGGGTGCACGATCGATTTGCTTGGCGCCTGGAAACAAAGCCTCAAAGCCTTTTTCCTTGTTTCTCGTGTGATGAATGATTAATGTTTTGATTTAACTTTGGCAGCATGATAGAGCTTACAGACAGTACGAGAATTATCGAATGGAAGGGGAACGATTCACAAAAGCATCTCCTTATCCTCCAAGGCGGCCTGTCACGAGGGTAAGCACAACTTGTTTTGCTATTCATCGAATATATTTTATTTTAGTGGATGGGAGAGTCCAGTATGAATACTTTAGACTCGGAACGGAAGTAGGACAAGTGCTAACTGTTAATTTTGTATGTATATGAGACTATAACTACAGAGCAGATAAATGAATTTCAACCAAACTTGATATACACTTAGTTAAAATTTAAAGATGAGAGCTATTTAGCTTTAAACTGTCACTCACCGATAAGTGTTCTGATTTTCAAATAAGTATATAAGTATGATTTTTATACTGTTATAAAAATGAAGGAAAGATGTATTTTTATGGAACAAAACTATAAGAAGATCTATTAAATAAACAAAAGAACAAGATCAGGAAATGTTTTAGTTTAAATAAATAGCATTAGAGAGCGTGAAATACTTTTCAAATTAATTCTTCTCTAAATTGTGCATTATTTATGAAAGGAGTACAGCCTGATTTGGCTGTTTTATCGTATATCCGATCGGTGAGCATTTTAGTATGTCAATCATGAAAATACAACGATAGAACTCAGAACAAAACTACTACAGAAGATGTATAGCGACTGAATATCAAAATAATAGTTTATAGTTCAACCCCCCGCCTCAGATCCTATTATACAACTATAAATAACAAAAATTTTGTTATAGTTATAGTTTTAATCCTTTTTGGGTATAACAGGAGGGTTAGAACTTAGTCTGGTACTTAAACCGTTGCAACCAAAACCCCACAACAAATTAATAAAAATTTTTCAGAATTCCAACTTATTGTCAGCAGTATTATGCCTAATCAAAGAGCTGGATTATCCAAGTTTGGAAGTGGTCGCCATCGCAGTCAGATGCAGAATGGACGAATTCGATGATTAGCATTCGGCCAACGACAATCCGGGCGAGAAGCAAACGGATTGATAATATTATTGTTCAAACTAAAATGGGAGAATTGAACAAAGGAAGAGAGACTTTTAAAAAAATAATATTTAAAAAAGAAATTGTTGTGGAGTAATTTAGAATAAACGTTTATTAATTTAAAATAAAATAAAATAAATAAATAAATGTGACACACACACTCTCGTAAAGGTTGTACCCGAAGGTAGGAAGAATAATCGCGAAGTATCCAATTCAATAAATGTTAATTAAGTAATCAATGTTATATATATATATATTAACGATGTAATAACACACGAAGAGATACGGAAATTGAAATGTGACAAAATAAATAAATAAATAAAAATAGGTGCTATTTATAACTTATTAAAAGGGAGCGTTTAAAATATAAAGTATAGTTGTTGAATGAAATTGTATTTTATTTACGACTTCAGGTACGCTTATTACATTTTATAAATTTTGTTCCTGCCTTGTGTCAGGTTTTTAAGCGAAGACAAATTTTTATCATAAAACAAATTTTTTTTATATATTAATGTAATTAATTAATCTCATTTCGTTTATGTTAATAATGGAAAAACACCCCCCGCGAACCCGGTTGATTTTGTAAATATTTTGTTTTGTTGTATCTCAAATCAAAAGTGGAGTATCCGGTGGATCGATCAACTCGAAATTGTATCCTCACAAAACGGACATGTTTCCGGTTTTGGAATCGTTTTGTTTTATCATTTTTAATATTATTATTTAATTTTAGGATTTTGATCGGAGTTAAGTTTTCAAACCCTTAACAGCTGAGAGGTTTTCTTGTGCTCACCCCTAACTCGACTTAAAATTGGTTAACTACAATCATGACATACCAACCCTGTTAGTAATGGTTGTTGTGAACTCATTCGCCAGCATTTTGATGCCCCTGTTCTCTATGACATTAATATTGATACCCCAATCGGGGGAGCCTTTCAGCTGTTAGGAGTTTGGTTGTAGTTTAAAAACAAAATTTACCCCCAACAGCAACGAACACAAGTTGATTTTATTCACTGGAATTATTGATTTTTTGTTTTAATAATCATAACAATTTGTTTAATTAAAATAATGAAAAGATAAGTTATTAATGTTTGTAAATAAGAATATTTAAACGATGGCGAACGTGTGTTAATAAAATCGCCGAATTATCAATTTATAATCAGAGATTATGTCTGTCTCGATTTAACGTTTACTGTTGTTTGAATTTTTGAAAGAATCGTATTGTTGGTTGTGTTTGTAGTAATATAAGGCTGTGTGTGTTAGCAGCAGTTATTGTTATGTTACCGTGAAAGATCGAAATTGAAGAATGTCAACACGTTTTGACCGTAACTTATAAATGTCAGTGACAAAGATGAGTTTTTACTTTTTCGGGAGGTCTGTGGTGTAGTAGACAAAGCACCGACTATAAAGTTATAGTCGTCAGTTCAAATCCTCCCCGGTTTTTTGTTGACTATAACGCTATTAAAGTCAAATTTTTGGGATGATAAGAGGATTGGGTGTTATCTCAGCCAGACATTTCTGTTACCACTGGAACGTGAAGTGCTACCCGCCAAGTTACTCTAGCGGTCGGTTCAAATAATGGAAAAGTCAATACTCCATAGATTTATAAGATATGTTCATTGTTCGAAACGTGAACAACGACTGAATTTACAACAAAGAAATTTGAATAACGAAAATTGACAGAAAAAGTCAAAGCAACGCCAACCATCTTGAGACAAATCTTAGAAAACTGAACTTTACATAAGCTAAAAACTATTTTATCTTTTTTCTGGGCGGCTAGTGAGCCTTCTTCGGCAGGAGCTATGTCTGGCCGCCTGTGTGTCTGGACTTAAGGCAAACAGCTCATATCCCAGGAAGCGAACAATAGCCTTCTCTCACTGGTTGAAAGTCGGTAGTTTGGGCTTGGTCACAGAATTCTATTATCGTTGCAAAAATTTGACTTGAACAGTAGCCAACAAAACGACACCACTAACAGCAGCTAAAATATCGAACCAATACTCCACACGCTATATGTGCCGACCATAGACTTACAATAAGAGCACTCGCACACTTCGGTCTTTCACGGTACATAAAATAAAATTTTTGAAACTAAACTAAGTATGAGAGAAGAGAAAGACACTTAATTATCCAATGGCAATTATGTATGTAAATAATAATTAATAATAGGTGTCCTAAGAGAAGAAATAATTTTTTCTAAAGTGCAATTTAACAAAACTAGAATGGTGTTAACATTGATAGAATAGTTGACCGAAGAGCAAAGTAATGTGTAACAACTTAGTTTATAAATTTTTTTATGACTGTTACTTGTAAATAAGATAATTGTCGAATTTAATTGGAATTTAAATCGGTTTTAAGGGAAGGTTTCTATCTCAAAATTGAATATTAAGGGAGAAGAGATTGTTTGTCCATTTCGAGGGAAAGAGTTCTTATTTTTATAATTGTAATTAATTAATTAATTAACTTAAGATGATAGTTTCGCGTACTTAATTAGTTTCACTGGAACAGACTGAAGTGAAGGGGGAATCATATGCAGCAAATATTCTAAATAGATTCGGGCAAATATCGTGAGATTTAAATTTTTTAAGTCTGTGGGATGTTTATTTAATGATATCACGATGACACGTGTCGAGGGTGATGAGTTAATATAATTTTATCGTGACGGGGTTTAAAGAGGTCACATTGAGATTGTATAAAATTTTAATCATTCGCACTCGTTTTCCCTGTAGGTCAGGACAGTGGGGACCCTTCTAAAATATCTGTCGCGGGTTATAGTGACGATGTTAAGTCACTACATACTCGTCAAGACTAAACAATATGTCTAAGTACTTTGACGATCACACTGCGAAATCGTATCTTACTCGGCGGGCCCGGAAATTTGTTTGAGTACTGCACATAAATTTTGTTTAAATCACGTCCACCGGTCTCTTAATGTAGTGACCCATCGTTGGGACATGCTGTTCAACGTCTTAAATTAGGTTTACTATAGAACCGACGAAAAATTTGAAGATTAATCGAGTGCAGAGGGTTAATTGTATAGTACAAACTCAAATTTGTCTAACCGGTTAAAACAAAAAATGGACAAAAGAATTTTTTAAAAGTAATCTTGTTACAAATACCCAGTTGGGTTACTCTGGAATCATTCAGTATTCTATAATCAGTATATAATGAGTATCTCAGCCTAAAAAAAATAAAATTTGTATGTTTAACTGGGCGCAAATTAATTTAATCGTATCGAAATTCGCAAGATCTTGTTATCGTTTGTGCAATACGTTACATTTGATTATGAAAAATTTATCTGTTTGTTTCATGTTTTTAATTACATTCAGTCAATTTATAAAGTATAACTGGTGGATTGTACCAGATTCTATTGTGAAAGTTTTGAATTAAATTGCTGCAGATACTTCACACAACACATTCCATGACAGGGTAGTGATTGGGTTTGGGATTCGCTTCTGAGATAAAACATCAAATTTGCTGTCATCCGATTGCCATCAGATTTTATCAAACTGAATATCTGATATCGTATGCTAGCTGACTGGTGAGCTTTGAGATTTTCTCGCCTATCCCTATTAACGACAGAAATGTCTTTTGGCTCAAATTTTTGGAAGAATATGAGAATTTACCTTTCATCTAGACTGTATCGAGACCAAACTTTCTATCACTGAGGATGGGTGTAAGGCTTCATCCCAAGAATTTGGTCTGAGGGGCTTAACAACCATTTTGTAACTGATGACAAACTTGTGTGATGCCGATTTTGCTGTTTTATCTCCACACCCACTCACTACAGCATCCACTCTGAGGTAATTTCTTAACCTTAGTTTCCAAAATCTTTTTATCAAATTGATAAGGAAACATTTGAGGATAAGATAAAGGAAACAAACATGACTTCGATAATATTTTGTTGTTTTAACTTTTTAATTAAAAAGAGTCTAAGATAACTTGCTTTTTAGATTTTCATCAGATTTTAACTTCTGCTTTTATAAAACAAACAAAAAAATTTTTTTCGATTTTGAATTTTCATTGTCTACCTCGTTTGTATAAAAATATAAAAAATAGCATTCCACTTAACAATTTAGTTAACCTGAGAAATCATAATTTTTATGCTTGCCATTAATTCCTCTTGTACAAAAGACTTTTATAAGTTAGATATACAGCTTTGAATAGCAGCACTTTAAAACAAATTGTTTATACTCGGTTTTTATACTCTTTTATCGCATTCTTTATTATTTTTATATATACGTAAATCAGGAGAAACATTTTTGTATATATAAACAAAATGCATTTATACAAAGAATCACAACGCTAAGGCATCTAGAAGTTAGTCAATATTGTGACTTATAAAATCAGTTTTCAAAAAGGAAATATTCGAATTGTTTTACTATCAGATAATATCAGTAATTTGATTAATATATAAAAGCTTAAAACATTTATTTATCCATCTGTTAAAATATAGATAAGACTTGTTTGAGAAGGGTTGTGGAAAAAATGTTTGTTAAAGATTGTAAAGAATGTTTTAAAAGGATGTGTCAAACAAAAAAGAAGTTAATGTTTGTTTTGGTTTTAGGCTGAGCATTTTCTTTTCCAAGAGAACAGGATATTGTATTGTTTTCTAGTCTCTTCATGATATTAATAAAACGTATGCATTAAATCTGTGACCAAGATTTTTGGTTTTTGTTTATTATTTTTACTGGAACTGCCTTGTCTGATTTGTATTATAAACGTTTCTGTAAGACTTTATGAAATATTTTTCTTTCTGTTAATCATCCGTCTAAAATAACTGGGTTTGGTTTGTATCGATACTGATTTTGGGTACTGTTAGAGCAGTGGTTCTCAAAGTGGTCTTTATAGACCCCAAGAGGTCCGTGACAACCTGCAGGAAGGGGGGATTTTAAGGCTCCAATTATAGTGGATCTCAACATACACTGATAGGAGCTATTTACTTACATTATACTATTTTATAATATAGTCATATACAAAGTAAAAATTTACTTCACTGCAGTGAGAAATTTACAAAAATCAATATCAGGTAAGTAGGGGGTCTACCCAAAACCGAAAAACATGGCGACGGGTCTACGACACAAAAAAGTTTGGGAACCTCTATGTTAGACTCCCGAACGATTCTGGGGGTATTCTGGGTTAGCTATTCAGCGAAGCAGCAGTTATAAGGGCTATGTCAGACTTCTGGACTATTATGACACTATTTGGGGACAATTTACATGGTGACAAAGCTCAGTGTAAAGACAGGCTTTGATTATGACCATAAAGTGACTGAGTGGACGCATTTATTCAAGGGACAGAAGTCCTTTGAGAGTCCTATATATATATAAGACAGTTTTTGCAAATAAACTATTCCATTTTGAAAATCACAGACATTTCGATTATTAACCCATCCTCTTCCTGCCTATATCTGTTCAAAAGAATCTGGAATGTTTGAATTGTTCACGGTTCGAGCTTTAAAATTAAAAAATTAGACAAAAATAAACGAACAGTGACGAGCTTAGTGTAAAACAATACAAGTATAATTAAATTAAACTCATACAATAACGAAATTTAAGCTTTTCCATGAAAGATGTGGAATGCATCTGAGATAGAAAACGAAACATCTTGCGAAGTTAGACAAAACCTCAAAAGCAGCTCATGGCGTAAGAGCCAACAAAATGGCAGCAGTCTATTACGTAATATATACTCAGACTTAAAGCACGAAACTTCTAAAACATTCCAAAAGGGTAATATTTGAAAAAAAGAAAAAAAAGAAACGATGAACGTTACAGTCTCTAAACGTTTAAACACCGAAATAGAACAAATTTCCGTTAAACATGAGGCTGGCAGTGTGAACCCATATCCGGTTTTTCGATACGAATCCCCGCCGTTGCTTATGTTGTCGCCCTGTTCAGTTTTAAGCATTTCTGCTCTACCAATCAATTACTAATAAGTTGACAGCTTCTTGCGAATGATTTTCAATAAAGTCTTTCATTAATAGTTAAAACTCTTCCAACTTTGAAAGGAATTAATAAAAAATTTAGTATTTTGCCCGTAAAAGGAACAATTGCTTCGTTTTTTGTTATATTTCGTAAATGATTTAATAAAGATTGGAAATGGCGCCGGTGGTTTATTTAAATCGACTTCTAATTGAATAAATGAATTAAAAGTTCAATAATTTTCGCTTATTTTGTTGTTCCGAAGTATTTTACTAACAGAGAATTGTTTTACGTGATTTGAAACTGTGGGAATTTTGTGATAAAGTGAATTTGGTTTTCAAATACACTTACAAGCCAGTCTCAGTAAATTCTGGTGTTTTTATTTTGTCTACTTCTTCAAATAAGAAGTTATTTCCATTATGTCTGGAAATCCACATCCATTTGGGTCAGGATTTCCTACTAGTCAACCACAAAGTGGGATGCACAACCCACTTGTGGGACAGTTTAATAATACTGGAGTTCCTAACATGACTGGTGCTAGAGGTGGAGGTCTGCAATTTAATTTAGGGCCAACATCACAAAGCCCAAATCAGGTATGTTAGAATATACATACTGTCACCTTCATGTTCAAGTCACATTTCTATTTGATCTCATCAACCTTTCCTTTAAACCTTCCAGGCAGCACAGAACACTGTTCCAGTTACTTCTCAGCCAAATCAACAAGTTCCACCAGGAGCTCCTAATGGTAGTGCAAATGATGCGATGAGCAGTTCTCAGGGAAATGCAAGTAATGCATCAGCAAGAGGAGCCTCAGGAGGATCAGCAGATAATACAACTCAGTCTACTCAAGCATCAAGGGATATTAATACAGCTAGTCTATGTAAAATCGGGCAAGAAACAGTTCAGGATATTGTGTCAAGAACTCAGGAAATATTTCAGACTTTGAAAACAATTCAGGTTTGTATAAATCATATGAAAAGAAAAATGTGTTTTCCCTCAAATAAACTGATAAATAACTAGTCTTCATTTTATATAGCCTCCAAATGGTACCATTCCTGGTTCAAACACATCAAACGAGAAAAAGGCAAAAATTCAAGAACAGCTACGAACTATTCGGTTGTTATTCAAGCGATTAAGGTTAATTTATGAGAAATGTAATGAAAACACCCAGCTTCAGGGAATGGAGTACACCCACATTGAAGTAAGTTTAAATTCGAAACATAAAAACCAATTTGAATAAAAATTTTTCAAGTATGCTAGAAATTAAAACAAAAACATTTTTCAGAGTTTGATACCACTAAAAGAAGAATGGGACATGAAAAGTGAGGAGAGGAAAAATTCTGAAGCTTACAGACAGGCCAGTGAAGAATTCAAAGAACTCATGGAACAAGTTGCTATGAAAAATAAACACCTCAAAGAAATAGTAGATCATTTACGAAGGATCATCTGGGAAATAAATACAATGCTGGCCATGAGAAGATCATAAGATGTGACTGTTGAAATCAAGATTGACCAATTTGGTGGTCAAATGGAAGGTGCTTGTGGATAATTATAAATTGTACATTACGAAAAATGTCATAAATTTAAATGAATGCATGCAGGTGTAAAAATGAAATGTAAATTTTAGAATGGTGCCAAATAAACTCGACTATTATACAAACAAACTTGTTGTTTTCTTTTCTATTCTAGTAAATATCTTAGATATCAAAATTTGATCAAAGACCAATGAATGTTTAAAGTACCCTCTTCTGAGATTGACACTGGTTTGCCTTCCAGTTAGCAACAACCAATAGTTACTGTAATTAAACATCAGATTCTAGAAAACCTGTTACATTTGTGCAAAAGCTTAAACATTCCAATGTTCCAGGTCAAATGTGTGTCTATTAGAAACACCTAAGTTTGAGTGCTCTCAGGCACTACTCATTGACAAATATGGTTGATCATTTGGGGAAAATCTCCAATAGCAGAATCAGACCAAACACCTAGGAGTTCTTTCCAAACTTAAGACACCTACTCATGGGGCTTACACTGGTTTATTCTCCATATTCCCCCTTAAATTTTTTACATACTACCTAACACATGTCTTTGAGCTAATGTCCATCTTGAAGCCACTTAAATGTGGGAGATAATTAAAAAAGTAGAAAGCATGTCAATCTGGATAAATTATTAGTACTTTATAAGTCATTATAAAAGACAACAAGCGAATAAAACTGTTATAAGAAACATTTAAGTATACATCTGTTCACCAGGAGTGTTTAACTCAAACCTCCATTTCCTGCCAAAGCCAAGCCATTGTTGTAACATAAGACCAAAGAAAATTCAATTTTTCGTCCCTGGTGTCTCTTAATTATTATTTTTCGACCTTATTCCAATAGATACATAACTTGTAAGTGACTGTCACTTACCTGACACCTCCAAAACTTCTTTTCCAATTTCAAGAATCACACTAACTCCTCTCATAATTTTCAAACCGCGCACTAACTCCATAAACAAATCACAACGAACTTGACACAACTACTCATAATCAGGGAATATTTAAAAGAACATAATTCTACAATATAAACCGCCTAACATTATGTATTTAAACCAATAAAACAACAAAAACACTTAATGAAAAAAAGTTGTTCAAGATAGACCCGAATCAAAAAGAGACTTCCTTGACCGTAGCAAAATGGCGCCTGGTTGTTGCAAAAACCACTTCCGCCATAGGTGATACCAACCTCATCAAAATTTCATTTCGACATAAAAAATTAATAATCAAATAAAAACGAAAGGGAAACGGGAGACTCAAAACAATTCCAAATTCAAAACTCTTGAATTTTATTATTCGACCATGTTAATTATAAATAATTATTGGTTCTGGGAGGGAATTCTCTGTTCTTAAAATCTAATAAAGGCAGAAAAAACGTTAATTTAAAAAACGTTGCCAACTTAATTTTTTTTATCCAAAAATTCCAAGCAAAATTTATACATTTTATATTTTTTTTATTATTATTTCCAACAATATTCAAACATCGGATATTATTTTCTTTTTGTTTGTTTTTTTTATCTTTTAAAACTTATTTAATAATTCATTAATTCCGTTAGGTTAATGTGTGTGATAAAACTTCGTATTTTTAAAATTATTTTAATACTGAATTTCTCATTCTCTAATCGAGTTATTGAGGTCTTTTAAATTATTTAAATAAATTTAAAACCCACTCACCCAAAAAAATTACACCTTTACCGTGTTAGAACCTACATAAAATCTAAAAATTGTATCTGTTTTTGTGTTTTTTATTGGTAATCTAAAAACTTTTAAAGTTATTTAAAACAACCTATTCCTTCAATTTATTAAAAGCGTTAATTTATATTTTTAAAATTCCAAAAAAAAAATGAATTATTAAATAATTTCGTTTTTCAGAATAATCGGGGTGGGTAAAAATTTCTGGTAGCAAATCTAAGGAATATTTTCTATTTATTTTAATCGCCATGCGGTCACTTGAAAGAAAATAATAATAAATTATATCATCAACTACTACAAAATAAAAGAAACAATAATTAATTAATTAATAAGTACAAAATCAAATTAAAATGAAAACTTGGGGGGGTTTGATAGTTTTCAAATTTTCCAAATTTAAAATAACAAGTTCAAAATTAAGAGAACATTAAGAACTGGCGTATGTTTTTAGAAAAAGGCACATTATAAAACAAAGCATAAAATTATCAGGGGATAAATCAGTGGCCGGCAAAATTTTCGTTTTTTTTTTTCATTTACTTAGAACTGAGCACTTGTCTGACATTTTATTCAGTTAGGTCTTTTTAATTTCTAATTTGTTGGTCTGTTTATTGAGAAAACTCAACAAATTTGCGAGCCTCTGAATTAATTAAAAAAATTTTTTTTAATGAAAACATGGCGCCTTGTGCCTAACAGGATTCAAAAGTCTAAGATAAACAATTTATTTCATATAATCGGTTTCTAATAATAATTAAATTATATCAACAGTTGTAATTAAAGTATTTTGGTAATTTCATCTCAGATGACGTCGCCCCTTAAGGGGAAAAATTTTGTGAGCTTATAAAACTCATAGGACGATAATCACAATGCTTAAACCAGATAGTGGTAAAGATGGAAATGAAACGCAAACATCCATCAACCAGAACTTGACTCCTTCCCCCGGGGGGTTCATCTTTAAACATTCACTTTCAACTCCTGACTCAGCAAAAGTCCGCCATGTCAATCCTACAAAACTTGATAAACCTAACACAAACCATCATCGCTAAAACATGATGCAAATTAAAAACAAACGGTGATGTGGGCATGGAGAAAAAGGGTAATACTAAACACAAAAACCAATGAAAAAAACAATGAAAGAATCAGGGGCGTATAAAGGAAGACCCGAAAAACATTAAAATATCGAAAGTAAAATTCAACAAGTTTAAAATCAACTTCCACCACAAAAGATTATCTCCTTTTTTTAAGATAGGTAGTTATATTCATATTATCCTCTCAAATCAACCAATCAATCAATCAATCAATCATTCAACAAAGCTTTCCTCCCTTTTAATAACGAATCACTAATTTTTTTTTCCTTCAAATTCTGCTTTCGTGACCCCCTTCTCGAATTATATAATTCGTCCTCTTTTTAAGTTTTGTGTTTGTGTATAGTGAGTTACGTGTGACCCTTTTAATTAAAAAAACACGATCACAATATTCCTTAATAAGTTTTTTATACTATTAACGTTTTATTTATTAATTAATTAATCAATTTATTATTTTATTTTTTTTTTAAAGAATTAAAATCAACTCGTATGATGTGCATTTCTGAAATATAACAGGTTACCGCTACTTAATATAACAATATGTACACTACTATATTAAATTCAATTTGTTTTTTGTTTTAAATTAAAAATTATAATTAAAAAAGAAATAAGAGCTTAAATTTAAAATTAAAAATAAAAATAAAACGAAAGCAATTTTAAAAAGAAAAGAAAATGAAATTCCTTAGCAACAAACCTCATCCGGCCATTATAGCAAGTTCGCGTTCACTTGTGATGAACCAAAAACAAATTTAATATAAATCACAATCACAAAAATCGATTTTGGGTATGATTGAATTAATCGGTACATAATTTTTGAAAATTGTTGGGGGGTTGATCAAACCATTTATTTGACTCCTTTGAAGCATGGATAAGATGGGTGGCCCACAAAGTTTTTATTTATGTCTACTCCCGGTTTTATTCAGTTAAGTCTTTTTGTAGTTTGTTGGTTTGGATTGAGAAAGCTTCACGTAAGCCTTTGAAATGACTAACACACCCAACCCACTTCCTCAAATTTTTATTTTTATAGGCAGACTGGGTTTAGTGGCGAAAACACACTTCACACATGGGTTTAGTGTCTCTACCACTATTCCCATCGCAACTGGCAAATATTTCGTTGGTAACAGAGGGTTCAGTAAGAACAAGAAAAGCAGTAACATTCTAAGACTGACTTCATTTTGGTAATCAAATTTCAATAGAAAGTGACACAACTTCACAAACAAATGTGATACTTGCATAACACAACCACAAACAAAAATCAACAAATTCCTACAAAAAGACTGTTTTACTCCAACACTTAAAAGATGGTTCAAACCCATCAAACTCCAAATCAAACCCAAATTCATGCTTCAAAGTGTCAAAAACCAAAAACTAAAACTAAAACCAAAACAGTATGCACACTAAGCATTTGTCATTCCCATCAAAACCTACACCAAAACCCAAAACCCATATTCTAAGTCACCAAAGTCATAAAAATCCTCCCCGTGTGGAGAGTTTGTTATAATTACAACACAACAACAACCCCACCCCCACACCACCCCTACAAACTCAACAAAACAAAGAGATTCTCGACATCATCTTCAAACTATCCACCCGACAATAACAGAAACTCTCATCTCGGCCGAATGGTGTCCTCCATTTTTAAATTTTCAACATTTTAATTAGCATAATGAAAATAGTGCAGAAAAAAAGAGAATGATAAAAATAAAAACGATAATAAAAATAAAAAAGAAAAATTGTTTTTCTCTTCTTTCTCATTCTCTGAATAGATCCAGTGGATTAAAATTAAATTAATTAAAAATTAAAAAAAAGTATAAAAAAATAAGTGTTAATGGTTTTTTGAATCATTTTTCTCACGCCATCTTGTTTTTTTCCCTTCAATTAATTAATTAATTATTTATTTATTTAATTTTCGTCGGCTGCTGAGTTTTTGAAATAAATTTGTTTCCTTTCTTTCGTTATCCCCGAAACTTACTTTATTCACTCTCTGAATGTTTTCACAAGCAAATTTTGTTTTCATCTATTAAATTTATTAACAACTATCGATTAATTGAGATATTCGAAGGAGTTATTGTTTCGTGTGTGCGGAGAAGTTATCGACAAAACACATAATCAAATCACCACCGAAAGGTGAGTCCTTGGTCCTTGGAAGTTGAGGGTTGAAATCCCAACATGTTCATCAACGGGACAAATTTTTGGGTTTGATTGAATTCATTATCGATTATTGGTGATTGATAACATCAAAACGGTCGATTACTATTACCAAAATTGTTAGAACTAAAGTCTAGATAGCCAAACCCAACCTGAGCTATTTCACTCAGGCTATCATAACCCACTTTTCAATTTCAAAACCCAATTCAACCCAAAAACCTATCGACATGGGTTTAAATCCCCCAAAATTCTAAAACATACTCAGCGCCATTACACATATAACAACCAAAAATCTGACCAGAAACATGGTGATGACTGGGTGTCATCCAAACCCAGAACACTTAGTACAAATCATTATAACAAAAATCATATAAAACAAAACAAAAGTTTGAACGTGGATTTGCCTGCGAAAACTATCAGACCTTCAAATAAAATAAAATAAGACAAAAATTAAAAAAAAACGAAAAACATCAAAAATTTGAGATCCGTTGCACTTAAAAACTGAAAAAAAAGTCTTTTTCTGGTCTCTGCTGTAGAGATAACATGCAACGTGTGGCATTAAATGAGTTAATAAGAAAAACCGAGAAGAACAATCAAAACCCGAAGGAGAAAAGCAGCCATGTCTTGCACTCTAACTTACAATATAAGTAAAAGAACAATCAACAAATTTTTAACCCTTCAATAATTTTTTTTTGTATTTTTAAAATCGATTTTTTTGTTCAAAGAAGAAAAATTAATTAATTTATTAATTTAATGTCCGTAGTAACTTCCGATAAGTTCATCACCTTCTTTATTATTATTATTACATTGTTTAATAATTATCAATTAATTTATTTTCTCTAAGTATATAGCCAGTGAGTAAGTACCAGCACCGCTCTGACAAACAATCAGCGCGAATGGTTGCTAAACGTCGAGATATCATTTAAGTCTGCAGCCTGCTGGAAGTAGATATACAAAACCGTTCGGGAACAATAAGAACAATTACAAAGACGAAAAACAATTGAACAAAAAGAGGAAGTACAAGTAAATCATTTCCCTTTCCCAATTTATTCCCTTTCCTGCTGTTGAGTCCGCCGGCCAGGCAGCTACACGGCAGTCTCCGTATGACTGTGTGAGGATAGTCGCTCGACGTCTATTTCCGGTATTGTCAGCTCATCCGGCACGTTGTCCGCGTAATCGATGGATGAAGTCTGCGAGAGACGTTTGCTTAGAGATGTTTGCTTTCGGAGGACCTCGGTCAGGGTCGGATTGAACCCCTCGTACCTCGTGTCCAGGCCCTGCCGGAAGGCGTTTACAACGCGGATCTGTAAGAAGATTGAATTGAGTTAGTTTTGAGAGCGGGCGCGCTTAGTCTTTCGCTCCGCGTAAAACTATTTCCCAAATGATATTTCCCACTTTTCCCTAAGATTACAACGAAAAGCGACACACACATATAATTTGCGAGAAATCCAAAAAGTCGGAAATATCACCGGAAACGAATTATCAAAGCGCTTATTAACGGTTAAATTTAAAACAAAAACTTTGCCCTAAAATTAATTAAACAAAAAAGACCAAATTACAAATAAATAAATAAAAATGCTTTCAGCGTCAGCATCCATGCTTCAGCGTTAAAAACATTAGCTTCACAATTTGCTTACAACCACAGCCGTAAGAACACCAATTTCCTCAGACATTTATCTCTTTTTCTTTGGCTTTTGTTAAAACACAAAAAAGACAAAAATAAATTTTAATGTTACATCCTTAAACAAAATTTAAACAAACATTTTTCCA
Organism: Columbicola columbae; assembly: GCA_016920875.1. Taxonomy (NCBI): domain Eukaryota; kingdom Metazoa; phylum Arthropoda; class Insecta; order Psocodea; family Philopteridae; genus Columbicola; species Columbicola columbae. Next base: position 12,227,622 of record JADMLL010000006.1, read on the forward strand.
ACGGAAATTAAAAGAAACCAACACCATAATCGACAAAAGAGCAAACTAATCCCGAAAAATCACATCCCCATCGGATATAATCTCCTCAAATCCAACCCACCCCCCGCCCAACAGGAAATCGAGATAGTCAAAAACCTACCCCCTACCCAACCCCTAACCCAACAGACGGTGTTTTCTATCGACCTGGATATTGTTTACCAGAAGACAACAAAATCATTTTGGCGCCAGACTTTTCGTACTCCTCCAACAACGTCTGCATGTTTTCGAATCCATTTTTCCTTTTTTACTTTATTAACATCCCCAACGAAAAGCTCGCTTTTCTTGGGAAATATCTGTTGATAAGGATATTCAAATCAAAAGGCAGTTGCGCACACTTTTCACGACGGCGCATGCGCTTTTCTTTGACTTACAACAAAACTTTCCCTCTTCGTTTGGTTTTTAAAAACAATCCGATGGACTGTGTTCTTCGGGACATACAACACGATGCTCGCGTGATTTGCTTTTTGTCGACTGTTTCTGTTTCGAACGGAAAATATTTGTGGTGGCTCGTTTGATTGATTACTAATCACCAACCCGGTTTCGAGTTTTATTTTAAATTTTCCTCTCAAATTTAGAACCGTGGAAACCTTTCATCTCATCTTACGACGCCGATTTGTGTCTTCAACTCGACAACAGTTTGAATTGAAACAAGAAAACATTTCAACGATCAAATGGTGGCAACACCTTCTACTTCAAACGGTAAGAGTGAAGACAAAGTTAGAATTTTAAACTTTAGAACAAAACTTCAAGCACTGATTTCACATACCACGAGCTAACACTAGTGACATCTTCTTTGTCTTTCACAATAACAGTGTTCAAGACTCACAAAAGAAAATTTTATAGACAACGACGACGATATGTAAACAATTTTATCTAGTTTATAGCCTAAGCCGGATTTATGTTTATTAATCTCTTTATCACTCAACCGATTAATAGGTTCCATCTTCGTAAAGTGTTTTACGATCAAAGAGTTACACGTCGTAAAATGAGAGAAAGATTTTGAAAATTCATTTCCGGTTCCGGGTGTATGGGTAACCAAAAATTTTCGTTCCGGAATCAAGAGAAAATCAATCCAACCAGACTGACGTTCAAATGTTTCACAGAACGATATACGCAAGCTTAGAAGGTCAGGTTCGGGAATGGTTAGGAACCGGGGTTCCTACCCGTCATTCCTTCCCCTTGACCTTGACAACATACCTAATCAATTCCTTGCAGCCAGAAAACAATGTTTAACATAAAACCACAACAGAACAAAACACCCACACGCGCACGTTGCATACACAGATAAGCACACTGTTTCTGGTTACCCACGAATAAGCCAATCAAACGAGTCAGCCGACATCCGGACAAGTATACACCACCAAATCACAACCATGCTTCGGTCTGGATCGTTCGAAAAATCAAAATTTTTCACCAAAACGATTTCCCGAATGATCCAAACCCATAAATAACAAATAACACCGACAATTCATGTCAAAGATTATTGAAGTAGACCCTCTACAAGGGAGCCGGGTGGTTTTCACATCACAAACCAGTCCCGACAACATAACCTAATTAAAAAAACCAAAATCGTGACTTATCAGGTTTTTTAACCAAACTAGGCGTTAGTCTACCACCCCAGCAAGAACACCGCTATCCTTTCACCGATTCTCTCAAATCAGTTATACCAACGCCCAAACACTCATTTTCAAAACAAATCTCCTACGCTTGCTGAGGAGGAAACCTCTCAACCAAGCATAAGACTTAATGAAAAGGAGAAAGAGAAGAAGAAGAAGAAGAAGGGGACATCGAGGACCTGCCATCGGGCAGAGAGCACTAATTCAAAATAAAAATCATCAAAAATACTTTTAAATAAATAAATAAATAAATCAAATCAATTAAGTTGGCAGGATTTACCTCATGGTATCGGCGGCCGGAGAGCTGCCTTCGTCGTCACGGTATCCAACTTTCCGAAGTTATCGTCTTTTCACTGAGATCCTGTTTTAAGAACCAATTTTTGTAATTCTTTTCCTTTTTTTGTTTCTTTTTAATAAAATTTATAAATTTGCCATCAAACAAACCAAACAAAAATAAATAAATAAAAATTTCTTTTCATAAACACCAAAATATAAAAAAATAAATAAATAAACATATAAAATAAATTCTATGACACATATATATGTATAAATCCGTATCGTAATATACATATATGTAAGTGAATAAACAACCCATTTGCAAAAGACACGTATCAAAAGAGAGCACATCACATTTAGCACATTGAAGACATCATTCAATAAATAAATAAATAACTCTAATTCAAAACAAAAAAAAATCTCAGGAGCATAGCAGATGTGCCAACATTGAAATAATAATAAAAAAGACAGTTAATAAATAATAAAATATCAATCCATAAATAAATAAATAAACCAAAAATAATAAATAAATAAATTCGTACATCAATCAAAACGGAAATTAAATTAAACCGATCAAAACAACCAAACAAAACAAAAACCGAGTCCAAGGGAGGATGGGAAACGCGGAAAATTTAATTATTAACCGGAAAAACTATTTTTCATTTTTAATAACATAATCGATTTGTTTGGCCTCGATCGATACTATCGAATTGAAATTCCGGGAAATCGAGTACCAACCACAGCCCCGGGGAAAGCTCTTGAAATTTTTAACTAAGACTTACGATCTTTTGGGTGGAGGAGAAAGAATCCTCGTTTCTATTAGATTGCACTCGAAACAGGGCCGAATTAAGAGGGGAAAGAACGAAAATATAAAAGTCGTGAGCTTTCGACAAAACCCAAAAAAAAACAAAAGTGTCCTTCAGAAAAGCGATTTTTCTTTCTTTTTTTTATTATTATAAAAACCGATGATAATGATAATAATCGATTATCGAATGTCGCTTAATTTTCTTTACACAACCCCCACCAACCCACCGCCACCGTGACCGATCAGATCAAAACGCGATAATGTTTTTCCTTCCTTTCACCTTCAACATAACCCCCCTCCCCTGCACCCAAAAGCTCATTAATTCCCTCCATGACCTGATTACAAATGGGTTGATTGTTCAAATAAAACAAACAAAAATAAACAAAAACAAACAAAAATGAAACCAAAGAGGTTCTGAACAGGGTCCTCATGTGAGAAGACGATAACCCAGAAGTCATAATCAAAGAAATAATAATAAATTAAATTAAAATTAAATTATAAATTAAATTAAAGATCTGAAGAAACCCAATACGACCAAACGAACCGCCGTCTTACCTGCCAAAATTTTCTTTTCAAAAACAAAACCAAAAAAAAAGCAAAAAAAGCCTAACGAAACCAAAATAATAACAATAAGCAGGCCCTGAAAGCGTAGGCGTCAGTGAAAATCGTCAGGGAAAACTGCAGAGGAGGAGAACGACAAAGCTCAAGTTTTATTCTAATTGAAAAACTTTGAGGGATGAAATAATTAAAACTTATTTTCAGAGTCGCCATTTTTTATTTATTTATTTCCTCACCGACTCCATAATTTCTTTTTGTCACAGGACTACGGTAAATTGAGTTGTTAATCTCTGGAACGATAATTTCGAAAAGAAAATTCGAAACCTGAGTGTATGGAACTTAATGGCCCTCCTCTGAAATTTTCCCAAGAAAACAATTTCCGACGAATCTTCAAAAGCAAATTTAAAAAGGAGGAGCGAATCGGTTACTCGAGGGAAAGTTATCGACCAAAAGGAAAACGATTTTCTTTTGTTACTTTTCCAAAAGAAAGCAGTCTAAACAACTCCTAAAAAGAAAATTAGTCAAGCGTACAAGAGATATTTCCGGAAGGAAAATACAAAAAACGAAACTTCTCCTTTCCATCGCTTTTCCAATATATCCAATTATCCACCCCCACCCCCAAAATTATCAAAAAATTGTCTTGAGGTTTCCCGATAACCCAGAAACTTAAATAATCAAAACATCGCGAGATTTAAGACGACATCAGCGCAACAAGGAATGGATGAGAGAGACTACCAGCAAAAAGGCATCTTCCCGATTTTCACCCAAAATTTTCACGTCGGCTTGTAACACTAACCAAAAACCCACTTCGATCACATTTAAAAGTCTCAACAAGCTAAATCTTACCTTCCAAACCACCACCAAACTCATGATCGAAGCAGGTTGGCAAACCTAATCAAGAAACCCACCCCAACCCCAGGGAAACATAAAACAGCGCAAAACCTCGGCACCGTAAATTTTTTTTTCTTTTTACCCTCTTAGTGTTAGTAAACGATCTTTCAGCACCTAACCTTGCGTTATGTATATACAAAACAAAAATAAATAAATAAATAAACATAAATGCAAATCAATAAGGAACCAAATAAATAAATAAATAAACCAACCAAAAAACGAGGTGTAGAGATAGACAGACAGAATACAAGAAGAAGAAACCAAAAAAATCAAAAAACTTACATGGTTATCTGGCAACACCGCATTCTTCAAATGCAACAGAGGAAAAAGTGCACCTTATTAACTACTTACCTTACATAATTAAGTTATTTAATTCTCGTGTTAATTATTAATTTCAATTCCTTTCATCCGACTCAAAGTTAATTGATATTAATCGACAAATTTGTTTGAACACAAAAACTGTTTTCCAAATTTCGAAACCAAAAAAAAAAAAAGAAAAATTATCTGACGTCCGGCAGAGAAAAAAAATTTATCAGAATTATTAATATCCGCGATTTGTTAATTATTAAAAGTCTAAAACTGAGTCAGAAAAGCGCCGAACGTCATCGCCTCTCAGGAAAGAGAAAAATGTCTTTACGTAAGTGATTTTACATGCACACGACCAACTACATGCCCAATTCGTTGCAGGCAATCACAGACAAACCAAACGACAATCACAACAACGACAGCAATCAGAGCATGCACAATCAGTCATTCACAAAAACAACGACAGAATTCATTCAAAAACAACAAAAATTTTTAATTTTAAATTCTTTTAGAGAAGATTCGCAACTCGATTAAGTTCTAACTTAGAAGACGGTGTGATCATATTTTAAGATTTAAAATTTATTTTTAATAAATTATGCTAATTAATTTAGTTTAATTAAGTTTATTAATTGGTTTTAAGAGTGATTTTAAAACTGTCTTTTTCTTTGTTTACAGGGGAGGAACCAGAAACCTCTGTTTCAATCAATCAATCCATGAGAGAAGGACTCTAGAATGACTAAGTACACCCAATTTAAAAATTTTTCCAGCATTTATACAAAGTTCTGACATACCTACATTAGATTCAGGAAAATTTTGGAATGTTTGTGACCCATCCACTTAGACCCAAAACCTGAACCACTTAGGTCACAAACCCAAGTTGCTACGAGGCGATAACCCAAAACGCCCAAGCTTTAGGTCACTTCAACTAAACACAAAACCGACATCCAACCCCTAACTACCAAACCCCTAAGCATAATTTTAACAAACACAAAACAGCCTTTCATCCATCGTATAAAACAGGGGTCGGCAGCCTATGACCCGTGGGTCACCTAGTGACCTATTTGGTAATTTCAAGTGACCCACTTGACCCAGATTTTCTTTTTCCCAAAAAAATTTTTGCCGTAATGTTATGAACGTACCAAATCTGAATCCAGTATAACATACAAAAATATCAGTTAAAGCTTCACCCATCCTGCAGCGACATTCTCCTGTCGCTGTTTTAATACGAAAATATCTCTGAGCCAAAAGCCTCTTTAACACTCGCATTTTGATTGATTATAACCTGCGGCCAAAAACGGTTGCCGACCCCTGGTATAAAACCATTAGAACTTGAATCGAGTCCCCAACCCTTCGTACCAACTTCAAACTCAAAATCGAAAATGAAAATTACAAAAACAAAAACCAAAAAAACAAAACGAAAAAAAAATGTAAACAAAACGACACTCCAAATAGATAAATAAATAAACCAAAGAAACCAGAACGTGAATCAAAGACTGAATCCTCGTCCACATTCTGAACGTAACGGTTTTGTTTCCTTTAAGTAAAATAAATAAATAAATAATTCAGGCAATCACTAACAACAAAACCAATAATCTAAAGAAAAGGGCGTTAAACAAAACCAAATAAAAAGACAAGCACACACTACAAAAAAAAATGCCGACTGGCTCACAGAGCTCTCTAACAGGTAAGAAAGAGAAGAAAGAGAAAACAAAATTATTACAAAAGAAACCAAAAAAACAAATTTTGTTTGCATCAAATTTATAAAAATCCTTTTAAATAAACAGTGGTATGGAATCATAATCACTAAAAAATAAATATAAATAAATAAATGGATATGAAAAATAAATAAAAGCGAACGTCGCGAACTGTACAATGCAATTTAAATATTCTGTTCTTATTTGTTTTTAGGCGACACGTTAACTACATAAACACATGAAGACTTTGGAGAAGAAGAAGAAGAACAACAACAACAAGGAAGGAGGTATATGGGAAGGCAGGGAGAAGATACAACACGGGGTCATGCAGTAGGAGAATGCAGTTAACGTGTCTCCTCCATCGTATGCAACTCTATTCAAGGCTGAGTATGTTGACGTGCTCACTTCTAAAAGTAAATCTAGGAAGAAGTCAGATCGTAGAGAAACTCTCACGGAATTACTGAGGGCAAAAAGCAAGTGTCGAGAGCCTGTGGACAGCCGACTTGGACCGGGATTTCTTTAATCGTCTGCGCCGTCCGCCGGTTCACTTCTAACAATGCCAATTCCATAAAATCAAAGAAAATCATAAAAATAAATAAAAATTTTTAAAAAGCGAAAACTAGGTCGGCGGTTTTGCAGACGGGTCAAGCAAACCCAAAAGAGAAATTGTAGGAAGCGGCTTACAGCTTGGTCAGTGGAGCTCTTGCTGTAGGGGACCGGAATCAACCGCTCTTGCAACTCTCCACCGATCACCTTCAAGAAGTAAAGGGCAAACACGTGAGAATAGAATACAATAATAATAATAATAATCATAATCATAATAATAATAATAAACAAGTAAGTTACATAAGTGTGTTGATTTTGTTTGTTTTGGTTTTTGGTTTTTTTTTCTTTTCCACATAAGTGTTAACTCAAAAGAAAGAAGACCGCCCACGGTGCATCAAGTTCTTTTTCGACCACATGAAGTGCTACCTTCAAATGAAATAGATTAGACGTAATCAATGTACTCAGAAGTGTACCCATGCGTACTTATAGGCATCAAGCGGTGCCGACGCCGCTCTGCAACAAAAAGCGTTAGACCTAGTCCTTCGATTGACCACAGGAATACTTTGTGTGTACTCGGGGGAGGGAGCAACGGGGGAAAGTGGGTGCAGAGCAGTGGCAAAATAATATGCGTGCGACATCCACGGCATTACACAGTCATACCAACAACAACACCAGATACAATGGCGAAGAATGAAAGAAAGGAGGAGGGAATCCCATCATGCAATTTACCCTAAACCAACAGACTTGAGCCAACAAACCTGGCCGGTCTAACTGCATTTTAGATGCTGGTCTCGTGCACCGGCCGGGGCAGCTCGAGCTGGCCGTTGCGCGAGTACTGCCCCAGCGGCGACGGTGATTTCATTGAGTCCTCGTCAGTGTAGGTGTTGTCGGATAAGTGCCGGCCAGCGTGGAGCCGGGAGCTCCGGAGACTGTGCAAGCTATGCAGGCTGTGCACGGACCGACGCTCTTCCAGATCCTCCAACGTCGACTTGAATGCGCGGATAACACGGAGCTGCAACAGGCAAGGAGGTGAGCGGCCGTAATACATGCGCGCGGCTCTGCCTCTGATATATGACCACCAAAATGTCTGCCTCATTCTTTTATTTTTAATATCCATTAGACTCTTTATAATAATAATAAGTATTAAGTGAAGTAAATTTATAAATGAACTTTTACTTAGTAAGACTGTAACTAATAAAGGAGATAGATAGAGAGAGAGAGAGAGAAAAGACAAAAGACACAAATGACTGAATAAGTCCAATGAAATGAATCGAAGTCATCACGTGAAACAAAGTTCAACTAACGACAGATGAATCAAGAAAAGACAATAAGACCAAAGATATTCAAAAGCGAAAGACTGAATTTCTTAACTGCCCGGAAAAAAATAAAGAATTTATACAGACAGTAAGACAGAGAGCGAGAGACAAGAGATGTAATTTAAAATAAAATAAAAAAAGAATAAAAGAAGAAGAAAAAGTTCTTGGCTAAGACACGAGCGGAGTAAGCTAACAGAGAACAATAAAGACTGATGTAAATGCCCGAGGTCTGACTCAGAGGCGGAGCGACCAAATTGACCGCGTGGCATTCTAGGATGAAATGAAGCCAACAAAAAAAAAGTCAAGCAGAAGCTAAAAGCTCAACCAAAAAGAAAAACAGCAATCAAAGTGTCAAAAACTGAGTGCAGGTTTCAGGCACACAACAATGACAAATTAAAAGGAAAAAAAATGATAAAACCAAGACTTGCAGAAATTAATTTTTAAAAAAAATGAAAACACAAAGAAAACTAATCAGTGTTAACGGAAATCAAACAAAAATGCAAAAACTTCAAAAAACAAAAACAATAATTAAGAATGAAGCAAAACATTCATGGAGGTACTTGCATCCTAGAGGAGTACACTCCCATTCGTTAATATATAACAACAAACCACTCAGATTTCATTATAATTATTTATTAACAAATAAACAACCAAAAAAAAAACGAACGGAGGACGCCATCTCTAGGACGCAACAAAGAGACAGCAGCAGCAGTTTTCTAAAATCTGCTTCTAATTAAAACGAACCAAATAACAAAACAAAATAAAAAAAAAAACATTCAAAAGTGTACGCATATACTGCAGGTATATGATACTGAAATGATTCAAATTTATCAACGACGCCATTTTTAAATGAAAACTTTTTCATCCCCGAAACACTCAGCTACATCTCATACAAAGACCTAAGCCCCCTTTCACATCGATCTCAAAAGATAAACTGATAACATGTCACGAGGACTTAAAAATTTATGAAAAACCCAGCTTTCCAGTGCTGATTAAACACGTTTCCTTTCTCCTATGTTTAACATATGTCACGGTCGTGTGGGGAAAATTCTTTCGAGATCCCTTAACGCCTTTACTTCTCTACACCCATAACAAATTCGAAACTTTTCATTTTATAAATGTATAACTTATGTATAAATAAATTTGAATCATTTCACACAAAGGAGGGTTGTATACGCCCAAATGATAATTCACGTTTTGAAAATTGGGCCAATTTTCCTCCCTTTTGTAAATAATCATTATAAGCAGCATCAGGGTGTGAAATGTCTTTCACAAAGCCACGTTTAGTACAACAAAATAAATAAATAAATAAAATCAAACGAATTAACCAAAAAAACTGAGCACACTCGCGTGTTATGTGCGTTTATCGTTTGCATAAAGAAACGAATCGCGAAAAGAGAAAAAGAGTGAAAGTCAAACAGAAAAAAAAAATCAGAAGGTGGAGACAGGGAGGTAGAGGTTCATGATTAGGGCAAAAAGGGCAAGGAAACACTGAGTGACAAATACAAACACTCAAACCGAATTCGGATTCTAACAAATATTCGACCAAAAAAAAAAACTAAAAAGGTTTCGTTTGATCCTGTGGGCGTCTCGTCGAAATGGTCTAATGCAGCCTACAGCAAAGCACATTGATTAGCATCCTAAAAATTCATCGGAGTCAGGGGAGTGTACAGGACTAGATCGACAATCCATCCTCTCTCCCCCGTCATCAAAAACTTATGCTCAGTTTATTTCCAATCAACTATGCCACGTGATTAACCACAACAGCAACGACAACGATCAAAATAAATAACACAACCATCAATCAAAAATAAACTGAAGCATAAATAAATAAATAAATAAAATAATAAAAATAACAACAAGACACGAAACACATTGCCAATCCAGCCGCACGTTGGACGAATCAGGACTGCATCAGATCTGAAATGCAAGCGATTTCGCATCCTGACCGCTCTAACTTTTCCCATTTTCATCGAAATTTTTTTTAGTTTCCCAAATTTGGGGTTTTTTAATAAATAATTAGGCTTATTGAGACTGAAAGGAGGGGAAGAAAAATTGTGAGAACAATAGATTGAAACAAATTCGTGTCAAAAGACCTCATTTAAGGGGAAAAGTATCATCAAATTATAATAATTAATTAATTACTCCTCTAATTATGGCGAGGAAATGAAAAAGTATAAAGAAACGACTAACATAATTACAGAGAACTTAATTACAAAACACGCCAACAGCATGTTTAAAAGAAACCCAAGACAAAACTACAGAGATGAGGTACTGATACAATATGGCCGACACAAAACTCCAACACCTAATCAATCAATAAATAAATACAAAGCACACTTGAAACAAAGTCAAAACAACCCAAAAATCAGGAGAACGAAATAGAAAAACAAAAATATAAGAAGGCTGTGGAGTATAAAAATAAACTCGGGGAAAAAGGGATTTCTATCAAAATCAAACAGAACAAAGCAACCTTCAGTCTCAGCCTTAATTAAATCTTTTAATTAATCATTTTCTTTATTCTCAGAATCTGTAAAAGATCAGACAAAAGCAGAAATGAAAGAAAAAAACAACAGAAAACATAAAAAAGAATAAAAACAGGCTACAATCGAGTCAAAGACAACAACAGCAAGAACAAAAATTTTTCTGTTTACTAAAACCGGGGTTATTCATTTAGTCTCATGCAAAATTCATTAAGTCACATATAAACAAAGACTAATCATTCATTCCGGGGAACGATTTCGATTCGCTTTCAATCGATTCATTTTATTTACTTGTGTAAATATGGCAACAGTTAAAGCGGCGAGGGTGCTTGCTTTCTTTTTCTGTTCGAGAAAAAATAAATAAATAAATAAAAAAGTACAGTAATTAAGTAACAACGATGCAGGTTTCTCAAGACCGTCATAAAAAGTGCATGATGCAAAACAACAACAACAAAAATCAAAACCAAAAAAAGGGGAAAAACAAAAATCAGCCTTGAAAAACCTAAAAAACTAAATAAATAAAAATAAATAAAAAGACAACGACATATCATATCCAAAATAAATAAATAAAATAGAACAACACTGAGCAACTGCTTTTGAGAGCAACTCCTGCAAGCGTGAAGTCGGTCAAACCTGCCAACCAATTTATATCTGCGACCTTCTTTCGAGAACGTTCTTCTACCTGCAGTTTTAGGAAATAATATGGATTTTGCATACAGAGACCACGAATTTTTATTCTCTTTTATCATACTATTTGATTTGACTTTCGTTTCCACGGAATTGACCTCCCCGAAAACCATCAAAATAAAAATAAAAAACAAAAACAACATGAAAAGTAAACAAATGAAAAATTAATGGTGATTGGCAGCCATTTTTATCCATTCACCCCCAGAATCAGATAAATCATATGAATCTACTTAATTTTTGAGTTTCGATCCCGTTTTTGACCCCTGGGTAAAACTGTATACGGAAGAGAATTTGAACCCAAACCTATAATTCCAGGGACTTCCCGCTATTTGAATCAATTTTGTGATAATTGATTACCCCACACCCTGTAGCCCTAAGTTGGGTTACTTATAAACAATTTTCGAATTCGAAGTTGGGTTAAAAATGTGATCTTGTCAAAAAGGTGAGTTTTGAAATTTACATGGCTGTTACTAGTAGTTTAGTAAAATTCCGCCGGGAAAGCCAAATTTTTGGTTGATTCCTTTATCCGTCTAGTTACTTCGTTCTAGAGTCTGATTTTATGCGATTCATTTGTGAGCTTATAGCCTTTGTACTCCAAACTGCGCGCGCAGGCAACATGCAGCCCACCAAGCTTTACTGTGTGGCCCAGAGGCCCAGTGGAAATTGAGTGAAAATTTGTGAAAGGTCGATTGCTCATTGTTAAGTCTGAACTATAGTGCCTGACCAGTATGAAAATGTTCGGGCCTGTGCTCAGACTGCTAACATTGTTTGCCTCAACATATCTTTGTGAGGCAATATACAGAAAATACATACAGAAACAGACTGACAGATGTACATAAAGATGATGCCTGAGGGTGGACTGTATGCGTCGAAAGCCGGTCTTGTAAAATCTTTTTTTTGGTAAGTCGTGTGGCCCAGTTGCAATGGTCACAATGGAAATTTGGTCCGAGAAGGAAAAAGCTTAAGTACCAAGGGCTTACAGAAATTTATAAAAATATTTGAACGAACGTCTGTTTATCTGGTAAGTAATGCAAACTAATGTATACAATCTTTGTCATAAAAACAGTCTAAAAAGTATTCGTTTCAATAGTAACCTAAACCATAGTCGAGAGCTTATTTCATTTGTAAGATATCACGTTGCTGTATGGAGTTGATAAACTATTACAACGACTTAAAAACAACGTGAGAATTACGTTATCAAAACCTTACTCTCTGTCTACTGCTGAGAGTCTACAGCTTGACTCCAGCGCTCCATATTAGCGCTCTATCGAACTACCCAACACGGGCATATTTTGTCGCTAACTCAATTACGAAGAGTTAATTTCAAAAGTAATGCACTGGTCGATAGAGAACCAAACTCTCTACCAATGAAGCCGCTTGATTGGGCGAAACGTTTGAACGAACTAATACAAAATTCTCTTTTTCCTCCCAAAAATTTGACTTGTGCGACGTAACAGCCAACAGAAACCCAAAACACAAAATTACAAAAATTGATTTATAACTCGAAATTTGTCCCAAGACAACAAAAAACAAACCAAATAACCAAATCCCCTCTCAAACCAAACCCTAAAGGGCCGCCATTAACCACCGCCTTCTATTTTCTTTTAATTTTACAACCCCCCAAAAAACAAAGCGTCATCGTTAGAAATCAAAAAACATCAAAAACTTTCCGAATAAAAAACAAACAAAACAAAAAACAAAATCAAAAAACTACAAACAAAAATTAACAAAACAAAATTAACAAAAAAAACAGAAACCAAAAATCCGTGGTCTCGATTTACAAAACCTCATGAAAAAAAAATCAAAAAAATAAACCAAAAAATTAAAATAACAAAAATCAAAATAAATATAAACAAAATAAAATAAACAAAAAAAGTCATTAATTGGTGTTTTGTTAATTGAAACGACGACAACAACAACAAACAACAACAAACAATAATAAACCAAAAATCAAACTGTAAAAATCCGTGATCCCTTCGTGGTGTGAAAGGCGCCATTTTAAATATAAATGATAGTACCACTGCTGATCGATTGAAATACCATCATTTTATTAATAGCTACATAAAACAAAAACCAAGGGAAACAACTAAAAGTAGAGAAATTATGGTTAATTAATGTTATTTCTTTATAAGTAAAAGACATGCACGATATTTTATCGTTATGTTAATTATGTTTAATTTTAGGAAAAACCAAAAACCAAAAACATTTTTATCCTTTTGTTTGTTTCTTTAGTTTAAGTCCAAACATTTTTAAACTATTCCATTTAAAACAGAACAAGAAACCGGGTTTAACAAACGTTCTAGAATACGAAGAATCTGTTCGTGACCTAATTAACCAATCAATACTAATACAAATCGTGATTGATTACTAACTAAAAACTAATCTGTTGTATGTATTCAAAAGGACTTCCGACTATTGGGGGGGATATGATTTTCCTTTTCGTCGGCTTTTTGATGGTACCAACCGCAACGTCTTCAACCACCCACCCCGCGAAATTTTTAAAAATCACTCTGTGACGCCTTACTGTGTTTAAGGAAACCAAAAGCAGATTCAAAAAGCCAGCCAAAACAAAACAAAGGTGAGAATGAATGAATGAGCGTCGTGTCGGCACAAACCGAAAATCATTGAACTTCGACAGATAAGCTAAACAAGAAAGAACAGACGACAACAAAGAAGAAACGCTAAATTGATATAAATCAAAGTCTATATAGTGATCATCTAAAAGGTAGATTCTAAAAATGATTTTTGAAAGGACCTATCCAACTCATCAGTGTTAAAAGCAATAAATAAATCTAAGGACTCGAAAAAGGAAATTTCAGCAAAAAGCCTACAGCTTCAAATTTTTAACCAAAAACAAAAACAAAACAAAACCAAAAAGCGCAATAAAAGAATACAAACAACAACGCTTCCTTTAAATAAATAAATAAAATCAATTAATCCATAACCAAAAATAAAAAAAAAATTTCAAAATGGACGTCACAGATTCAACGTATTCTAAAACGAAATCGCTTTGATTACCTCAAAAACAGAACTCAAAGAAAAATAAAAAAAAAAAGCCTCGTTAGTGATCAAAAAGAAAAAACCAAACAAACCAAAAGAAACCGAAAGAATACCTGGCGGGTTAAGGAAACCTCGGGAAATGACGTCATCACAAATATACACAACCAAACGTCACACTCTTCCCCGAGATTTCCTTCCGCCATGTTAGTGACACTTTTAATATATATAAATTCTCTTAATTAGATAGATAATATATATGGGATTTCACAAAGAGGGAGTGGGGGAGAGGCTGGAAAGATAATTCAAAACACGTCAGCAGACTATTAAAAACAAAACCTAAAGAGAAAATCACAAATTATAAAACGTACAGAATTTTTTAACTAAAAGAAAAACAAAAACAAAAAATAAATAATTAAGCGATCAAAGTGTGAAGCGAATTAATTAATTAATTAATTAATCGATTAATCGAAGACAAATAATCTGAATTTGAGACTTTGGAACCCGGCTTCGCGTCTCCAAAATCCGACTTTTTGTATACTACTATATGACGACACGCTATGACGTCATATTTTCTCCATACAAATCTATTGTATTAAGTAAACTATAGATATTATAGCGTGAAACTAGTGAGAATTGATTGTGGAAAAGGCAGGAAGATTGGAAAAGTGTTAAGGACTGAGTGGGGTTACTACTGCTGTCGTTGAGGTTATGCTAAAATCTCAAAGGACAGAATTTAGGTTTTGGTTCTGTTGTGAACTCGAATCAAAACTCATAACACAACCTGTTTGCAGTTTTTTGGGAGTGTTAGTCTAACTAAACGATTTCTAGAGAGATGAAACAGTGAGGATGTGTTAAGAGTCGGAAGATTTGAAAAGTTAGAAATGTTAGGAACTGAGTGGAGTTATCACTGCTGTCGCTAACAGTTTAAAGGATTTGGAGTTTTATTGTGAATCCGAATCAAGACTTAACCCAATCTGGTTAAGGTTTCTAACCTAACAAAATTCAATTTTCAGACAAGAAACAATTCCCTAATAAGAACTAACTTCAAAACTATCCACTAACCACAAATAGTTTAAAAACTAAATAAAACCAAAACCTTGCTAACCTCAAATTGTCGAATACTTCCCAAAAGACCCACTCAAGTATGACTTTCAAATTCTCGACAAAAAACAGAGCCTTCTAGAAATTCCAAAATCCCATTTTCAGATTATTTATCCTCTCAAATTCGTTTCATTAAAATCTAAAAAATTTTTCTCTTAAATAAATCCTAAAGAAATTTCTTCTTCCAAATTTAAATTCAAAACCGAATCCATTATTATAAATAAAGGAATCTACAAGACTTTCAAAAACAAACAAACAAAAATTCTTACAGCCTTCGGTGTGTGTGAGAAGGAAGAGGAGGAGAGGAAAACTCGAAACGAGGAAAACTCAAAAACCAACGATAACGAAAAACAAAAAGGAAAAAGAGAAGAAACCAAAGGTAAAGCAGAAGTAAGAAAGAAACAGAGAAAAGAAAAAACTGGAAACAGGACACAACAATACGGTTCTGGGGAACAAATAAGGACAAAATAGAAAATTCATGGGAGGCAGGGCGGGGGCAAAAAGGGCACGTGACTGATATCAACAAACAACTTTTTAACTACATGGTGACCTCCAAAAAAAAAATTATCTATGCTACAATTACATAATTATTTTCATTTAAATGATAAAATCTATATAATTAATATTTACACACAAACACATACTATTTAAGTTTTAAAATCGATTAAAATATATATTATTTATAATATATGTGATGAAAATTTTCTTTTAAAATGTTTTAAGTTCACGCGTTTATAATTTAAATTTTTTTTTAATGTCTTTTTGGTCTTTTTTTTAAGATTTAAACTTTTTAATATGTGTGAAACATTTAAATAAAAAAACGAACTACAAACAACGAGGATAGAGAGAGAGTAAGAGAGAAAGAGAGACAGAGAGAGATAGTACAAGAGGAGAGGAGCTAAGGGATGAGGAACGGGGGAGAGGAAAGTACCGAATGCCTCACAATTGCAAATCTTTTGTCAAATTTTCTACACGAACAGTCCTCTTCGAGTGAATGCAACGACTCGGAAACACAAAACGATTCCTGTTAACTGTTCTTTGACCGGTATAAGGTACAGGATTAACAGAGTTTTGAGATCCCAAAACCAAGTCACAAAGCCATAGAGAGTGAATCTCCTCCCATCACCCAGTCAGATTTCTTAGTTTTCAAGCTCATGAAACTCTCTGAGGTTTCCAACATCCATTCCAACATCGAAACTCGTTGGCTTAGTTTCACTTTTAAAACCTCCCCCCCACCTCCCTTTTATTATGTAACTCTTTTGTCTCCTACTGAATAACAGCATCTCTATTCAGCATGAAAGAGAAGACAAAACCTTATGTAACGACACTTAAAACTGAAAACAATTCAAAATGTTATGGAAATCAGAAATCCTTTTTATTCCCCATTCTCCTCCAGTAAAAATAAATAAATAAATAAATAAACAATAAAAACAAAAAAATAAAATAAAATCTCCTCAAACCCTTAAGAACCCCACGGACATCTTGGAAACTAATTACAACAAAAATTACAGTCCAGTGAATTTATCTATCCACACCCCTAAAAGTTTTTAGAAATGAAACCTGAAACCTTTACAACCCTTAACATAACCCAGACTAAACCCCTCAAAAAACTGCTGAATAAATAAATTATAAAATAAATAAATAAATGAATAGCTAAATAAATAAAATTATTTTCACATCCTTACAACACCCCCTTCCATCATTTGGAAAACTCATTGCAACAATAATTGCAATTTAGTGCATCTATTTATGCACCCTCTAAAAACTTTTTGAAATGAAACCTGAAACCTTTAACATAACCCAAACCAAACCTCTCAAAAACTACTCAATAAATAAATTATAAAATAAATAAATAAAATTTTCCTCACGTCCCAACAGCACCCTCATCATCATCTGGAAAATTCGTTACAACCAAAATTACAATTCAGTGAATCCATCTATCCACACCCCTAAAAACGTTTAGAAATAAAACCTGAAACCTTTACAACCCTTAACATAACCCAAACCAAACCCCAACCCCTCAAAAAAAATTAATAAACAAAACCGATCATCTCAAAACTCAGTTTTGGAAATCAAAAATCGTCACCAAAAGTAACGCCAGGTTCAGAATCACGAGAAGGATGGGAAAGGGGAAAATGACAATGAAAAGTATAAAGAAATAAAAATAAAATGAAATAAATAAATAAAATTAAAATAAAGCAGAAAGAGGCGAGCCTACATAGCTCTAAATCAACCTACATCAAATAATCTACCCTAACCTCTCGAGTAAAATAACGCGCCTAAAAAAAACAAAATTATTCCTGTATGTCCTGCCTCCTGTATTCCTTCATACTCCCTCACTCTTGACACCGTATACATAAATTTTAATATATCATATTAATAAGATGAAAAATCCAAAGCTAGAAAATTCAAAAGAACCTCATCGATAAATAAATTAATTAATCAAATCAAACAGCGACGATAAGACCAAACAAAATGGCGTCGTCGCTAAAACAAAAGGCAACCTCAAATTACTTTGGAAAAAAACAAAACCTCATCTCCACTTGTTTTAGATTTAATTAATCACTTGGGCTAATTATAAATTAATTAAGCGAATCGTGAAAAGGAATTTGATCAGCGATGCAGCGATCCATTTTGAATTTACCCAAATCTACCGCGGAACTAGTCAAAGATGATTGGCACTAACGGCATGCTCGTCACCACCGATTTTGGTTTCTCTAAAATTGTTCCCATAGTTTAACCAAAACTATTTCAACTAACAAACGTGGCAACAGACAAACAACCTCGTATAATATAACTTCTGTACAGAAATTATTTTGGCACATGAAATCATTTCCGTTAATTCGAGATTTTCGAATAAGGGTGGTTTCAAAGCATCCCCTAATTTAGTGGTCGGCACAAACTCATCACCCAAAAGGGCCAAACATGAACTATAAGAAATTTGGTGGTGGTTTCACCCTTAATTTTTGGGTAAAACAGGATCCGGGATGAGGATTTGAACTCACGACCATTTGTGTCCAAGTCAGCAACTTAACCACCACACTACTCCTCCCACAACCATAAGAAATTTAAATTTATTCAAAGAGCCAATTTGAGCTTTGCTGTAGTAGAAACATTTTTAACAAGGCAAGTAGGGTTAGAAGTATACTCTCAAGCTTCCTGTGCTATATACTGTATGTATGTCGTTACTGTATGTGCTATATACTGTACTGTATGTCCTAGTTTAACTAACAGTACATTAAACAAAACTGACTATCATACTTATGTGGAGGCCATACTCCAGGCCTGTACTAAACATTTTGTGGAAGAGCCACAGCCGAGGAGTAAAATGGCCGCAGTTTGCCGACCGCTATTCTAATTCAATGATGGCGAACCAGGAATAAGCTACCCCAACTACCTTCAAAGCTTTTATTATCTCTAACCCACTGGTTACTGTACCAACATAAACATCTCGAAAGGGATAAATTGAGGTATAAAAGATACACAAACAGTTTTTTGGGGTGCGGGGTGAGCTTCCACTTTTAAAAAATCTGAGAAAGGCTAAAATTTCCTGTCTCAAATTTCCTTCATCAGGTCAAAAACACCCGGATCGTAGGTCCACCAATCACTGGCTATACCAAAGATGGAAATTTCACAACCGAATTTCCATAAATCGTGCAAAGCTGATCGTCCATCCAAAAATCCTAAAAATGTGCTTTCTGAGGAGCTTAGAAAAAATCTTCCTCATCTAAAATAATAATAATAATAATAACGATAAAAATCCCATTAAATCTAAGCATCGACTAATTATATATCTAAACTGAATGATTAATAAAAACGACAGTTAAGCATAGGTTGGTATGACTGAACCCTTCGTCAGTAATAGGTTCACCTATAACTACTGTGCTTATTAATTTTATCATATGAATTTGTCCTGAAATCAAATATTTTTTAAAATCAAATCGTCATGGCGATTAATAAATTTTAAACCTAATTAGTAATTAGTTATAGTTCGTAAAAAAACTAAAAATAAAATTAAAACATTAATAAATAAATAAACAAATAAATAAATCAGAGGACTAGGGTGATAGGAATAATAACGGAACGTATGAGATCCGATGATTTCTTAAGTTTGGAAAAAGTAAATAAAGAGAAAAAATAAATAAATAAATTTTTCTCTTTTTAGTTGGGAGAAGTTGGAGAAGCCGGTTGGGACTTCACAGGCGACGGGGAGGACGCGTCACCGAAGGGACTTTTCGAACCGTTTGAATCGAATGATTCGAGCTGAGGACTGTTTTCGTTCTTTTCGACCGGTTGAACTTTCGTAGGATCTAAGTTGCCCCTGTGATGCATCGGGGGAAGGTGAACGAGATGCGGAGGTGATAGGGGCGATACGAGGTTTCGGTCCAAAACAGGACCGCGGCCCACCACCTGTCCGAGTCTCACCTGCGTCTGTAGCCTCGTAAGACCACGAATCCAAAGGATTTGCCCTGCACGGGGTTTCTTGTCGGCATCCGGATCGAATTTCTCTTCTCCGAGATTAATCGCTTCGGTATATTCTTCAGGATGCCCGCGACCCCACCTAAACAAAAACCAAAAACAAAACCGTTTAGTATTAGTCACACCCGTGACTCACTTTCTAAGCTATCTATCTAAACTTTACCAAGTTACCAAACACCCAGGCAGTGGTTCCATAACCAAAAACAAAACTAATTCACAACGATTTTGACAAAACCAATCCAATCCCTCATCTAACTTCTTTACTTATCATTCCCGCCGCCATATTTGAAATCAAAACCAAATCGTTTGGCTCAACACAACTACAACTGTTCACTCAACATCTAGTCACCTAAAAGTGAATGAACACTTTCATCTTAAAACTCAAAATTTTGTCAAAATCGCCGGAACCGAAAGACAGCTAAAGAGAAGAGAAAATAGCCTTAGACTATAAAAAGAAATAGTGGTGAGAAGAAACTTATAACACTAACAGCCATTTTTTTAGGCTCCTCTCAAAACAGAAAAAAACAAAAACAAAACATCTAACTCTAGAAAGGAGCCTAAAAAAAATTTTATTTACTACCACCTCATTACCGCAACCACAAAATAAATAATAAATAAGGTTTCATACCATCATCCTAAAAAATAAATAAAATGATAAATGTTTTTGTTTCTTTTTTTATTTTTAGGCTCCATGCGATGAAGAGTTAGTGTGTTACGAGTAATGGTAATTAACAATAATGGAATGTGTGTGCAACCACCAAAACAATTTTTAATTAGATTTCCTCCATCCGCCAATTAGTTCCTCTTCTGTAAGATGAGCAGACGACTTATCGCCAACTTTAAAAGCACAAACCAAGGAAAGACGTGTGAAAATGGCGTCAATAAAATAAAAGTTTCAAGAGGATCTCAACTGAAACATCGAAAATTTTTTGTTTTGGACATTTCCAGTCCGGAAACTTCATTTTATTAAATTCATCCTCTGACGGGGCTGTTGGAAATAGATTTTAAGGTGCTAATAAAACCGAAATCAGGATTTTTGGGAAATAAATAAATAAATAAAGCTGTCCTTGAAGTGCTAACAGGTAGATTTGTTTGCTTTCCTTTTAAATTTCTAAAAAAAAATTATTTCCAGGTGGAAATTTAGCTTTTCATCGAGCTGAGGCGCTTTTTGGGGTGTTATCAGTGAACTATGTAAAATTTATTTTAATAAGTGCATAATTTGCCTTTCATAATTATCGATAAAAAATAAATAAATAAGTAATCAAAGGATTTTAGTTCCCGATTTGCCTTCCTTTATGTATCCCGTCTATACATAAACACTAATTCTGTGTCTAGGTAAAAGAAAATGTCTCATATCAATTATGTAACCTTATTTATGTGTTATGTAAAAACACTTTAAAAAGAATAACCCTTTCAAGTCTCAGTTTGGTGAGTCTAGAACAGGGGTGAAGAATCTTTTTAATCAACGGGCCAAATTAAATGTTTAAATTTTTGGCGGGCCGCACAAATTTGCAACACATGAACTACGCGGCTGGTTTAGCCTCTTCTGTAGACTATGCATCTATTATTCTACTAAGTGAAATCCACTTTAAACTTTTCGACTGTCAAAACGTAATTGTAGCGGGCCATGTGTTAATACTATCCATGTCAATAAACCCTCGGTGGGCTCGATTAAATACTTTCGCGGGCTGGGGTTGGCCCACTTTGCCCATTACTGGTCTAGAACCATAACATCCAGTAAATAAAACAAGCCGGAGGGTTCATATAAAAATTTGCCTAAACATAACCCGCTACCCATACTCCCAAACCCAACAACCTACCGAGTTTTAACCCAAAATTTGACGAATCCCTTATATACAGGTATCAGATAACCCTCCAGGTCTAGATAACCGAATAAACAAACGATACATAACATTCCCACAGAAACCTTGTATTTCTAACCTCAATGACGCCATAGGCTAGTCCAATCAAAACTACTCTCTGATCAAAACCTCACAAGACACTTTTCAAACTTGAGGAAAACGCCTCAGCTCTTCAGAAGAGAAAATCTGTTCAAGCAATAAAAATGGCGAGGGGTGGCAAAGTTAAAACAAAACTCAAATGAACCATTACACCGCACACACGTCAGAGTTTAGTGCGTTTATATAAAATAAAAATAAATAAATAAATACAAACACATGCAATAAAACTACTTATAAATAAAATAAATATCCTTTTTCATTTGTTCATTTAATTGTCATTTATATACTGTCTTCTCATATACTTTGTCTTTCAAAATACAATATTTAAAATTTTCTTTTTCTCTGTTAAATACAATGTGCACAATTATTTACAGTGACGGTTTTGTCTATAAATATTTGAAGCGTTTTTGAAAAACGACAGCAAAACAATATACTCATACTCAATTTACATAATGTACAACGTTAGATTATTTATTTATGCTTTTTTTGAAAATATAATTCATGCACTGTCAAGAAGTTTTGGATGGAAATCGAATTTTTCTCGAAACCCAAACTTTCCTCTTTTATATCGATTTAAAACTTTATAACAACTTTTTCTAAGAATATAACCAAACTTAAAAGTTTTATATAAAGAGTTACACTCGATTGAATAACCAAACGTAAGCTCGGAGACCATTCAATAGATCTCAGCTGATTTGTACTAAATTTGAGTTCATTCAACCTTGTAATAGTTGAAGGTGTGAGTACTATGATATGACTCCTTCTTGTGTCGATTAATAACAACAATGTCGGACGATCTTGAGATAAAAATCTTTTATCTCAGGAAAATGGCTTTCCTATCATACACAAAATTTGGACGTAAAGATATTTTGAAACACAGAATCTCACCACCACACAGACAACGAAGGAGATGAGAATCTGTTTCCCCACCCCCCTCAATTCCCAAAATTGAAAACCTAACAACGGGTAGTTGGTATGACTCTGAAGAGATTTTTAGGGATGATACCCTAAACATTGCACAACTTCTACTAAAAACTTAACCCATAACTGATGTACACACTTATGAAGACTTATTTTCATAAGCAGTTCAGCATATTTACGAGAAACTCATTTCAAAAGTATTGCACGATTTCGGTACAAGCTCTTTCCATAAATCCTGCACACATTAATCAATTATTCAAATCAAAAATTTTTTACTTAATCTCTCAATGTACTACCACCTGCCCTTAACCTGAGGACAACGTGTAGTTGGTATGGCTTCAAGAACTTTCACCGGATTCTTAATTCCAACAGTTGGCGGGTAGAAGTAGGCAATTCGCCTTACTTCGGTATTACGCCGCTGACTTTTTAACTCAAAAAGCCAAGCATTCGACTATAAATAATTTTGGTACTGGTAACTTGAGCATAATTACCACTCGATGGTAAACACACTCAACCACCAAGAACCTCCCCGTCCTCCGAGAGGAACACTCAAGATTTTATCTAATCACCTTTCGCCCAAAATCAATTTTAATCACAATCAACTAAATTAAGCTCCACCCCACCTTCTCTCTACAACCAAAACCAGTCCGCTCAATCACTACAACACCAAAAGTGTTCGAAAAATTCGTTTTACCACCAAAACCATTTGAATAGGAAAAAAAAGAAAAAAAGAAGAAAAAAAAATTCATGCAAAAAAGCATAAACAGCGAGATCAATGAAATAAAAAAAAAATTAATAATAATGATAATAAATAAATTATGTACATAACAAAATTTGTTAAAACTGATTACAAGTTTCAGTTACATCCACCTCAAACAAAATTAATTATATGTATATAAAAAACACATGCAATTAAAAAATAAATTAATTAATTAAATGCAAATTCATTTCAAAACGTTAAATTTTACTCGACATGAAAATAATAACCCTAACAAGGACTAAACTTGTCAATTTTGCCAACTTTCAAACGTAAAAAGTCCTCATCATAAACAAAACCAAAGGGCCTTCACTCCAACTCAAACTAAACAATTTTTCTTTCATTTTTTTTCACCGAGCCTTTCACCCCTAACAAAAATAATTATCATCCCTTAACTAATTAACATAATACTTTTCATCGGTGTATATACAACGAGTTCAAAACTAGAAATAAATTTTTTAAAAAAATACTGAAATGATGACAATCAAATATGGCTTTCTAGCACCTAATCTTGTCATTTGTGTGCTGTTGTCTTTTTTTATTTATACTTTAGAAGACTAAAGACGACCGGAGAAATTTATATGTGAAACAAAACAAAAGCCTGATGAGTTTGGTTATTCCTCATTCTCTTCAGGCTCTTCTAACGGGATTAAAATATACGAGCCCTGAAACGTAAGGGTTGTACAAGGGGTATAACTACTATTATCAGACTCATGAACACTCTCTACACTCTTTTGGGTAACGACTTCACGTCTACGTTTTTTCCTGCAATCAGAAATAAAAAAATAAAATAATAAAAGATACGTAATAAGACAATAAAAACATGTCGAGCAAACATAGAAATAAATAAATAATGAAAGATAGAAAAGAGAAGAACTGAAGCAGATAAATAATCAAAGTTAAGAAATCGTGAAGATAAAACAAAACCAATATAAAAATATAAAATTTTTCTTTTTTTTTATTGGTATAGAACGAAAAACGTTCTTCGCTGAGGTTATGTTAAGCTCTGGTGCCCAAACCAAGTTACGGATACAAGCTATTTATCAAGCCTTCTGTACTTTGAGCATTTTCAACTAATGAGTGTGTTAAAGCGGATGGCAGGAGCGTGCAATTGGAATCATGCGAATCGTATAAATGCAAAACGACGAAGGCGAAATAAATCCAAACAATAATCTGGCTTTCCTATATATACAAAGTCAGCTATTCCCCGCTCCAAATTATCGGTAAGAATCAAAAGCCAAGTTAAAACAAATATCCTCTTGCTTCGAACAAGAGACAACACCCCCAAAAATCAGTTTGAGCACCACTCATCAAAATAAAAAGAGACAGTAAAGATGAAAACGAAGATCGCGTTCATACTCAAATCACAATACTAAAATCATCAAAATAACTTACGAAAGAATTTTGGGAATCTTTCGGGTAGGTACACAAGTAATGATTTGGCCCCAAAGAAGTGTTCCCACACCGAAGAACGTACACCAGAGCCACTGATCGGCAGTAAGTCCCTTTGTCGAGAACGCACTTTTACCAAGTTCTATAATGACCACCTGGGAAGTTGAGAACACACAAAAAAAACAAAAACCGTTAAAAATAAATAAATAAATAAGCACGTCCCAAAAAAATCTCTCAATCGGATGTATCCCATCACCGATACAAATCCTCCCTCAGTGTCTGTCTCTCACTAAGGTAAAAATATAAAACAGAACTAATCGAATCAATAACACGAAACGATCAATCAAAATGGCAGCTTGTTGACGTCACTAAAAAACAAATCTGGCAAAATTCTCAAGATTTATTTTTTCTGGTAGTGGCGCGCTTGCTTTTATGTTGACCTAGATAATTTATTTACTAAAAACAAAATAAAAAAATTTCCAATCGTGAAATTAGAACAGGTTAATTAACGATTTTAAATTTCTTTGCTGACGTCACGAGAGAGAAGGAAAAATTTTCCAAAACCGAACTGTTGGACTTTACGCAACTTCCTGTTTCCCCTAAGAAATTACCTGAGCTAAAATCGTTCCTATCCATATTGAATAGAAAATGGGATTTGTGAATATGCCGGAGAAAACATTTCTCTGTCCGTGAATTTTTCTTGCGTTTATTTCGTTGAAGAGAGTCATGAGGACGAAGGAATTGAATATGACAGTGAAATGTTGGGTCGGACCACCAGTGGACTCCCCGTGCCGACCTGACTCGATGTCCAGCATCTTGTCACCTTTAATTAGACGACGGGGTCAAACATAATTCGATCATAGAGAATCGAATCGAATCCGGATATGACGTCACTTACCGGCAAATAAAAGCATAAATATAACGGTGAGTTGGTAAATAGCTTGTCCGAGTATGTTTTTCATCATTGTTCTTGAAATAAGAGGCTTCGTCCTTCCGTAAGGCTTCCTAAGTAAAAGGTCTGATGTTGGCATTTCCGTTGCCAAAGCAAGGGAAGCGAGGGTGTCCATGATTAAGTTAACCCACAGCATTTGAACAGCCTACAAGATAAGAAACCAAACGTTACAGCACACTATTATCAGTAAATAAACACAAATAAATAAATTTCTCAGGCGGGTACCTTCAAAGGGCTGTCTTGTACGGCACAAGAACCGATAAAGGCTACTATGACGGCAACAACGTTTACAGTCAACTGAAACTGTAAGAATTTGGCAATGCTGTCGTAGACGTTTCGTCCCCACAGCACGGCTTTAACAATGCTTGAGAAATTGTCGTCTGTAAGAATGATGTCTGAGGCTTCTTTGGCTACATCGGTGCCGGCAATACCCTGCAAGAGAAATGAAAATCATCAAGAATCCAACCAGAAGTAATAATTGTCTATGTCACAACAGAATCTTTCTTACCATAGCGAATCCGACGTCAGCTTTTTTAAGAGCCGGACCATCGTTGGTTCCGTCACCAGTAACGGCCACAACTTCTCTCGATTCACTTACTTTACTATCTATGATGCCCTTAACAAGGGTATACTTATCTGTGGGAGAAGATCGAGCCAATACTCGAAGTTTCGGCCAAACTTTATCTAAAAGATGTTGCTGAACCTGTCAAAAAAATATTCAAATTTACATTATCCACAAGCCATGAACAAGAAAACCAGACAAAGACAATAATATCAAAAAGATTGCTTACATCGCCATTGCTATCACGAATCCGCCTATTAAACTCTTTTCCTTCAAGAATAAGAAAGTCATCTCCTGGTTTGAGAATTCCACATTTCGTAGCGATTGATCTGGCTGTGTTTATGTTGTCACCTGTCACCATTCGTACTGTGATACCTGCACGCTGGCATTTACGAATGGCCTCGGGTACCTGAAACCAGTAAAGAGAAAATTGAATTTACGGTTTCAACAATGCCCTTCACTACTCTAAGTCGAGTACAAGACACTGACCTCAGGTCGGACGGGATCTTCAATGCCGACTACAGCGATACAAGTAAGATTAGCGACGATGTTCTCCTCGTCGTCCCAATTGGGTTCAGATTCAATATGAACTTCATTGATTTGAGCTTTCCCGGGGACGAAATCTCTGTAAGCTATTGAAATCGTTCGAAGACCGTCGCAAGCAAGCGGTTCAATAACTTGTCGAACCAATCTATCCTGCATCTCTTTTGTGAACTTCTCTAAGTGACCATCCCGACCGTAGATAAACGAACACCTAGAAATTATCCAGCCCAAATTCATCAAATTGAGTTCTCCAAGAAGAGTGGAGGTCAAAAATCTATAAACGAATCATCAGCCTTACTTCTTCATGATAATTTCAGAAGCTCCTTTGCAAAAGAGTCTGTAACCTCCTCCTTGTCTGGGAACAACAGTGCTCATGCTCTTTCTCACTGAGTTGAATGTGTACACCCTGGTAAACATTTCTTCGGGCATGTCATCTCGGATTGTCTGGTAGTTCTTGTTCAAAGCTTGGACAAAGCCAAGAAGGGCACATTCAGTTTTGTTTCCAACTTGTTTTGGTAGTTCAGAGGGTTCTTCCGAAGGCTGGAAATAATACGACAACCAGTTTAGCTTTTGTTACTTCAAACGACATCAATACCACAAAACAATTTCTTCGACAAACACTCACCATTACTCGAGAGGTGTAAGCGGAATTAATGGCGATGGCTTGAATTAAAAGATTTCCAACATTAGGTGGAATGTCACTGAACTTTGGAGTTGTCTTTGATAATTTTTCGCAAATGTACGAGTTCACGACCGTCATTCGATTGGTCGTCAGCGTTCCCGTTTTGTCAGAGCAAATGGCCGTCGCGTTGCCCATCGTCTCGCATGCGTCCAAGTGTCGAACCAAGTTGTTGTCTTTCATCATTTTCTTGACAGAGTACGCGAGAGACAGAGTCACGGCCAGTGGAAGGCCTTCGGGGACGGCCACTACGAGAACAGTCACTCCGATGATCAAGTGTCGAACCAATTCGCTTGCGTACTTGCTTTCCCAGGGTTTTTCGTCGATGACGAACGTTTTGACACAGAACTGGGTCACTAGAATCACGACTGTGAGAACGGCGATTGTAGAACCTAAAAGGAAAAACAATTCGAAAACGAATAAAATCATGCGAATCGGACTATTTATACAACAGAGAAAATAATTTAAAACCATTCGAAAAAAACAACCCCGGGAATAAAGTAAAATCCCTTGGGTGACGATGCAATAAACCAGACACAAGACAAATGATCCTGGGAGATGGAAAAGAAAACCGTGGAAAAAAAAAAATAAAAATAAAAAATCCAATACGACAGGAATGTATCCCCACCGCCAGACACGATTCCGCGTTTCGAAAACCGGGAACGAAAAATCCGTTGGAATAAGGTCACAGATCAATACACTCACCTGCGTAACCGATTTGAATAGCAAGTTTAGTCAATTTAGCTTGAAGAACGGATTTTTCTTTCTTGTGAGACTCGTGAGGACGTTCCGCTTGAGGCTCTTTGTGATTCTCCTGCGGTGGTACAGGAGCTTTATCCACGGACAAAGATGCCGGAACACCTTGGTGGCTATTTCCCGTCACTGCAGACTCTTCGTCGACGACCGCTACAAAAATAAATAAATAAAATAACAAAACCGTGTAAGATAAAAAACAACCGGAAAGGGATTCAGATCCATAAACATATCAGAATCTTCGGCTATTAACTCAAATTTACGAAACCCATTTCCTTCCGACCCGAATTTTTGATTTAATTAAGGAATTGGCAACTTTCGGCTTTTTCTACATCTCCCAAGAGACTTAGGTTCGGCAAGATTTTGCCAAGCGTGACCTTTGTATAAACTATTTACACACTCTCCCGCTCTTGTTCTTCTAGTTATGGTTCATTCTTCCCCTTAGAATCATATAAAACCTAAATTCACCTCTTCTCCCTACCCAATGGCAACGCTTTTCATTTCAAATATTTATTCGAGCGCTTTTATTCAAACCGACAGGAAACAAAATCAAAAAGGAGCTGACTTCAACCCCCAAAACCAACAGGAAACATGATGCAATTCCAGTCATCACATTAGGCATAATTAAAAGGAAAAATTGGGGAAACTTCCGCCGTGAATATCGGAAATAATAATTGGGACACGGAATTCATTCGACGAGCAGTCAACACATCACCAAGTTACGTGCGAGAACAGGAAGAATCCATTAC
This sequence comes from Columbicola columbae, assembly GCA_016920875.1. Classification (NCBI taxonomy): domain Eukaryota; kingdom Metazoa; phylum Arthropoda; class Insecta; order Psocodea; family Philopteridae; genus Columbicola; species Columbicola columbae. The sequence goes on from JADMLL010000006.1 coordinate 12,256,688, forward strand.
GTTGTCAACGGCTTATGTTCCTCATATGAAATATTACGAAATGACATTTTTAAGAATTTCAAATTCTCTTCTAATTAAGTTTCAAAGAAATTTGAAAACTGTTTAACGATCTTAAAATTTCTTCCAGAATTTATACTCAACAACGAAGAAACGTGAAAACGCTGAGATACATGGAACACCAAACAAGGTCACCTCCTTTCATTTTATTTGTTGTTTGTAAAATATAACTCTTATTTATTAAATTAAAATATAAATAATATATTTATGGATTATTTTAAAACTGCGTTCCGTCAAATATTATGGAACTGTTCCCTGTGATTTTAAAAAAGCTCCGTGAACCAGTCTTACAGTAGTCACCCCCCCAAAATTCCCAATTTTACTGTATCCGAGTTTAATTTTAAATACTAGTCTTTCAAAAACTGAGTCGATTTGACTCACTATAAATTGTACTGCCGTATAAATATAAAACCCAGATTCTGTCTCGCACGAGTTTTTATGTCAACTACAGAGAACTACAATTTCCCACTGAATCCGTCATGAGTGTGCAATATTTATGAAATGAATTCCTCATAAAAGTATCAGCTTTCATAAAATACTTCTTTGTATTAACTCCCCTTTATAACTACCACCAAGCATGAGATACCATGCACTGGTTTTGTAGGGTTATGTCTAGGGCCTTGGTACTCAAGCTTTTTCCTTCCCGGGCCAAATTTCCATTGTGACCATTGCGACTGGGCCACACAACTTCTGTATATTGTCAGCAGTTTCTGAACACTTTCGTACTAGTCAAGTACTATAGTTCAGACTTAACAATGAGCAATCGACCTTTCACAATTTTCGTTCAATCGGCTTCCACTGAGCTGCAGTTTGAGTACCAAGGTTCTAGGGAGTGGACCAGCGTTTTATCCCCAGGAACAATTTGAATGAACCTCAAGGAGGACTGGAACTAGTGAAGAAGTATTCATAAAACAAAATGCAGGATCATAAAAGTTGCCAAATCCTTAAACCAAAAACCAAAACCGGATACCTGATTCCAAAAAAAAAGTTAATTATTAATCAAACCATTCTGTACATAAATTATTTTAATAAACAAATAAATTATTAATAAATACTAAAATACAAAGCATTTATTGCCGGATGATAAGGGCTGAAGGGGGGTAGGAGGAAACGAAGAGGAAATTTTCAAACTGGAACGAAAGGAAAGGATGGAAACACACGAAGTGAGAAATTAGCTTTCTACACATGCAATATAGGACGAAGTTAGAATTCCAAAAAATAAAAACCGAAGAATTCGACAAAAATTCGGACGAAAAATTTCAACCCTAAGGAAAGGGATGGAGAAAAGTTCCGGGGGAATCATTGGGCTGCCAAACAAAAAGTTTATGAAAAAGAACTCACGTGGAACCAAAAAAAAAGGTGAAAAAAATGCGGGAAGCGCTTTCCTATAATCTACCGATTTATACCGTGCCCCTCTATCATGCATATTTAAAAAGCCGGAAATAACATTCCTCTTTCTTCGAAAGCTCTTGGAAACTCTTCTTTCTTTTCGGGGGGAAAAATAAAACAAAATTGTTTGATTTCTACTATCGAGACTAACTTTTCACATGAAAACGAAACTTCGAAACCCCCGCCCTTCCCGTTGAAAACTTTTATTTCCATAAATTCTTCACGACTAAAGAAATCGAAAAGAAAGCTTTAACAACAACAACAAACAACACAAACCCCAAACTCCAAATTCAGGAAGTGATGTTAGTTTCAAATTTAATATTTAGGCCCTTCAAACCCCGTTCAAAAATCCTAACACTAGAAAAGCTAGACTCTCCATTCAGTGCCACCATTTAAATTATTATCTGGCTCATTATTAAGTTGCTTATTGATATGCTGACACAAAGAAATTTGAGTTTCCCCGAGAAAAGATCCTCCTTTAGTATTTCACTAATTCGACTAAAGACAAGACTAAATAGTACTACTTTTAGTGAAACTAAACCTATTTCCCTCAGATTCTCAACCTATACAACTATAGTCCTAAAGGCCAAGGGTCAGGAAACCTTTGGTACGTGACGTCATTTTAATGACCCGTGAAAGAATCTCGATATTATTTGAAATTCCTTCGCTCCGTTTAATAAAAATTTTTTAAGTAAAGAAGATAAATTTTTTTGAAGATGTTTCTCGCTTTGGTCATTTTTGGGCTTCGTTCATTCGAAATATAAAACTGTCAGAGTCACCTCGTGAAGGTGCTTTAACGATTGATACGTCAAGAAATTTGATATCTTTGGCCACGTTTCGCCACAGATGGTGAATGAAACGTTGTCTTAAATTTGATCCTGCAAGTACACACGTCTCTCAATTTATTTCTACTTAGAATTTTAACAGAGCCTAATCCTCGCTATATCAAATTCATCAATTTGTAAATTAGTGCCAATGTCAAGGCAACAGGATTCTTTAGATCAGGGTTGAGCAACCTTTTTGATCAACGGGCCAATTTAAATTTTTAAATTTTTTGGGTCCCACAAATTTGTAAGAAATCTTAATTTTGAGTAAAAATAACTCTAATATTACATTTTTGACAATAATATTGCATTTACGCCTCTCAAGGAACACAAGAATTGCTGAAATTGTCAGTTAACAGCTTACCAGTCTCACTGATTGTGTGACAGGAGGCAACACAAACAAGCACAGATGCGGTGCGTTCGCATTGCATGTTTGAACAAGTCGCCGGCAAGTGAGTAACTCGTCACAAAAAATTGTTTCGCTTTAGTATACACTATCATTTTATTATAATTAATTTTATAACAATATATTGTTGGGAGAAAGTCGATAAAGTCGATTTCAATGTTAGAAATACTCGACGGGCCTCATAAACATATTTAACGGGCCGCGTGGTGCTCATCCTGCTTTAGCTCGATTATGCTACCTCACTTTATCTCCTCACCGCTTTGTAAAACAATAAACCCCAAGATAAGAGTTACAAATTTTACAATTTCTGATTAAAATACTACTTAAGGGCTTATTCAAAAGATACAAACATAAAATCGTGATTTGGGCTCAACAAAATGAAAACCCCCCCAACAGCTAAATGTCGATAAACTACATAAACTTCACCTAACTCCTAAACCGCAGCTATAACTAATACAAACCTTAATTAACATAAACAGGATGGGAGGATCATTTCTAGATCAAAACTCAAATAAATAAATAAATAAATGAAGTTCGTGTTGCAACTTGATTGCAAAACGCAACAAACGCTGGTGCTAATTAAGAAACTCCACCACAGTTGCAAAAACAACAAAACAAAAAAAACATGGCAACATCGAGCTTTCACTTTTCCAAAAAAAAACTTAACAACAAAAATAAATAAAAACGTAAGTCACTTCTTCGACTGTAAAAACGTTCTACCAAACTACCAACTTAAACAACAAAAACAAATTCACTTATCATACTCCCTGTATCCCTGAATCCCTTCGTCAAAGAAAAACGGAAACGAGAACTAAGAAAACAAGGACGGACGGAAACCAGAGGAAAATGAGGATAGGGACTCGACATAATAATTAAAAAAAAGGTGTCAACGTATCAACAATAAATGCTGCTAAAAAATAAATAAATAAAATTATTATAAAACAAAATAAATAAATAAATCACCTGGTGAGGTCTTTTTATTCTTCTTCTTCTGCTTTTTGGCCTCTGAGGAAGGAGACGAACGGAGCGCATGCGATGCAAAAAGGAAGCATTCATTAGTCAAAAACGGTCAAAAAATCTAGTCATACGTACAAATCGATAAATAAATAAATAATTACACTAAATAATATATATATAAAATAAATAAATAAAAACGGTAGAAGCTGGAACTTCTGTTCTGTATATAAATCTATTCGTCGGATCGTTTTACATTTGTCTCTTGCTCTTATGATACATGTTCACACTCATCAAAACCGATCAACAAGCACATGATCGATAAAACATTATTGACGACATCAAACACAAAAGTAATAGACAACAAAAGCAAAGTGTTATTCTCACAAATGGATTAAACGTATACAATACATAATTAAGTATATTATTTAGGGAATTATACCTCTTCCGAAGTCAACGCGATCGATAAAAAGTTATTTTTGTACTTGGAGAATGAGTTGCTTATAAACACGTTTGTTTGTGCGTATGTGCTAACTATCATAACCCACGAATGGATTGATAGATTTAACTACAATCAGGTTTGGAGTGTCACTCATCAATAATTATTTTGTAGTTAAAAATATTACAATCAATGGAACATCTTTTAACAGTGCTCGAAATTTAAAGTCATCATAGATGAAATACAAGTTGACATGTTTCTTTAGGTAGTGGTAACCTCTTTTGGTGGGGTTTTGTTTTTGGCCAACTAGGGACCACGACGTTCTCAACTCATTTTCATTCCCATTTGAGGACTACATGAATTGAAAATATGTGGAATTATGAGTCAGCTACCTTACGTTTAAGGATTACTTGCTGACTGGACATTACTACCAAGATTGTGAGTCTTGGAAGGAATTTTTGGAGTGGAAGAAAAACAGGCTAAGAATTTTGGACACCCACGTAGGATTTGAACCACGGCCCTTAGAGTGTTAGGCGAGTACTCTAACCTCTCTCCTCTCCAACATTTTTAATTTTTACTCAACTCCCATAAAAACGACTACCTGCCCCCGAGAAAGGAACTATAAGCTGTCAGTACGACAAGAACTACGGGTCATCATACCAGTACCCAAAACCCAGGAGCTGAATGAGGAAAATGAGAAAAGCACCGAGAAATACGTTTGAAATAAAAAAAGGTAGAAGCGTGAAGAAGTAGAAGATTCCTTCCCAGAAGTGTGCATCATTTTTGAAATGAAACTCAACCAGAGTTCATAATCTGTAAAATGGATTCTTAATGGATTCTGTTTCGGAAAACAGGCCATCCAATCAAACTGTACTTTGCTGATAATGAAATTAATGTATTTATACTACAACACATTTCACAAAAGACTTCATAAATATCGAAAGACTCCTCTACAAAAATTCCAGCAAAAATTCCAGCAATACAAATACAAGAGCATTTAAAATGTAAAACCACCCGTTTGTATGTGTATATGTGTATAGCAATAACTCAAAAAACAAAATCAAAATAAACATTTCAAATAATAATAAAAAAAGTGATCAGCGGCATTTAAATAACTGTTTAAGCCGTCACTGTGTACTGTAGTTCGGTGTGTGTTTGTGTGCATTCTGTCGATGTCTATATACATTAAAACTTTTTGACTTTCACGTTCAAGTAGTATAAACTTTCATCTTCCAAAAAAAAATCAGAAAACCAAACCAACCAATACAAAAGTCTAGAGAGAGAATAAACGTCAACGAAACTAGGTGTTCAAACCGAGTCCAATTCGAACTCCCTCAACAGTTAACTAAGTCACAACAGAACAAAGGTCATTACAGAAGACATTCAAACAAAAATCGATTTTTCCCAACTCGACAGTGCACACCGACAATTCGTGTTGTAACAAAAACACAAATAAGAAAGAAAATAAAACGGAAACGAAAATTAAGAAACAGTCCGTCTGTCAGTCATTAATATCAATAGAAGACAATTCCGGCCTTTCAACTATGGAAAAGCATTTCATCTAAAAAAAAGAAAACAAATTAAGAAACCAAAACATCTACGCAAAAAAAAACACAAAGATTTCCAGCATTAAAACGTTCTATAAAAATTATTCCACCGCCTTCTTTCAAAATCTGCCAAAACCAAAACCCCAAATTTAAATTTTTAATGCTGTAAATCTGTGACACACTATCTAGACTACCCATGAAGTGAATTATTACAATATTACAAGATTAATAACAATAAGACAATAGTGAACGAACAAAATTCTTGATTGTCAACTGACTTCTCCAAATTCGAAATTTCTGAAAATAAGGCGACAGAACCAACAAACAAAAAAAAATCTAAACACCAATTAAGTGAAGAAAGATAATGAATCAAGCAGAAGACACGATAAGGCCAATTCCAATTCAAAGTAAAATTGAAGAGAGCAAGAAAGAACAAAATACGACGTACACAAGCGCAAAAAATTAATTACTCGCCTAAGAAAAAAATTTTCTTTTTCAAAAAAAGAGAGCACTCATCAGTCGGAAAAGCTCAAACTTCTTAAAACGACTCTCTATAACGAGTTCCGCTTAAAGGGTGTGGCATAATTTTTGAAAATTATCCTGCGACGAGAAAAACAAAATTTTCCAACACGAAAAGCTTCTTTTCCATCGAGTTAAAAGCTGTTTAGGGTAAAAAGCTGACAAGTCCTCAATTTCCCTCTTTCACTTCCAAAGCCGGAACTCGATTTCATTTCCGCTTAGCATGCAACATTCGTACAATGATTTTTCAAACACCCGTTCGAGAAGCAGTTTTTCAAACGAATGCAGAGATGAGAAATGCATAACCGCCGCCTGAGGGGAAGAAACGTTTCCATACACCACTAAGACCAAAAATTTTTTTTTCTTTTCCCTCTTCGAGAATTCATTTGACAATCAATCATCAAACAACGCCATTTCTGAGTATTTAAACGACAGCAAAAAAAAAATTTTTTTTAAACAAAATCCCACGCATAAAAGACTATGACAAAATTTATATGAACATTTCATTTTGCTACGATTCATTGATCCTCGTTACTCGAAATGCCGTTGTTTTACTTCAAAAGGTTTTCTCACCGTTGATTTTACGAACAGACGGTGATTAATGACTGGGAAAACTCGTTATATTAGAAATAAGGGATTAGAAAAAGGCGGGGTTTGGCGTTGTCGAGTTTTTTCTCTCTCTTTCGCCTAGCAGGCAGAATTCGAGTGATTAAGATTTCGACAGGTAGAAGTGTCATTGACGTGATAAAAACCTTTACTGAGAAATCTCACACGCTTACAGGCAGAAGTTTTTGAGGGAAAATTTTTTGTTTAAAACCCCAACCCCCATCCCCCAAAATGAAAGTCTGATTGCAAACATCCAACAGCTTTCAAAACTGCATTTTGATACCATCCTTAATGAGAAATAAATAAATAAATCAATAAACAATTATTAATGTCATCAAACGACTATAAACTCAATTTTTATTGGGCTATCTGCTGATCAGAACACCTCCCTCACACTACGAACCTAAGTTTATTGATTACTAAAGTGTGAATTAGTAGACCCTTTCCTACTAGTTGAAATGTATAAATTTCACGTATTCATACTGTTCAGGATTGTATCCTATAGTAACTAGTCACTATAATCCAATGATAAACGATCAGCACTTTCACTACTTTTCATTAGATCACTTAATCCATCGAAGAACTTTTTGGGTTGAAACACCATTTAAATCTTATCTTCTATGAAGTCATCTACTCATATTTCTACTACGGACCACTGTATAAATATAGCAAATAAAGACGCTATAGGCTATCTCGTAGCGTTTGGAAGACTCAGAGAACTAGAAACTACATAGATTCTTGAGAACCGATTTTATAAATAAGACCTAACACGAGATTCTTAGAGAAAATAAAGTTTATCACGAGCTTTGATGTTTTCGGCAATTCCAAAACACCATTTTCCGTGACAGAGATCGAATCGTATACCCCACCACCCAAACTATAAAAATATATCGGCGAGAATATTTTGAGTTTCGTTTCCACTCCGAACACGTGACACCAAATAAAATTGAGTCAAACAAACTTAATGAAAACTCCTCCACTCTAACACATCTGCCTGCCTATAAAAACTCAACAACGCCTTTTATTATTAAAAATATTAAAACAAACACAAAAAGCAAAGATAGACAGAAGTCAAACAAACATAGTTGAACATAAAATGTTGCATTGTTTCCAACGTTTCCCAATCATTCAAAATTTTTCCTCCCGACGAAAAAAAAAATTCTGCTGACCGCTTGACTGGTGACTACCAAGCAATTACTTAAACATGCAGTAATCATTCAACTTTTTCGACAAAGTTCTCATCACCAACTATCGGAAACAATGCAAAAACGAAAAGGTGCATGTAACATAACCAATAAGACTACTCTACAAAAGAAAACATATCCCATACATCACCTTTCCCAAAAAGCTGGTAAAAGAAAAACACTAAAGGAACACGAAGAATATTGAAGAAGTCCTCAAACGTGCACACAGCTTTTTCTCGTTTAACGATGCAACAATTCAAACATTCTTTCTGTAGAATATGACCGGCATCGAGATTTGAACACGACTATACAACTCATCAACAAAACAATAATACGTCACCGCTATTTAACGACAAGAGACAACATCCATACTATGACGTACTACACCCCTACCTTCCATCAGAAGACCAGTATTATGTCTTTGCCGGGCTGACGAAGAATACATTATACTCGGAAACATTTAAAAGCTCTGCAGATCGAATCATCGACCGGCATCATGCAGAATGTGTGCCAATACAACAACAAAATTCTGGGTGTACGCGAACTGAAAAAAACACTTCGACGAGACAAAAAAAAAAAATTTCCTCGGAACACGAATCTCCAGCATGCAAGTATCCTTAAAGCCTCAAAATTCTACGACACACGGATACATTTATACATAATTCTAAGCGGATATACAACAGCCAACATTTATGTAGCGAACCACACTTACGAGTCTCATAACGTAAGTGTAAACATAAAAATAAAAATAAAAACTAAACATTCGGAAAAATAAAATATTTAGACACCGAGAAAGGTGAAGGAAATAAAAAGAGACAGAAGAACACAAAAACTGAGACAGAGAAATGGCGGGAAAACGAAATAAGATGGCGAAGAGGACGAACAAAAGATAACCTTCCTAAAATTACTACGCGCTACCTTACCTTTACGCTTCTTCTTGATCTCGGCTTCGTGTTCGTCCACGGCTGCTCCTAACAAAGTGAATATGATACCCGCCTGAGAGTTGACACCGACAGCAGCTACAAGCATTTTCCCGCTTCCTTCCATCACGTGAGTCCCTATTTTTATTAAACAGACAAAAAATAAATCAGCAACATATATATTACACCTGAAAAAGGAGGAAATTAAAAGACGAAGAACAAAACCCTGAAAACACAACATCCCTTTTCCAGGTTGTACCTGTCACCTGACATGAAATACCCATCGATATCTCATCTACTAAAACAATATCTTTACGAAAAATTTAAAATTTTCCATTGTACCTGACAGAACCATGGGATCGACGTTCTCTCCCTTTTTCACGTGATCTGATTCTCCGGTCAGCGACGATTCATCTACTTTTAAGTCGTTGCTTTGTATAAGGATGCCATCAGCGGGGAGTAAGTCTCCATATTTGATCTAAAAGAATAAACAAACGAGAATTTAAAAATTTATTTATTTAATTATTCTCCTCTTAAGAGGAAAACGAGTTTATGGGTTAACCAAGAATAGTATACAGTATATCGCTGATTATATGAGCTTATTTTTGCACCGCAAAACTATTCATTTCAGTTATATAAACTAATATTTACATAGTATTTATTAATTTAATTTATTTCCTATAGTTTTAAACAGTTACATATTAAATTTTTATATAGTGTAGTTATAGTGTTATAGTTTTAAATATATTTATATAGTAATTTTGCTTATTTACTGTTTCAAGTTAATTTTTAAATTTTTATCTCCAAACTGTATTGGTCTACGCCCTTCTTCTACACTGTGCTGTTATTATCTAGTCCCTTGGTACTCAAACTGGGCCCACCAAGCTCTACTGAGTGGCCCAGTGGAAGCCGATTGAGTGAAAATTTTGTGAAAGGTCGATTCCCTCATTGTTAAGTCTGAACTACAGTGCCTGACCAGTATGAAAATGTTTGAGCGTGTGCTCAGAAACTGCTGACATTGCTTGCCTCAACACATATTTATGAGGCAATATACAGAAAATACAGACAGAAACATGATGTACATACAGATGATGTCCTAAGGGTGGACTGTATGCGTCGAAAGCTGGACTTGTAAAATCTGTTTTTCTGGTACGTCGTGTGTTTCAGTCGTAATGGTCGCAATGGAAATTTGGCCCGGGAAAGGAAAAGCTTGAGTACCAAGGATCTAGCCGTTTGTACCAGTTACTAATTTAGTTACTCTTGTAATAACCGTTATTTAATTATTTATTAATACTATTACATTTATTTATTTATTACTCTGACTTCATTATTGTTTTGTTTTACGCCTTTTCCCTCTGCGACTTTATGGCGTGCGTTACAGTCATCAGTACACTGTTTTAACTAGTTTCTCTGAATCGCATTCAGAGCTACAATATGCTTATTATGCGAATCAGCTACCTTATACTGCTGACTAAACATAAATACTGAACGATTGTGAACTTTGGAGCCAATTTTTCGGTGAATAAACACAAGTAAAATATTGTAGATAATGGAAAAACGGCTGAAAAACAAACCGGATAATTTTTATCCAGGTGGGATTTGAACCCACGACCCCTGGGATGGTACCCTTTTTATTTATTTATTTAGTTTTGATGCTTTTGCGTGTACGACATTTTTCTTCTTCCCACCTGGTATTATATTAGCTCATCCCAAAATGGGTGAACAGTTTATGTTTTTAATTATTTTAGTTGTAAACAGTCAAAAACACCTTCGACTGACCCCAACTACTATCAGCAAACATAAATAATTGATTTAAAAATAAATAAATAAAAATCTCCACACTCACCTGACATATATCACCTACAACTATGTCTCCGACGGAAATTTGTTTCACTTCGTTCTGTCTAATGACTGAAAACTTATGTTCTCCTTCTATTCGAGATTGTAGGCCACGGAATTGCCGTTCTTTTTGATAATCGTTAAAGGCAGTGACAATAACGACTACTATAACAGATATTAAAATGGCGAGACCCTCTATCCACCCCGTCTCAGTTTCACCCTCATCCACACCGGGGCCTGAAAGAAAACCAAAAAACAAAAATTTTTTAAAAAAAGCCCACAACAAAAATCACATAAATTATTGTTAATCTTGTATTCGTGCCTGAATTAATGGTACGATAACAAAATATTAAGGCGGGGGATGTAAGTGGCGGATTTTTAATCAAAAACGTGCATTTTACGCAAGCATGTACCAACGATATTTACGTTTCTAGTGGAAAATCCCCCAGCCCCAAAAGCCCTACACGAAGCTCCACCAAATCCGCTTCATTTTCTTTTGATTATATTTTGCTTAAATTCCAAAAAAAATTATCTTCATTTATGAGGAGAACCTGATTCCGCATTCAGAAATATCTCACGTGAAATATGAATATGTAAATGTTAAAAACAAAAAAAAGAAGAAATAATTCGTTCGGAAAACCCAGAAAATTATTTTTCCGCGTAAATATTTATGAGTATAAAAAAAGAAGGAAAACAAATTTTTTAATTCCGGTCAGATGTCAATTATACAAAACAAACTCTTTACCCAGACGACTGCTGAGTCCACTGGCTCATTTAAAAATTTTTTATATACATCGGTGGCGGTGGTTTAAATCCCGTTTTTCACTATTTTTTGAGTATAACAGGATGTGGGAGGAGGACTCGAACTCACGATTATTGCGTCCAAGTCAGGAACTTAACCACTACACTACTCCTCCCACTTATCTTATACACTCATACCTCGCTATACGGCCGCCTTTATACGGCATTTCGCTGTAACGGCCTTCTTCAATTATGGCAATTTTTCGATATACGGCCTAAAATGTTTCGATATAACGGCCAAAATGTGTCAAAAGTACCGGTACAGAAGTTAATATCCTTCCCGAAATTAGGCAAAAAATTTTGGATCCAGAACACGATCTCGGCTTTGAAGGTTTGAACGAATGTCATGTGCTTCATCTACTTAAAGCTGATACGGAACCTCTTTCACATGAGAAACTCATTCAGGTGCAAGCGGAACCGGCATTTTATGAAGAGACAGAGCCTGTTGTATCCAAACAGTTAACATCAAAAAATTTGTCCAAAGATTTTTGCTGTTTCGAACAAGGAATAAACATCCTCCTTGAAACCGATCCTGATGTCGAACGTAGCGCTAAAGTTTCTTGAGAAAGTAACTCAGCCATTAGCTGTTAGAAATAGACAAGAAGGCTAGACCAACAATGTTGGACAATTTCTTAGAGTCAGGCCCATCCTTACTAGCGAAAAATAATGACGACAGTAATCTACAGGTTTTCATTTCTTCATCGTCTTCTGATCAAAGCCATTTTAAAAATTATGTATGTGTACATACACATATTTACGGCCAAGTTTCGTGGAACGCATCTAGGCCGTAAAGCGAGGTATGGGTGTATATATTATTAATAATATATAGTTAGTTAATTTCTATTATGTGACTGAAAGTAATACACAGTAAATGAAATTTCAAACTACAGTGGAACTTCAATAACGAGTTTAATTCGTTACAGAGTTTTACTCGTAATGCGAAACAATTTTTCCCATATAAATCAATATAAAACAGAATAATGCGTTCGAGGCCGAAAAAAAAAGCACTAAAAAAGTAACTTTTAGTATTTAGTATAAGAAAAGGAGCTTGATAATGTGAAAATAAAAAAATTTTGGGTGGTAGTGAAGAAAATAAGACAGATCCAGAAAGATTTAACTTGAATCTGCCCCGATTCGGAGTTTTCTCTGTCTGGGGATCCCCCATGTAAATGTCGACAAAAATTGCTCGTTATGAGAGACAATTTTTTTTACAATTTATGTTGCTCATTATGCGAATTTCTCGCTATGAGAGGTTCCACTGTATTTTAGTATCAATTTTATTTCTCGTGTGCATTATTTTTGAAATGAATTTCCAGCGAAAGTGTGCACGATTATGAAATGACTTCCTCACGAAAGTGTTCGTTGTTAATGAAATTTATTTCTTAGCATAGAATTTATATAATTAAGTATATATAGAATATTTTATATGCTTCAAACTGTTGAAATTAGGATTGAGACGTTAAGAAATTATTTCTTGGGGGGGTGAGAAAGAAGCAGAAGCCCAACCTTTTTTTGAGTTTTTCCTATTTCCCTTTGGAAATTTCAACAGCAACATAATTTTTTTTAAATTATCAAAATGTCTCCCTCCACCTCTCTCTCTGTGCTTAATTAGTATTCAAAAACGTCTTAGATAAACTGCAAAATTTAAAAACAGGCGAAGGGTTGCATTTTGGAAAGCAGCAACGACGCGATTAAAAAGTAATTTCCGTGAAGCATATAGTCCCTATCCATTTTCTTTAGGGGGTGAAGGGAGATGAGAGAGAAAAGGTTTGTTAGGAGCTTTCAAAGTTTGGAAGTCTTAAAAATTTCCCTTTCAAAGGTGTGTAATAAACTTTGGTCAAACTGAGGGGGTGTTTTTTTAAAAAGCTCAGAAAGGAGCATTGTTGTCCAATTAGGGCATTTTAAAAAGCAACAATAGTGAGTTGTTTGATGTTTAAACGGTTCACCACTTGAATGGCAAAGATTTTGTGAGATGAAGAGCTTTTTCATTGTTTAGTCCCCTCAGTTATAATAGACCTATTGAGTCGAACATTTTTTTGGTGTGTTAGGCTGTTATATTCTATTTATACTACAACCTCGTCGTTAAGTTTTTTATTTAAGTGGGTTTTGAGTACTCATTCTGTTTTCACCCTTGAGTATAACAAGATGTGGGAGGAGGGTGTAACTCCCAACCATAACTTCTCCTAGTAAGCCATGAAGCATTGCACACCTTCATACAAATTTCGTTTCATGGATTTTACACACAAAACATTTAAATACTAACTTTCACGAAGAACTTTATTTATAGACAGTGCACACTTTTGTCGCCAACTCCTTTCATAAATAATGCACACTCACTTTTCACACAATCATTAAATAAATCCTTTGAGGCATTTCCCTTAGTTATAAACATTATTTAAATACTTTCTTGTTATACCACATCAAAAACATCCAAACTTCACTACAATAAACCAATCATCCCACATTTACACTTCAAACCCAAGTATAATCAATTGTAAACGAAATTGGTTCATATACTCCCGAATGGGCACATACACAAGACCACACATACTACCCTAGTTTTCCATACATAGACCCTATACCAGAGGTGGGGAACCTTTTTACCATTAGAGGCCACATTTAAATTAGGCACCAATAAGAGAGGCCGCATAAGCTGATTGACCTAAGAAAGTGACTTTTGTGAAATTCTTATAGTTTTTCTATAGATTTAACAATTTATTGCATTATATTTGGATCAAGCTTCGTAACACACAGCTTTAATTGATCCTCTAATTGTGCATCTGTAACTTCATACATGAGAGAAAATGTTGTCTCGCAACAGTAGGTACTTCCCAAGCAGGAAAGTAAACGGCGAGTATGTTCTCGAAGGCACGGATATTCAACAGCATTTTTCTACATTTCTATGGGATCCTTTTCAGCGTATTCTGACGTCATGTTACAATATGACTGTCTTTGGCGGGATTTTTCGCGCAACTGTCATGGCGTTGATGTACAATAGTTGTTTGAAACGAACTCTACCTTTTTGTACTAGGTGGCAAAGGCCCGCACAAGAACCTCACGGAGGCCGTAGGTTCCCCACCAATGCCCTATACTATTGAACCTTATCTTAGAAATTTATATAATGCATATAGGCTTGCGTGCGAGTGTGAACTTATAGGTATGCATTAGCTGAACTTTTATAAATTGTATGCGACGACCTTCAAATTTACATAATCCTTAAATCCGTGTGTGTATATATTTATTAGAAAATTTCACTTCAAAATGCAATTTAACGTTACATAATTACTAATTCAATTTTCGTCTGGCACATAATTAAAAATTTTCAATCAAAATTATACAAAATCGTTTCTTCAATTTCATTTTAATTAAAAACTAAAAGCTCATGAACAGCTCTCAAACCTTTCAATTTTCCTAAGCTCGCTTGGAAAGCAACACACAACCACAAAACCTAAAAGCTTTAAAAAAAAAAGGCGAACATGACTAAAACTAAGAAGGCAGTCGAGTTAAGAACACCAACCCCTCAAAATTGTCTTCGTCCATTCATAGAATAAAGAAAAGTGAATCTGAGCAATGAACAGGAAAAATTTTTGGCCTCCGTTCAAAGCAAAGGGTTAAAAACGAAGTTCAAAAGAGCAAAGGTGACAAATGGGTGTATCGTGGGTGAGTGAAAACTTTCCGAACTCCCTTGACCGAGGGAATAGATGATGAAAACCGCAGTGTCGGACTTGCCAAGATAGAATAAGATGGTGAGGAGTAAAAATGACAGCTAGAAGAATTGTAGTCTGTCGAACGACAGGATTGATGGCGAACGTTTTTTGGAAATTGAAATCGAATGTCGTACATTTGCAAAAAAAAACCCTCACTCGATCAATCAATCAATCAATCCGAATCTATCTTTTTTTCCTTATCTCTCGAACGTAATTTTTTCTTCGGCTCTTCTAATTTATAAATTAAGTATAACGTTATAATCGCTTTCGTCTTTCTTTTAATTAAACTGCCATTGCGTGATTTTCGAGAAACTTTTTTTATGCGATCTTGATGGGTTTACAAAAACGAAAGACAAATTCGCGAAGTTTATTTACTGCCCTCATTCCAATTTCCCGATTGTGTCTGAGATTGATTTAATTCAAGCAATACCGCTCGGCTGTCAGCTTAGATTTAAAGTGATAGGTTACAATTCAACCAACCGGATTCTACACGTTCCTGCCTTATTTCAAAAATAATGCACAGCTTTCATAACTCAAATCTGAATCTGAATATAAAAAGACATGTCACTAAGCATACATCTTATTTTTAAAAATTTCTCCCAGACTTAAGACACGAATCAGAAAATTTTAAATTTAAAAACCAAATAGCTACTGATAAGAACCTTCAGACCTGAATAGTATTCCTTTCCTAATTATAATCGAAATGGATGCCGAATTGGGTTTAAATCAGCTAGTCATTTTTTGGGTTACGCTTTTACAAACACACCCATAAGTTCTTTTAACCCATTAACGCCCAGGTATGAAATCGAAATTTTTTGAAATCCTTTTAAAGTCTGGCGTAAAAACTCAGTGTCCTCGTTTGAGGACACTAAAATTTAACTGTGGCTCATTTCGTTTTGGTTGAAATGCCGATGATAAGTGTTTTATGGCTTCTACATCTTGAGTGTCTGCTAATTATTTTCCTCAGCGATACCCGCAACAGGATTTGAGGAAAATAATATTTTCTGGATCGATGCATTTCAGTGAAAATCATGTTCCTCTATTCTGCAACTGATTATGATTATATACACATATGAATAATTACATATATATAATATATATATACATATAATTTGTTATATTTATAATACATATGAAGTTTTGTTTATCTGTCACTGTCCCAGCAAAAACGAGCAGAGCACTACCCGTCTCAAACGAGAAAAAGAAAAATGTGCAACGTCGCCAACTTTAAGCTGTTAGCATCATCAGGGCTTCAGCAAGACTGGTGATGCTAACAGCTGAGTTAGCGAAACGTTGGAAATTTTCTTCCTGTAGGGTAGTCCTCTGCGTGTTATTGGTGGGACAGTGACGCGGTTTGTAATCAACTCAAAAACTTCATATATGTATATAAATTATACAAAACGACCACGAAAGTATAAACACTATTATGTCGGCTGTTAATGTTTAAAAAATTCCTCCAAAAACATAACCAAAGGAGCTCAAAAAAAATCCTAAAGTTAGTGTTCTCATTTGAGGACGCAGGGCGTTAATGGGTTAAGTTTATATACAATTTATTACAACTTTATAAACCTTTCAAACTCATTAAACGAATAAATTAAAAAATAAAACAATCAGGGAATTGTTTGAAAGAAAAAACCTGACCAACAAAAAATTGCATAAACATACATAAATTTACATCACTATTAAATTTATTAAAGTGGAGAGCTCGAAAAAAAATCGGAAAAGTAAAATTTTCAAAAAAAAAGTGTAAAGTCGGTAAATAAAAAAAAAAGTTTCAATATATTCTGCGAATTTTTTCAATTTATTTTAAAAATCGAGAAGAAAAAAAAGAAAAACTGGGGAGGCAAACTTTTACCGGAAAAGCGCAAAGTTGACTCCGCAATTTTTTTTCTTTCTTTCATTTTCATTTCCTTCTCCTTGCTTAATTTATTGTCAAAAGAAAATTTCTCTTTTTTCATTTCGGGGAATTCTTATTTGCAAAATTTATTGTCTTAAAACACGGAATTTCATCTCTAGTCATTTCGTCAAACAAACCGACCACCCTACACCTGCCTCCAGACAGCCTACACCTTGTCTGACAGACCTTCGGGCGACTAACCGGAAAACTTTTTACAAGACATGAAAAATTTTGGTTTTATTTTAGTCTAGACCAGGGGCGGGCAATATTTTTGATCAACGGGCCAATTTAAATTTTTAAATTTTTGGCGGACCGCACATAAAATAGAAACTAAAGTAGAAGGGACGCACAAATTTGCAGCACATGAACTACGCGACTAGTTTAGACTCTTCTGTAGACTATGCATCTATTATTCTAGTAAGTAAAATCCACTTTACACTTCTCGACCGTCAAAACGTGATTGTAGCGGGCCATGTATTAATACTATCCATGTGGACAAACCCAAATACTTTCCTGGGTCGGAGTTAGTCCCAGGCCGTACTTTGCCCATCATTGGTCTAGACCACCAAAACAAGACCGCGGCGCTGGGATTAACCTCTTGGAACCTCTCAGGTTCATTTACACGATTTATAATGCGGAAGTGGATCCAAAGAATCAAACAAAACATCCTTGATGATAACAAGGCTGAGAAAAACTTAAAGATGGCGCTTAGTGCAAAATATTTACAAACACTACAACCATAACCATTACAATATTTATTAAATCTCAGTGACACCGTTTCCCTGGATCTCCGAGTATAATCGTGATGTAATGAATCTCATTCAACATGTCACCACCGACAAAAAAATTTCTCTTAAACACTCCTCACTAAATCAAATTTTCTTTGTGTTACAAGTCAGACAACATAGAAACACAAAACATCTCTCAAAACAACCCCACTTCCCTTTACAAAAAATTTTCAGCTCAAGGATGTGCAAAAGCTAATTTAAAAGCCTAAAACTTACTAACCAAAGATACGGGAGGCTCAAACTCTAGCTAGCAAGGAACGTCTTCGTCTACTTCGGACTTTCATAGGGGACAACTACATCCTCATCAAATCATCAATCTACATGAGATCAGACTTTGCTAATTATTTATCAACTATGATCTCTTACAATACTATGACTTAAGAGGCAGGTTATATAAATAAACTACGATGAGGAGACACACTACAAACTAATCAGTGATGTGATGGAGGTGTTTTGGTGAAACTATTTAAGACCATTACACATTACCTGGTTCTATAGGTTCCAGGATTCCAATTTGAAAAAACAAAAATAAACACATAAATTGGATAAGAAAATATGTTATGGAATTAATTATTTATGATAAATAAGAAAACGACTTATCTAATTTTAAACTCGACTACGAAATTATACTCTTACTAAATGAAATACGCTTTCACAGGATTTGGTAATTTTCCAAAACAATTTCCCTCTGTAATAAATTCAATTAATAAATAAATAAATTATCTCCCAAACTGAAACACGGCTTTCAAGTAGTTTAGCCTATTTTCATTCTCTAAAAAAAAAATTTTAAGACCTTCAATTAATCGATTTATCAAACTTATACTATCCCTGAAAATATATAAGAACCAAGGTCTTTTAGCGAATCCCCAATTTCTAGGAACAATCGCCAGAGAATCTCATTAATAATAAAAATTTTTAGGACTTTTACTTAATGTTTGTTTACTTGTAATTTTATATTTATCACCGTCGATTCAATATTAAACAGATGGCCTTAACCGCGGTGAAGTTCGGTCATCAGTCATACGTGTGCTGGCTTTTCCCTTCGTTTCCTTCCTTAAAACCCTTTCCCATTTTCCCATCCCCACGGTTTGAGTTATATTTTGAATTTTCCAAGCAAAAACTTTTTCATTTAATTTCCTTGAGTCACCTTTTTCCCTCCGTGAATTATTTGATCCGAAACTTTTCGATTATAAACCAGAACCGTTTTCCGCTTGGAGGAAACTTGTCTCCTTCTCTATTTTTAGAACCCTCCCTGTGTATGAAAGGTAGAAAAACTTCTTTACTACGGGAAAAAACCTTTTCTGTTGGAAAATGTCACTTTTGTGGGAGGATATCTAAATCAATCTCACAAATAAAAATTTCCCCAAATTCCAAATTCCATTACTCAACTTTGACACGTTCCTACAAAAACCAAAAGAAATTTCAAACCCAAGGAACCCGAATCCTCAACTCCAATTTGACCACCCAACCTTCTGTGACAATGACACCCCCATCCCCAACAGAAAGCACATCACCTAATTTTTCGATATCGGCTATTAAAAAAATCGAAAATACCGACGTTGCCGCATTTTCATTAGAAATTCATTTCCAAAATGACAACCTTGGATCGTAACCCAGACAAATTCCCGACCCCCACCCCACCCCGAAATCGATTCCAACGTTTACGTCAATGGCAAAATGTAATATTTTTGTTATTCTTTTGTGGATGTTTCTTTTTTTGCGAACCCGCCGACATTTTCGAAGAAAACACAATCGCTCATAAAAACGGGCCCGACAGATTCGACCCCACCCCCAAATTCCGCGTTATTCTGGGATTCCTCCGTGGTAAAAATACGTTCGGCAAACAATTTCTAAATGGAATCGTCGCGGCGACCGTTCTTATTCATCCGTCACATTTAACTCACGTTCTGACGGACGTTTTCTCCCTAAAATAAACCGAGCCGTAGCGAAATTGAACTTAATACAAAAACGAAAAATTTTTCTCTTTTTTTTAAGTAATTAAAAAGATATAAAACCAAAGTGAAATAATTGGCAAACAAAAACCGAGAGAGAAAGTAAAATAAAACAAAAAAAAGTGAATCCGTCGTTTCAAAGACAGCCCAGCAACTAATTGCTGACGCAAAAAAAAAACCTTTTAATGGAATTGTTCACGCTTTTGAAACCACCATACTCATCGAATGGGCCCAAATCCAAAAAAAAAGTTGAGCGATATTTTAGACAAAAATCAATCGACTCCGTTCCAAATTAATTTCCAAAACCCCCAAGATTTTGCCGTTGACAAACGTAAATCCCATTTCCCACCACCTCCCGCCTCTTCCCATAATCAGTCAGAGAGATGTGACTGACGCAATCGGCTGACCATATAAGAAACTGATGTGAAATGTTGCGGTTCCTCGATCTCAACATTTGTCTTCAAGTCGCGAACCCATTACGAAAGATAGTATCTCTTGGATTTTCCAGAATCCCAGACCCAGTTTGAAACTTTTCGCCGTTTGACAGATTAATTCGGCCAATCAAGATCCCCTGCGAATTCGTAATGGTCCCTCGCCATGTTTCCTTCCTCCCATTTCTTTTCTTCCAATTTCCCGTTTGAATTATTGAAAGAAAATCTTCTAAACATAAGACTACTCTTAAAAACCTTTCTAACAGGAGGACCAAGTAGTCAACAACCAAATCTGTTTTTAATTAATAATAAGAGTAATCAAACAAATGAGTTCCTTACCGACGTCGGATTCAGGGTGATAAAACGAGAGGGCGAGGGAGACTATGGCAGCGATTTCGAGAATAATAAGCGTCATATCTTGGAGAGCTTCCCATACTAATTGGAGGAAAGTCTTCGGCGGTTTGGGTGGAATTGTATTCGACCCAAACGTTTCTCTCCTATGTTCTATGTCTACTTTTGCGTCACTAAGACCTGTAAAAAAACAAACGAAATTTATTAAACACTTTCAAATAACAACTATAAATATGACTCAGAATGGAGGAGTAGATCAGCCAGCTTTTTGTCAAAGAGAATGTTCAAATTTTGCACAGGACATGAATTTTGGTTACCACTTTCCCTTAACTTCCTCCCTACACCCTCACCCTCGTAGGCTCAGAATCTGTATTATTTCTAAACAGTGACTTAGCTCACAATAGATCTACACATAGGCAAAATCAGTAGAAACAACCCAGTACCATGGAAGTTTGCTTAGTCCAAACAACATGACTCGAAAAATCGACACGTTGACGTCACCCCCCCTTCCGCACTAATCACTGAGACCTTATTTAAACGGTGACATCAATCCGACAATGCCGTCAGCAAACATAAGCCAGCAAAAGAATGACAATCACGATCTTAAAATGAGGTGATTTCATTCTTCGAAACTCAATCCAAAAGCTACAAAAAGAGTTTTTGAAAAATAAAAACCACAATTTTGGAGTAAGCAAAAAGAAAGTTTTTTCACTTTGAGCTCGAGAGATCCGTGCCAAAATCGTAAAACATGATACAATACCAAAGCATAAACACGAAAATATTTGCCTGCATTCCCTACTAGTACACATATCGACAAAATATTCTAAATAAAATTTCTAGTAAACTTTCACGTGTTTTGATTTCGAAAACGAAAGGAACATCGCCCTTGCTATCCAACCCATTATAGTGAAATTCCCACAGCACATAGTCATTCTACATCCGTAATACTTTAATCCGTAGGAAGGTAATAACGTCCCTTAACGGTAGCAAAAATGGTATAACTCAAAACCCGTTGAGGTGTTCTCCCGATCACAAGGGAGAGGAAAAAAAAAATGTTCACGTCTTAGCAAGACATTAAATTTTATTTTATATTTCCACCCACTCGTAAAAAGAGATCACTTCAATATTAAACGACCATAATATTCGCATAAAACATAATCAGGTTCGGATTTATTTTATTTTATCTAACCCTCTCCAAGTTCTTGAGAAATCTTTCATTTCCCTCCTGATCTATGATAAGGCGAAAAACCGATCCAAGCCGAAAAGATCGTCCAACACTTCCCAAAACAATTCCTATCGGCCCAACGCCAAAATAACACATTCATCATTCGGTGGAAATTCTTTTTCGAGTAATTAGTCATTCAAGCCTGTGTCAGTTTTAAAATCTTCTGTCTCGACGAGCCAGAGACTACATATAAAATGACGCGACATAAAAAACGATTCATCCGTTCGAAAATCCCTCCGCCATGACTAATGTATGCAGGGACAGTTATGCAGCTACAATTAATACGTCATCTTCGTATTACGTAATAATTATGTTCCGTCCTAAATATGCGTGAGAGTGTGAGCTAAAAAAAACATGGCGAACCTTGTCTAGAGATGCATTAATCGATTCGCTAATGAATGATCTTAGGATTCGACGAACGGTTCTGTCATCGATCCGTTCAATCGCATTGAGCCGAGACCCAAATCGGAATCCCATTAAAATATTTTTAATCAATCCAATGGGATTCCGAACAAAAACCTTTTCAGCTCTTCGCATTGAAATCTATTTTTCTTCTCTCTGACAAAGAGCTTTGAACGAACCTTAAAAGGTTTTTAGACAACTGAATAAAAGAAAATTGAAATCCCTGCCAAACTGAGTGTCTCTCTTCGGATATTTACTAAAATATTATTTTAAAAAAAATTGATTAAGGGTTATTGATCGCTTTGAGGATTCCCGGAGTAGATGGAAAATAAAAATCAGACCTAACTCTAATTGAAACGTCGCCGACGCAGCTGATATTTCTCAAGCTCTGATTTATAAAAAGAAGGAAAAGTAAAAACAAGCCGAAGAGAAGAAAAATGTTTGCATGCAAGTCACCCAGCAAAAAAACATTTTCTTTCTGGATAAACAATGACGATGGGTAACACTTGACAAATCATTTCCAATTTGAAGAAAAAGGCTCAGTGCCTCCTTTAATCAATTTGAAGTCTTTCAGTGGCTTCAATTATATGGAAATACTGAAAATGAAATTGTGGTAAGTACTATAGTAATAACTGATATCGATTTGGGGTCATTTTATTTCTTTTTTAATATATGATCGGATATAAACATTACTACAAACCTTCATTGGGATGTGTGTACAATTTCTTACACAACTCTTGTACACCTCCATATTCGTTAACCTTCTGTACACCCTCCCTGCCACGGTGTTCCATGAGCTCCCGCAGCTGCTTGAGGGTGATCCCATACTGGGCTGGCCGGCCATCTATCGTAGCCATCCCGGCCCTTCAACCTAAAACAAAAACAAATTTAACAATTAGATTAGAGTCTAATTCATTCGATTAATCAAAATCCCATTAACTCTGACCCTACCGACCTCCTCTCCTTCCCCTTAAAAAAAACATCAAAAGAGATGATCATCTCTATTGAATTTCACTCCTCTAATCACATTACTCCTGATTGGGGAAATTAAATCCAAATACATTTGTATTATATTATTGAAATTAAACTGAATTAGATTAAAAAGTTCAATTAGTCAGGGCCCTTTGAACTGAAACTTTAAAAGGCAAGAAAGAACTTGTTTCACCAGCATAATAGCCGAGCAATCATAAAACAGGCCAATCATAAGTTGAATCATTCAGTTACAATTGATAGGGAACACACAATTTGTTCGATTGTAAGGCTGCATTTAATTCCTAAAACCTTCACTTCCTTCCTCCTTTCCCACTCAACTTCAACCAGGGTTTCTATACTTGATTCATTTATCACAAAAAAAATTTCACTCAGTAACCTTTTAGGTAATTTATATGTCTTCATGATTTCCACAGACCTCTAGTCCATTCTACAATGTTGCAACAAATTTCCTTTCATTCCAATTAATTATTGTCGTTACCACTAATAACCTTAACCATTCGAATTCAAACATCAATAAATAAATAACAATTCAACAAAATCGAAAATTCTACTTTTAACCTAAATGACAGACATTTTCAAAAGAATAATAAATAACTTAAATAAAAAATTATGACTTAATAAAAACAAGTTGTCATAAGTAAGATGCATTCTGCCTTAAGTTCCTTTCAAATGTCAAACACTGCATTTTTCCTTGTACAAATGTCATTTTTAATAACACTTCAATACTTTAAAAAAGAAAACCAGTGACAGAATACAAACTAAAGCGACTAAAAGTGACTCAATGTCACCAAAACAACAACTTGTCTCTCTGCCTTCAAACTTTTTAAAAACGTAAGCAGTTAAAATGTCAGTTAGTTCATTAAATAAAGGCAAAAATTTTGCCTAGATGTTTATAATAAGAGTATAACATCCAAACACCCTTCCTCCCATAGACTGTTACATCTATCAAATAAAACAGGCTGTAGCAAGTTGCAAGCACACAATTAAATCTTTTAACATTAATAATTAAAAAGTTTAATGAAATTTGAAGCAGGTGCTTTTTATGACAAAACCGCAATTAATTTTTTTTAGCAATGTTGCACCACAGTTAAAAATACTTAGGCACATTCATAGGAAGTGAAACTAAGGAAAAAACAATGACGGCTGATAATAATGGGCTTTTAATCAAATCAAACAATTTCAAAATGACTCTTGAACTATTTTCCCCAATTTCAAAACCTTCACTTAGGAAACCACATTCCCATCAAACATGGTTTTAAATAAAACTTTGTATCCACGAACATCCAACATCACAACAATTCTTCACATTTCTTTTAACAGTACAAACAAAATTCCAACCCAGTGTTTTCAATTCCAACAAAACTAATAACACACCTCACCTTGGAATGTGGTCGTTTAATACACGATGAAAGCTTGCTCAAATAAAATATTATCAAAGCTTCATTCGATTTCATTTAATGAAAATAAAAAACATATTCCAACAACACACCTTGAACAAGGATAGGTGTTGTGTATCAAATTGATAGGCTCTGAATAAATTACACTTAATTGAACTACTTCTAAATAACCAACAAACCACAAGTGATTATTAGTCATTCATATTTTTGTTTTTCTCACCGATTCATGATAACAATTTTCACCAATGGAATATTTACTTCATTGTTCCTACCTGTTATTAAAAAACTGTTTATAAACAATCCCTTAATGAGTATTCCTGTAAGGCAAGTAACAGCAACTGGAAAACGTTTCAACACTACAGAATCATACTTTTTCCGTTTTCCTCTTTGAAACAATTCTCTCCTTCTGAGATAATTCTTTTATCCATTTTAAATGAAACAGGGTTAGAAGTGAATCAGCTTCGAAGCGGTAAAATTTCCATATGAATGTATTAGCAAGCGGAAAGACCTCCTTCTTAAAACAGAAGTGTTTTATTAACCAGTTTGGTTATTCTGTGAATAAGCGTAAAATTAATCTCGCTTTATGTACATCTTCCGAAATGCAACTGTAACTGAAACTAAAAGAACAAATACAAAATCCCTTTTTAAAAATCAGCCACACGAAATGATTCACTGAATGATGTACATGCCTAGACAAGGGCGGGTGAGTTAAGATAAACAATTTTAGTGTAAGCATTAAAAATTAAATTGTCTCGAATGAGCAGTGATCGGTAAATAAAAAATTTGTGTCTTGAATGAAAAGTAACAGCAACGTTTTTGTATTGGAAACAGATCAGCCATGTATGTGTTGGACTTCGGCGATGCCAACTGTTGAACACGAAAAAAAAATTTTTTTTTCTCTCCTCTCTCCCACGCGGCGGTGTATTCGCAAACGACTTCGTCAAGGTCTATGGTGATGTTAATAGTTCTTCGGATTAATATTAACGCTAAGTACGTGAGCGTGAACTCTATGTTTTCTGATATCAGAAATGACTTTGAGTGATAAAAAACCAAAACAAAAATTATTTTTACACTTAACCACATTTGGACCATTATTTTGAAAGTGGTTGACGTATATTTTTGGTTGTTTGAAAAAAAATTAAAGACTTGTGAATTGGTTAATAAAATAAAAAATTATTTTGTCTCCATCACCTTACAACTCTGTGATGTGTTTAAGAAGTGTTTAGTGTGACACTACAGTTTACTGAAAGTAGACCCACACCAATACCTCAGCGGTTAGGTTTGGTCTCGACTTATCAGTTAAGTCTTTTGAAGAAGTGTGCATCACTTTTGAAGTTAATCCTTTATAGTGTGTGCAATAATTTTTGAAATGAATTATCCCCAACTGTGTGCAGTATTTATGAAATAAACTATCCTTAACTGTGTGCAAAATTTTTGAGATGAATCATTACTAATTGTGTGCAGTATTTATGAAATGAATTATCCTCAATTGTGTGCAGTATTTGTGAAATGAATTATCTCCAACTGTGTGCAATATTTTTGAGATGAATTATTCTCAACTGTGTGCAATATTTATGGAATGAACTATCCCCAACCGTGTGCAGTATTTATGAAATAAATTATACCCAGTTGTGTGCAATATTTATGGTATGAACTATCCTTAACTGTGTGCAGTATTTTTGAGATGAATCACTCCTAATTGTGTGCAGTATTTATGAAATGAATTAGCCTCTACTGTGTGCAATATTTATGAGATAAATTATCCTCAAGTGTGTGTAGTGTTTGCGAAATGAATTATCTCCAACTGTGTGCAATATTTATGAAATAAGCTCTCTACAAAACTTTCGGCTTCAGATGCCTTTTGATAGAAAACAAGGCAATTTACCCAAAGTTTAACATTACTAACAGCCGCGAAAATCTTAAAACCCACAAAACTTACGCCACTTTCAAAATAAACGTGCATTCCTTGGGCATAAAAAATTATCCTAAACACCGCACTAATATATTCCTTGTCTTAAACCCTTCTCACCTTCAAGTTATCCCAACTCTCAGCAAAAAGTGTTGACTTTGAGAATTTTCTTTTTCTTTTGGAGGAAATCCGGATGTCAAAACATCAAAAAATCAAATGATTCGTTTCCCCTTCTCAACAGCCCAAGTGAAAACCAGTTCGATTATGACAAATGACTTAGCTGGGGTGTTCTCAAAAAAATAAAAAATCTCAAACAACAAACACAAAATGGGTTCATTGATATGAGTCCGGCAGATGTGAGGGCGTGAATTATCTCTCTCTCTCTCTCACACTCTTTCTACTTTATTAGCTGTCGTTAAGGTCGGAAAAGCGAGGTAGAATTTAAAAATTATTTTGTGCCAAGATAATAATCATTTGTTATGTTTTAATTAAAAATAATTTTTTTTTCTCGTATTTTCAAAAAGCAAACAAAATCGATAAAAATGTCTAAGAATAAACTGATGATTTCCTTAAGGGTCACGTCATGGGGCTGACGTCGCTCGTGACGTCACAAGGCGGTTCAAGATACCATCGCCATGGCGTAAGACAAATTCAGAACTGAATGACTGAATCTTGCCACGGAGAACACAACCGCCATTTGTCTTGATTGTTTTCTTTCAGGCTCTTTGTAATTGTTCCGGAAATGCTGACGTACTTTCCCCAAAAAATCCCCCACCCCCATCACCGTTTTCCATCTCGACCAGTCAAGCTTATAAATTGTTCTCGAAGCGATCGATGGCTTAAGAAAAGAAAATCCTTTCAAGTCCTCGCGGTGGAATTTATGAATCTCATATTTAAACAAAGAACCTCTTTCCTCTTGTTGAATAAAAGACGGATTTAAGCACGATTTCACGGCCGATGACTAAACTCAATCGGACCACTAAAAAATAAATAAATAAATGGAAACTTTCAAAAATTTTGCTTAATTTGCAAACCCCCCCTCCTCCCCCAGCTTCCTGTTGTTGCCCTCATTTATCCACTCTTCCTGATGCTGTTTTGATTACTAACACTACATTTAGTTCCATGACTGAAGTAACACTCGTTTTTTCGCCGGGTTAACCGACATCTCTTTCAATTAATCATCAAAAGCTGTTAGTGATGACAGCACCAAATATTAAAACAGACGTTGAATTATCTACCCCCTCAAATTCTCAAAAGAGCTTTTCACTCCGTTTCTGATGTTTTGCACGCTCCAAGTTCATTACCGTTTAGAACACAAGTTGCGGTCTTCCATCCTCGGTGGTAGGCTTGAAAGCTTCTTTGCTTTCAACATTGGCGACCCTTCTTTATCTGTTTACTTATTCAGAAACCTTTTTGTCTTTGATTTCCCCCGTTTGTAAGGTTTTTGATTTGTTTTCTACAAAAACTGATTTTTTATGTTCTTCTGCAATTTTCGGTGATATAAGGACAACGCTGCTTCAACCACTCATCCAACGCTTTGAATTCTATACTCCTTTCCATTCTTTTTGGTGCCACATCTCTTTCGCTTGCTCTGTTTAATACTCCTCTTGTCCACCAGTTCTCAGTTTCATTCATCGCTAAAAACTCAGGTTTCTAGTGTCTTTCTTTGATTATATCACCCAGGAGATCATTTTGATCTTTGACCAACCTTCCTTAGTCCTCTCGTTGAGGATCTAAACATGCAGCTCAAAAGACTGCTTGTGCTTGATTGATTTACAACTCAAATAAGTGTGCATTACTTATGAAATAAATTCTTCCTACAAGTGGGAGGAGTAGTGTAGTGGTTAAAGTTCCTGACTGGGACGCAAATGGTCGTGAGTTCGAATCCTCCTTATGCCCAAAAAGGTGAAAAACGGGATTAAAACCACCACCACCCCCTACCAATTCTTCCTACAAGTGTGCATTACTTTTGGAATGAAATATTGGTGAGTACTTGACAATTCTGTCAGATCTTTCTTGACCTCATTATTTAGTAAAATCGTTTTTCATACTACTTTGAGTATATTCTGACCACCCCTCTTTCCCCTGTCTAATTCTGTATTCTTAGTTCTCTTGCGCTCAGCCTAGAAGTACTATCCTCCTCTTCCTCTTTCATCTACGAGTCTTCTTTATTTTTCACGACTGAAGGAATTTCAAATTTCGAACTTTCATTAGCAACCAATCATAAATCTCATAAAATAAAACAAAAGAAACACTGCCAACGATTTCATTTTGTGCACGAAACAGACCCCCCAAAACCCTTACAACCGGTCAACTAAGTAACAGAAACTGAGAAACTGTTTCTGTACAATAAAAAGTCTTGCAAGAAGGCATCTAATTTTAACAATTGCCAATAATAAAATAGGAATTTCGGGTTTTAAGCCAGATATTTTAAATAATCTGGACCATTTCCAAAAAAAACTCAAATTTCTTCGGTTCCCAAAGTACTTCTCAATGTTTTAATTGAGTCTACAAAACAGCAGCAACAACAAAAACTTTTCATATTCTTTGAAGACAGGTCAAGAGCTAACCGACAAAAAACAACCCCCCCCCTGAAAACCGGAAGTTAAGTATCAAAACCCAATCTCTTTCAGAAAAACTCATTCGTAATGCCTTCGTCTCTTCATGTAAATGAACTTTTGCTGCGGTTAACCAGAGAGGAGAGAAAGCTTCACAATAGAGGATGTGTTTCCCACCTGGGAAGAGAAAAGGTCTCGAGAGCAAATGAAACATTATTTTAGTGGAGGAAATCCCCCGGTGAAGCATGTGAAATTTAAATAAGCCTATGCGTATTAGATAGGCGCGAAAGAGACAGAGGAAGAGCAGAAGTGGTGGTGGTGGAGGTGATATAGAAATGGTTTTCATCCCGATTCCGTCATCCATACTAGATCCGCAAAATCAACCCTTCGAGTGAATTACTCAAGACTCTCGTTCGACCTAGTTTAAAACCTCCAAATTTCTCTGTTGTCTTTTCATTTTTGTCCGGAACAAGATGGATCCCATGCTAAAAATAAATTTCGATTTACTCTAATTTAATCTAATTTTTCTCCAAAACACAGCCTAATTTAAGGGGATTTTTTGGAGATTACGATTTACAAAAATTTGCTCGCTTTTCAAACACGAAACCCGACGAAGCATTTTTTGTTCCCAGCATTTATTACATCGTTTAATTGGGTGCAGTTTGTAGTTCGTTATTTGAAAATGTCACGGTCTCTATGTCAACATGTTTCAAAAGAGCTTTCAAAGCCATAAAAATCCATGAAATCGATTTGTGCTTTCGCCTCCAACTGAAAACTCCACCACCGAGAAATGTTATTAGGATGAAAGAAATAATCACCGCCTTCTTCAAGCCAATATAACCTAAATCAATGAAGACTGTTCTCGAACAACCAAAACGGAAATAATAAAAATGATAAAAATCAGTTTTGTAACAGAAATCCTTTATTTACGAGCTATTACAGGGGGTGAGAGGGGGTTGTGAATCGTACAAACCTTTTCCCCGGCACTAAATTTCTTCCATAGTCTTTCCTTTAATCGCTTAATTTCGAAACAATGCTCTTTTCTTTCCCTTTGTCCTCCTCTCCCCCTCCCCCCGACTCCATTTTCCTATCAAAGGTTTTTGATTACTCCTCTCTCTGTCCAATGAAATCGTTTCCAGACCAAATTTACAATTCAAGACAATTGTATAAAGTAACTTCAACATCAAAGGATTTGGACTAAATCCAACTATACCCGAGATACCGTTCAGACAATAATCCTCTGATTTACACCCCAACCGACTCTCCTCCTCCGCCCCAGATTCTGTTACATATATCAGAAAAGGTTTTCATATGAACGTGCAGATGCCTTCGAGAAATGATTAGATAATTAACTGTAAAATTTCCGCTTTGTTTACACTTTTATCTGTCTACAAAAACTTTTCTTTCTTAGAAATATCCCGTGGAATGAGAACGAAGGCCGGTTTCATAAAGGAAAACAGCTCGAGGGATTCACCATTTTCCAGGAACTAAACATTTCTAAATCTATTTTTGCTTCCAGTTAGCAAAAATGGAAAAGTCAGTCTACAAGCTGAGGGGAATTCCCCAATTTCGTATCTTCTTCCACTTTATGGTGTTAACTGTTATCGCGTACAAACCGGCGATAAAAATTCGGTGTATAACACGATCAAGTTGTAAAAAATTTAATAATTCTGTCTCTCACTACACCAAATGTAATTTCAAGGAACCGAAAATAAACTTTGAGACACTAACTGTCAGAATTCGAGCGAAAAGTAAGAAAGTCGTTGAAACTTTCACTCGGATCTTTCTAACAAAAAAATTATTCATAGAACTCGGGGAAACTTCTTCCTCAAAACACAGGAGTCTTATTACACTGTGTACACAAACACTCAGAAAACATATCTTAAGTAAATCTCGAATTATTTAAAACTTTCCAAACACTAAAATTATCTTTAAATAGTCCCAGCACACTTCCCACGTCGACTTCCCACACACATAAACACACCAAATTACAATTCACCCCCCTGAGGGATCTTCACCCCTTAAAATTTTAGATAAGAATAAACCGTCAAATTCATTCCCACCCCCACCACCTCTCAGCTACATAATTTAGAATTGAATACAAATTTTCCGTTTCGTCAAATTAATCCTATGAACCCGAAGCGGTTTCAACCGTCGTATACAACCTTTTTGTGAAATCACATCGCCTAGCTTTGACGAATAATGGGCCTGGCAACCGCTACGCCTCATCCTCCACCCCCGGGGGAGAGAGTGTGGATGTGATTTTGTTCCGTGGGGGTAGGGAGTCAAATCAAAGTGCCACCATTTTAATCAAGACCAAACCTCTGACTCCGCATACCTTATTAATAAATAATAACGTGGAGAGTGCCTCAAAGCTTTTCCGACTCCCCTTTTTCCAGTGAAAATGTGTTCGAGAATCCACCTGAGGGAATTTCCCGGATTTTCGACCGGGGTTCAACACCCTTTTCCTCCTCACCATTTAAGTTTTTTTTTTTTTCCATCCTCCTCCTTCTTCTGCCCTCAAAATGGAATAACCCAAAACGAGTTCCCAAAGCTTTTTCGTAATTATTATCTTCACTTTTACTTCCGCTTCTTGTTAAAATGAAAGATAATCCTCGGAATGAACTATCTCGAGATAAATAGAAACGATTCACTGTTGTTCAAACTGGTAAGTTTCCCTTGCACACAATTTCACCCAAAAAAAAATTTTTTTTCTTTATCCGAGAAAAATTTCTGATTTATGACGGAAGTTATTTCTAGCCACCTTCAAAGACTTGGCTCCTCAAAAAGAAAAGCTATTTTGGAGGAGTAGAAAAACATAAATAATGTTATTACCTCACTCCTTTTACTTTAAAACTTTGAAAAGTCCTTTTTCTTTTAATTTAAATTTTTACTGCTGACACACTTCAACAAAAACTCTTTCACAAGCCGACAAATTTAAATTAACAATAATCATTTATCACGATTCGATTTAATTTTTTTAAACTGACATCACCCACGACCACGAATGACATAGTATTCGAATTAGGGCCTGTGTCAATATTAACAATAATAATTTAAGCTCTCCCAAGATTTCGAATCTGATTAAATCGGAATAGAGCTTTGGTACTCGAGCTTTTTCCTTCCAGGGCCAAATTTCCATTGTGACCATTGCGACTGGGCCACACGACTTTTCAAAAAAAAATTTTTTTACAAGTTTGGCTTTAGACGCATACAGTCCACCCTCAGGGCATCATTTGTATGTACATCTGTCAGTCTGTTTCTGTATGTATTTTCTGTATATTGCCTCATAAAGATAGGTTGAGGCAAACAATGTTAGCGGTTTCAGAGCACAGGCCCGAACATTTTCATACTGGTCAGGTACTATAGTTCAGACTTAACAATGAGCATCGACCTTCTCACAAATTTTCACTCAGTCGGTTTCCACTGGGCCACTCACTAGAGCTTGGTGGGCCGCAGTTTGAGTACCAAGGAATAGAAACATACAATAACCTAAGGTCACGAGTAAGCTGAGGGAAGTTTTGAAATTCGTTTAAAATCGAAAGAGAAGATGATTGACACTTAGCTCCAGGCTTATTAAACCAGATTAGGTTAGCCTAGACTAACACTTTGGATGGTTTAAAAATATCTACTGCCAATGGTTTAACAATTAGATAAGATTAACACTAATTTGTAAACCGTAAAATAAAAACAATAAAGAACAGATACAGCATTTGATCTATAGATAATTTCAGCAGGTCAAAATAGTTCAACCCAATCAAACAAACTAAAACCTATGTAATCTGAAAAGGAGGAACAGAGAAAGGTAGTTCCACAACTGGTAGATAATTTAAAGATAAAATAACTAAGTGAGAGTTATATAATCAAAATCATCTAAAATATAACAAAAAAAGTTATACTTTTGATTTTTAGATCAGAAACAACCAAAACACCACCAAAAAACCAAACACATGTGAAGTGAGACAGGGTTAACTACAAAATCGGTAGACAATCTGGAAAGAAATTGTTCATGACATAGCTCCAAGCTTGTTTAAAACGATTAAATTAGGACAGACCACTTTGTAGTGATGAAAATAATTAAAACCCCCAAAAATCGACCGGAAACAGTTATATTATGAATCTCAAGACCAGAAACACTAAAAACAGCAGATATACCACCCCATCCACGAACGATTCCACCATTTAATTTCGGAGACCTTTTAATTTATGACCAAATTCCCTCCTTTCATAACTTATAAATAACGATACAATACATAATATTTCGATATTATTAACAATACCGCATAGCAAATAAATAACAAAACGATAAACGATACATAAACACAAAAATATTATCCGGTATCATTGAAAATAATTAAAAGTCAAGTACGGAACACAATAAACATGGCGCCCAGGTAAAGTCCTTCACTCTCCTCCTTCCCTCGGGATGAATTAATTTGGATTTAAAATATGTTTGTATTATGATTAATATCAATTATATTAAGAGAGACAATACATTGTTTGCCCCCAGCTCTCTCCGGCAATGGGGTTTCGATTTAACCGAAAAAGTTGAGGAGCGCAATTCACACAATGAGGAGTACTGTTTGGTTTCATCGAAATTGCTCGCCGAAATTTTCGCTTTTGTAAAATTCCGACGTGAAAGAACTCGGTGAGTAAAACACAATAGCCGCACAGAACGGGAGAAGGTGAAAGGAGAAAGTGAAAAGAGAAAGAGGAACGAGAAAATCATTTTATTAATTATGCTTTCAGTTGAAATTTTCAAGAGGTTTTGTTATTTATTCATTAATTAATGACAGAGAGTAACATCCTTCTGTTGGTTCCTACCTTGACTCCTCTCCTTTCTTCTCGTTTAGTTTTCGAATCGGTTCTATATTATATACGATATAAAAAGGGAAAATAAGTGTTCATACTTGCGACCATGTCCCAAAATTTTATTAATTTACTGTAAAGTGATTCATACGATTCAAGACCAAGAGGTTTTAAGAAAAGGTAAAACAGGATGAATCATTAGGAGAATGCTGAACATGTACCTGAAATCATTAAGCTAATCACAAAATGTTTCATCCGGACAGAGGTTTAGAATTTTGAGGAAATGGTTCATTGTCCAATACACCACCAGGATGGGTCATCCAAAAAGATAGCGGCTGCCAAACCCTTTGGGGATATAAACACTGGCACAAATGAATCAATAATTCCTTCCGAAAAAAGGCATCGTTTCTAATAACATTACCCCACTTCGTCACCTTAAGGGTGATTCAGAACCTTGATACTCAAGCTTTTCTTCGGGCCAAATTTCCATTGTGACCATTGTGACTGTTGGCCGACTTACGATTTTCGACGCATACAGTCCACCCTAAGACATCATCTCTGTGTACATCTGTCAGTCTGTTTCGGTATGTATTTTCTGTATATTGCCTCATAAAGATATGTTGACGCAAACAATGTCAGCAGTTTCAGAGCACAGGCCCGAACATTTTCGTACTGGTCAGGCACTATAGTTCAGACTTAACAATGAGCAATCGACCTTTCACAAATTTTCACTCAGTCGGGCCACTCAATAGAGCTTGGGGGCCGCAGTTTGAGTACCAAGGTTCTACAGCATCAGAGGAGTTGTCAGAGGAGAATCAATCCTGTAGCAAGAGGGTTTTCTCCGTTCGGAAGTCCAAACATTAAGGATGCAGTGTTTCAGACAGTATCGCCTTCCACCGGATGGAAATATTTTCGAAAAGCGATTATCATACACGATCATAAAAATCTCGGATCGATCCCTCCTGTTCGGCCATAAATAAAAGTTTATCTTTGTCGTTTATTTCACTCATAACTCAAACCAAAAAAGGAAAATTTAAGTAAGAACCCCAAAAAGGCCAATTTTAAGTATGCGGGATTTAAAAAAAATAAATTCGGTAATAAATTATTCATCAACATTTGACGATAAGAGGTGATTTGGGTTAAGTGTTCTTACATGCGTAGAGATAAATAACTAAGGCATAAAAATCGCATTTATTAAAGATAATTCTGCACATGTGATAGCATCTCATCTATCTTTGTCCTCCAATACCGACTAGACAAAAACACTCTCAAAGTATGCAATCTAAATTTGTTTAAATTTTAAACGGATTAAATAGATTTAAATTCAGGTCAGTGTTACGATTAAATAATCAAAATCATGATAACACATACAACTTAAAATCGACTGTGGTACCTCAGAGTTATAATCCCGTGCGTATAGCAGGATCGAACTCACGACCATAACTTCTATAGTCGGGTGCTTTAACCACTACACCAAATACCTCCCGCTACTCTTATGCAAGTGTAAATAGGCTTCTCATTGGGTAAGAAACCGGAAGCGTTTCTGGGACTTCGATTCTGCAGGTAGCAGAAGCACTCACTAAAGAAAGTGGGAACCAAC
Organism: Columbicola columbae; assembly: GCA_016920875.1. Classification (NCBI taxonomy): domain Eukaryota; kingdom Metazoa; phylum Arthropoda; class Insecta; order Psocodea; family Philopteridae; genus Columbicola; species Columbicola columbae. The sequence goes on from JADMLL010000006.1 coordinate 12,292,192, forward strand.
GTCGAAGGGTATGTTAGCCATTTTTAGAATAAAAATCTCGAGCCAGCGTATAATTTTTTATCTAGTTCGTCTACAATATATATTTAACACTTTTATAGAAAATCCTCTTCAAAATTAATGCGCAATTTCATGAAGAACTAATTTCATAAATACTGCACACTTATAATGGATTATATTTCCAAAATGTTGCACACTTTTCTGCACAATTCATTTTCAAATATTGAATGGTTTTGGAAAGCGGTTTGTTGGTTGGATGGTTTTGGTTTCACATGTGTTGCACACCTACGTGAAGAATTCATTTCAAAAGTATTGCACATTATCATCGTGAATTCATTCAAAGTATTGCACACTCTCAACATTAATTTATTTGAAAAGTTTTGCCCATTCCCACCATAAATTCGTTTCAAAAGTATTACACATTTTCATCATGAATTCATTTCAAAAGTATTGCACACTTTATGGATAAGTCGTATTGTTTTTTTATTTACTTATTTGACTTTAACTTCGTTTTTCACCCTTGGCTATAGCAGTATAGTAGGATTCAAACTTCTATATCCAGGAATTTTAGCCACTATACCACAAACCTCTCGCTTGTACCTTAAAATACCTCCTGAAGAAGGAAACTACAGAGAACAGTTAACAAGATGTTAGCTTTTCTTTTAGACTCTCATCACCGAACATGTTTTTCTTCAGATGATAGAATGATTCAATCCTCTTAAAGAAGAAACTTCGAAAATTCAACCCTGTACAGTTACCCCGTTTCTCAATATACATTGACAGAGCTTTCCCGTACATCCCGTTTTAATTTGCTTTTCAATTTAACGTTTAATTCTCTTTAATTAAAATTTGTGACGATCCGCAAAACGGGGCGTATTAAATTTCGAAAAGCACAACGTCGAGATTCAGACAACCGTTAAATTATACATTTTTATATCGTGAATTATTAATATATTTTGATTTTGATACTAATACGAGCTTCAATTATTCAAGTGCGACTAATGAACCGGTATATTAAGTTAAAATACTAATCCTAGCCGTAGGATTAAAAAAGTTTCTCGATTCTTATAATAATATAAGTTGATTAGCCTTCTATTGAGTCTTAATCTCGTTATTTACATCTGGAGGATGTTAGAATTGAGTCGAAGGCACGGCCAAGTTATTTCCAGGTGTTTAGATCACTACACTAGAGGTCGCCAAATTTTTCTAAATTTCGAATTTATCGCTAAACATACATGAGATAAGTAGAAACTTGGAGACACATACATCTCATTAAAGGGGAATCCTACTGATTTTTATGTTGTATAAAAAGTATTTTCATAATATTATAAATAAAATTAATATGAAAGAAATGCGCGAGCTACACATCGTATTTGTGAACATCTACCTAAACGGTCGCCAAAAATTTTTCTACTGAAGGGGTCATAGTCGGAAAAAGTTTGTGCACCACTGCACTATCCGAAAGACCTTCCATCAATTGTTATAACAATAATATATGGCTGTATAATCGTATACGACAAATACAACAGTAATAATGGCTATATTACATATTTTGGTTTGTAACATATTTATATACTGAAATATAATTTACAAGTTAATTGACACCAGTCAAAAACCCAAACTCTTTCTCTTGTCTTCAGATACTATTTCGGTACAGGACCTCGCTGTTGTGATCCTGCTAGCTCTGCTTCAGAGGGGTCACAAGGTTACAATCTTGCGATTCTTATAAACACTTCAAAATAGTCCTCACAAGCCTTAAATCGGACTCGAAAGCCATGATCTAGTAAAACAAGTTCAAACTTGCCAGAATATATCCAGTAACTGATACTCTTGATACTATCCCATTCAAAAATTTGCAGTTCGACAAAACCATTTTCTGTATGCCCCCCACCCCCAAAAATACAAAAACTCACCGAATGCCTATCCGATGAAGGAAATTTTATCTTCGGGTCATGAGGCCTGCTATCGCAGATTTCTGAAACAAAGATAAATAAAAATTTATTTATAATAAATATTGAAAATTCGGAACAAAACAAGGAGCCATAAATCTGTCGTGCCTTTTGGGAAATCCATCATGTTCTTCCAAAAAAAGGAGAGGGGTTGGGGGATGAAGGGTAGCGAAGAAAGAAAAATCCAAACACGAAAGAGGCGGAATCAATTTTGTCTTTAAGGTGTAAAAGGCAATATGGATGAATGCACGCAAGCGTCGATATGTGAAGTTGCCCCGTTTTACATTATTCAAACAATCATTAATTCATTTTCTTCTTCTTCTTCTTCTTTTCGCTTGATATTACAGTTAATACTAATAATATCAATAGATAATTACATCACGTTTTCAAGTTAGTGCTTGTACATCAACTTCAAGCTTGTGTTACTTCATTATCAAGCAAAAAGAAATTATAGCTGACGTTCGGTAAACAGCATCTATTGTTGAGCCCACTTCAACAGCAGACGGTTTAATAACCATAAATTTAAACGTCTGCAAGCCTTGAACTTAAAAATAAATAAATAACAAATTAATTCCATTAACCTTCTCGCCCCCGTCGAGGGGATATGCAACGAACGCACCGACTAACATAAAAGTTATTATATTACCGAGAATATATTTGACTGACGTCAATAAAAAATGAATTACACCATACTAACGAATGAATTTTATTGATGCTAATTAGTGATTAACGCAAATCAATATAAACATCCGCTCTGGAAAAGCCCTGATTAAAAAAACAAAATTAATCCGAGGTCGAAACCTCGTATAAATCACTTACGAGCAAGACAATTATTGCACACCCCTGAGTCTTTTAACCACTATAATTTTTATGATTCCCTTCATTAATACTCAGGGAAGGATGATTGAGTGTGAAGCCCAAAAATCCACTTAAAAATTTTTATTAATGAGATTAATTAAGGCTAAGGGTTTCCGAGGGAGGATGTCAAGCCGGATGCTGAATTCAAACCTTTTTTGCTTATTTGCGTGACTCAAACTAATTTTCACTGCGAAATGTATATCTCCCATTGTTCTGTGTCTGTTCTACCCCGTCGCATCGACCCACTCCCGCCAACTCTCGCCTACTTTTTTATTACCCGTCACCCTTAGGGAGGTTTACCACCTACTCATCCGAATCCGCCCACCAGAGATTTCTCAAGTCGCTGTTTCAACAACATTTTGTTAACATTTTTAAACTCAATTAAAATCATCGTAAACTTGTTATAATAATGAGGGAACGCCTTCTTACAAGAAACAGTAGCAAAGTTTCTACTTAAATTGTATAAATATTAGGTAGGCCGGGAAATAATGTCGGTTCTGTGCGTTACACCTAATTTATATGTTACGGTAAAAGTGATAAATGAGACGAATATATATATATCGATATATTATTCATAATCATCAACTAAACTTAGTAAAACCGACAAATCACTGAGTATTTATCACATTTACCGTTTAGTATATAAAATACGCGATGGGGATTTTAATCAAAATTTGCTCAGATTCTTGGCTTCGGTGACTTTTCATGTATTCGCCGCTTCTTGTTGAGATGTTCGTTCTCTGTTACCGGGGAACACAGCTACATCGATAGCTACACAGACTACAACCAGGTCGTCTTCGCGAAGATTTTATAAATTGTCCGGTAAATGTGATAAATACTCGGTACTTTGTCACTTTTACCGTGAAATATATACGACATTACTTCCCGGTCCACATAATTGGAGTAGAATTTTACAAAATTCGTAAATCCCCTACAAAGTGTGCAATATTTATGAAATGATATTGTCATGCGACTGTTCATTACTTATTAAATTATTTCATCGACAGAGTGTGCAATATTTATGAAATACACAGGAACAGGACGCTGAGAATGACTGTTGAGATTCCTCGCTAGTCAAAGCATATATATGAGAGATGGTCAAACCAATGAAGTTCGATTGGAACGACGACTTTTGTGAGTACTTCCGGTTCATCCCCAAAACACACGTTCCCTGTACGATGCGATTAGACGAAGTTATATGATAATTAATCACATTTTAATTAATTAAATGTAAATCAGATGACGGTTACAGGGGCGGCTGGGGAGGGGGTATCCGCGAACTAAGCAGTAAATGAAAAGCGAACAACTTCGAGGAGCTTTCACGTGACTATGTTTTCTCAATTTTTGTTTTTACCTGCAAAACCGGTTTCTTTGACCCCCTCCCTCCATCCTCACCACTGTAATCAAAGTTAAAACTCAGTCAGACATATAATTGCGGTTTAATCGGCAGGAAAAAAAATTTTTTTTTCTCTCTAATCGATCAAATCAATCGCTAATTTCTGCTCAGGAATTTTGCTTTTTAATCGAAAGATTTTTCATTTTCAAAGCACCGCAAAGGTGAGCTTTCTACGAAACCATTCCAACTTCGTTACTTTCCTGTAGCAAATTAAAAACAGTCCACAGGAAAAGAATCAGACTCGGAGGAGAAGCTTGGAAATAAAAACTTTTCCTTTTTCCGTGGAAAAAAAAAATATATCCGGGAAAACTTTCCTCGAGAGAAGTAAGAAAGCTCATGTAAATGTTTTGAATTTTAATCGACAGAAATTTTTTATTCCATTTTATAAAGTTAGAAGAAAAGGATTCCTTAATTTCTGAATTATAATGAGACTCTATAGAATTTCATTTCCCTTTAATTAACTGTTAACAAATGAGAATATTATCACGCCATGGAGGACACTTCTTTAAGATTCTTTTGTTTGATTTTTCTTAAATTTATTTTCGAGCATCAATTAAGTGGTAATACCTGTCTTCAACAGCCCAAGTTTTTATGACACTACCAGTGCGAAAAGTTCTTATCTACCAATAACAGTTACGGCAGTATTTTCTGCAGTTTCAAAGTACCATTTTTAGAATGTTTGTTTACTTAATTGAGTTTCGTTTCACACCCCTAAAGTCCATTTTTCACTCTAAACCACACTGTTAAGAAGATTTGCTTTCATAAATAATGCACATTATTAGGAAGATTTCTTTTCTTAAGTAACGCACACTTGTAGATAGATTTTGTTTCATAAATATTGCACACTAATAGGAAGATTTTTTTCATAAATAATGCACACTAATAGGAAGATTTTCTTTCATAAATATTGCACACTAATAGGAAGATTTTCTTTCATAAATATTGCACACTATTTAGAAGATTGTCTTTCATAAATAGTGCACACTAATAGCAAGATTTTATTTCATAAGTAATGCACACTTATCATAAATAATGTCCACTTATGATTTCTTTTTACTTATAACCACATATACTGGCATCTCTTCCGTTTATTTATTACTTTATTTATGTATTTATATACTTTATACAACACTTATTTTTATTCCAAGTAAATAATTTTTGAGAAAAATAAGAAGACAAGCACTTTCATCCCATTGTAATGGAGAAACATGTCATTTTATGAATGACTGGAGGGTTTATGTTTTGTTCTACTGTACGTCAAACTATTACAGTGGAGTTCTGGTGCTACAACAATATTGTACCGTCTGAGTTTTGCTTATATCGTAGTGTAATCATGTTAGTTTGTGTGTTTTCTACAGTTTTTCTCTTCGTCCCATGTTAGATACCGTCTTTGATCCTCCTATTTGAATGTATCACCTACTTATTATAAGAACTTAAAACCAGTTTTTAATAACGTTAACCCACACGAAAAATTTTAATGTCTGTACCTGAATTTAGGTTCATAAGGTTTCTAACGCTAACATCTCATTAAAAAACTCCTCTCTACTTGTATATAACATCACGTTAGGTTCAATAACAAAACAACTACCATCATAATGAGAGACATTCGAGGTCTAACTCATCTCTAATTGATGTGTATACCAAGTGTAATCCACCAAATTAATTCCCAGTTCTTAAGATCATACCGGCAAACACAGTCACACAAACAGACCCACCTCCTTCTTAAACACATATATACAATACACAACCTCAATGATTCTATCCAATCGTGCAAAAATCAAGACTTTTATCTTCGACCTTGAAAACATTAATTAGCTATAGAGAATGGTAATCAATAGCTTCTAAGATTATTTTAAAATTTTCACACCAGACTTTAAGAAGTAATTTTTTGCAGGGAAGCGGATTAACCAACTGTATAAAAACCGTATTTCGAGACTTATCACTCTAGTACATAGATAATGACCAGGAAACGGGTAAAGCACTATCAAAAAAAGTTTAAAAGAGAGAGAGAAAGGGAACATATTATCAAAAATTATCATTCGAAAAGTATTGGGTTCGAACGGAAAAACTGGGAAATTAATCACCGCCAACGAGTTGAACTTATCACGAAAGGAATTATTTAAAAAGCGAGTGATAAAACACGTGGAATCGTTCGCCAGTACTTTCGTGTGATCATTTTTTTAAATTTTGATTCTATACTGAAATTTGTGGGAGGTCTAGTATAGTGGCTACAGTTCCTGACTTGGAAGTTTATGGTCGTGAGTTCGAATCCTCCTCTCGCGTCCTGTTATACCCCCGAAAAGGGTGGAAAACGGGATTAAAACCACTATACTGAAATTTTTATATTAATAACAAAAAGTAAACTTTGAGGCAAACACCTACTAATATTAGGCCTATTAACCAAAAAAATTTTAACGATGTTCTTATGAATTTTTGGGTTGTTTGTATTTTGATTGTATCCTCTGGTCATTTTACACTGCATGTTGAGATACTGCCAAGCCTGAAAGACTTTTCTGCAGAACTCTATAAAGCCTAACACTAACATATATATGTTTAGGCCTATATATTTTCGATCAGGTAATCTTTGGATCTTCGAACGCTAGTTTCAACCATTTCTCTTCTGCTATAATCTGCCAAGAATCTCCCATTTTCTTACTATGTCTTTGCCGGAGAAAGAGTTGGGCCCCATGGGGTTACTTTAAGACTGGTTATCTCCTGGGATAGTTTCTAATTTTCCTTTATCCTGACGAGTCTTTGTTAAAAGAAATCTTGTCTTGGGGTTGGTAACCAATCAGCTGTTTTAATTTCCCTCAATTCACCGACCACAAATACAGTCAAAGCTATGAGCCTGAGAAAGATTTTTGGCTAACTCCAGTTGTGCAATAATTATGAAATAAATTATTCAACAAAGTGTGCATTAATTTTGAAATTAACCTCAGTTGAACTTTGATGGGTAAACTCAAAGAAACCAGTAGAAATTTATTGTATCTTAGCTTACATACATATTAACAGTTACAATTTTCACTTGCATTGCAACAGCTATTAACTAGAAGATTCAATTTTACTCCAAATTGTTCATTTTAAAATTTTTCAAAAACTTGAGAAGGGAAAATCAATTTAAAATAAAAGAAATAAATTCCCCTCTCCTGTTCCTCAACATTTCTCAAAAATTTCAGTACAACACCGGGTGAGTAAATACCATCATTCACTCAAATATTTGACAATTTCTAATTAATCAAAGATGATGTTAATAAATTCTTAATAAAAATATAAATTAAATATTAATAATAAAAGTAAATTTCAAAATAGCTTTAAATTTTAAAATTAAATTAATAAAAAATTGTTTATAATATCATATAAGAACTTTTCAACCGACTGTTCTATTTTAGGTTTATATTTACAACAATTTATGAAAGGGCCAATATCCACCGCCTTATATGAGACATATTTCTCCAAAAACCCTCAAACAAATTTTGAATTTTAATTTTACAAAAGGCAGGGAGTTCTGTGGTCTAGAGGTTAAGTGCCAGACTAAGAAGTTATAGTCACGAGTTCAAATCCTCCTCCCGGGTCCAGTTATACCCAAAACGGGTCAAAAACGGAATTAAAACTCGACTATAACTATAAATATTTTACAAAAGTACTGTCAAAAACAGTTTTCAAATTTTTGGTAAAAAATTAAAAATTTATAGTCTAGAAAAGACTAGTCTAACTAATCTATTAGCTTTAGTCCTTAAAATTTCTCTTCAGAATGATTTTTCAAAATGGTTCCTGCAAAGGCACCAAATTATTTGTCATAATTTTTTCAAGCTCTCATACCAGTTCTTCTCTTTTCTATGGCACGAATATTGTGTTACCAAGTCTGTTAACGTTAAAAAAAATCGAAAAAGCTCAAACGGAAAAAGGAAAAACAGTTTGTGTCATTTCCTCTCTTACTCATCAAAAGTGTTTCCAGTACCAGCTAATAACTATCAACTAAAACTAGAACAAATTAGTTCTTACATAACAGCCAATAAAATTTAACCGATTCAAAATGACTGGTGGGAGAAACCTTAAAAAACAGAACAAACTATAAAAGGAATACTAAAACTACAAAAGCTTAACTACTAAAGAAAATCATTGCTAAAATCCGAATAGAATGGAATAGATGAGTTAAAAGAACTACAAACAGAACCAAAATATTCCATCAAAGACATTTTGGTCTTGACAAAATCCGTGACACTCCAGGTCTTCCTGAGGTGTGATACTCAAATTAGAAACCACGTGATCGTCCAAAGACCCCCAAAAAATATTAATCTTCGAATAATGAAAGAACAAAACCAATAAATTCAGTTACACATAACTCGATGCATCCAATTGAATAATGACTTCAAGGCCTTGGGTAGGAAGTGAGAAAAAAAAATTAAAAATTGAAGACTACAGCAGGGGAGGGGGGGTGCTGAAGGGAATCATTCACGGGCACCGTTAATAACGGGGTCAGCCAATTCAAGCAAACTGCAAAAGAAGAAGAAGAAGAAAAATAGGACTCGTTTAATATTGCAAGATTTCTCAATCTAGGACTATTTTTAGAACTCAAAATTTTCACAGTAAACGAGCACTTTTCAAAAGTGAAAAACGCCAGGGAAGGAGCAAAAGCAAGAGTAAGCAGGAGATGGGGGCAGAAAAGCGGAGAAGAGAGAGAGAGAAACGAAAGGAAAGCACCTTTGGAAAATCAAAAATCTTCCATTTGGTTTTTCCCTACACTTTTCTTCTCCACGGGAAAGAGAAAAATAAAATAAAATAAAATAAAACCAAAAGGAAAATGAAAAAAACAAAATGTCGTCATGGTTTCTAAAAAATCGGAGAGAAAAGAAAAAAAAATTTTCTTTTTCTTCTTCTCCTTCCTCTTTTCCTCGAATCGTTTGCTTCGATAAATGATTTACTCGAACGAGAAAAAGAAAAATTAGAAAACGAAAAATCGAATTTGGGAACTATCCACTTGACCTACATTTTCTGGGTTTCCCTCATTCCCTTCCGTTTCCTTTCTTCCTACCCTTTTTTTCTATTTCTTTCACCACTCGAGATCGATTCTCGTCACGTTTCGATAATTCGCGATCGAAATCAATCGATTCGAGAGAATTTTTTCTTGCATTTGGTTCTTCACACTCCTTCGCGGATCAAAAGAAGAAAAATGGCTTTTCCATGCAGGAAAATGGATTTCATTTCCGTTCTGCGTACCACCGCTGCACGGAAAACCTACCTAAAATGGATGGAGAAGTTGGTGGAAGATATTTTCTCCGTCGATTTTCCGCCTTAGGTTGGAAAAGGCTCGATTTGTATTTTCTATCAAAATCCCGGACTGTATCCCTTTGTAAAATCACTAATTTCAAAATTTTCACACTTAACGTTTTTAAATAAACCAGAAACTTTTACAACAGACATAATTCCTCCTATTTTTCCCTTACTTTTATCAACCTGAAATCAAAAATTTTTCATTTGCACAGACGTTTCCCGGCTTATTTTCCCGCACGCTTTTTTTTCTCTCCCATCTACTTCACCCTTCTTTTCCCGGTTCGTTTTTTTTCTCTCCTATTCTTCTCTCTCTCTTGCTTTTCGAACACCGCGCACGATTGCAAAACACCCGATTACCCTTTTCACTTGTGTAAACCACTGCTCTAACCTATCTACACAAATGTAATCACAACCAAACTAAGCTAAAAAGACAAAACGTTTCCTTTAAACAAAAATAATCTAAAAAACAAAAATTAAATACCCGGATTTTGATGGAAAACTATCTCTTGAGCACAGTGCGTTCCGTGAAACGAAAGCGGGCCGAAGGGGGCCACGCGCATGAATCCCGCGCTCGCTATTTTCACACGGAAACTCCAACTTTCCACTTGTTCCCTTCCCGAAATATGATCGATAAAATTTTTATTTATTTTATTTTATTTTATTTTCTTCGACTTTTTTTTTCTTTTAGCGTTCTTTCAAATACGTACCCCTTCCGCCATTTCCCCGCCACCACCCTCTCCTCCCTCCTCCGACCACTCCCTTTGCCAGGTCAATGTGTATTCTCGTTTTTGTGGAGGGCATGGTCAAGAACGAAGGGCGTTTGCGTTTTGGTTTTGCTCGTAAAGCTCTCGACACTCCTAAATAATTTTTAATCTCAAATTACAAGTAAACAAAAATTTTGGGAAGAGCCAACAGAGAAGAACGATTTGCTGTTTAGTTTCAAATTTATTTGAAAGTAATTATAACACAAATGGGTGCCTATAACCAAATCAGGCCCACACCTGAATTACTTTCAATACTTCTTTCTCAATGATGGACGCTATAGTAGGAATTGTAACCAACTCATCAACATAGCCTACATAACCTCAGCTTCCAAAGCTATTTATTCCCTAATTAGCTACCACTCGTCCTCAAATTCGTGACAACAACTTAGTCTAGCTTTAGAGTGTTTCATCTCAGTCTTAGGATCGTTATAAATGAAAAACTCGGTCGAGACCTTACAAGCTAACACCGGACGACAGGCCAACAGCCGTCACTTGGCAACACTGCCATACGTCAGAAACAAATGTCTTTCAACCAATTATAAAAATTTTCAACCTAAAAATTCACCTTTTCACTCAAAAGAGACCAAAAATCTTATCGAACCTTAACCTAAGCGAAAAAAAGGATTCAAGCAAAGCGCATGTGCGAAACTAAGGTGTGAAACGACTCCAAACTACATTATAATTATTTGTTTGAATAATATATATTCTAAAATAAAATTCAAAAGAAACTACAGGAAAGATTTGAAAGGAAATTCAATTTGCCTTCCATAATACGAATTTTTTTAAATAAAAAGGAGGTGGTGGAAACAGGCAAGCCAACATTTACAAAAGCTTATCCACTTTCTACCTACCATATCACTAGCTTGATAGATCATGTGGCTGACTCTTAGATCACCTAAAAATAAGAAATACATTTATTTAGCTCCTGAAGGAAGAATAAAAAGATTTTTGGGAAGGGATGGAAGGAATAGATTCCTGTCTTCAGCAAAACCTACAATTTTTGAGCTAACTCACTATCAAACTACTATAATCAACTCTAAACATAGAACCTGAGTCGTTCTGATTCATTTTGAATTTTATTCATCCATAAGTATAAATGCTAAACCATAATATACATTATTTTAACAATAGATATACAAATTTTGGCCATAATCACGACATTTTATCTATAATGAGTCAGTTTGACCCAAAACTCTTTTAGGCTATAGAAAACGGCTGGAAATATCTTCAGTATCAACGATATATCATCAGAAAGAATTAAATATACATGCATTCACTAAAGTATAACTAATTATGAACTAACTAATTATAGCCCTACTATTATTAGTAACTACTATTATACTGTATATATAAACAAAAATGTTTTCAAATTTATATTCGTTAATAAAACTTTATTACAAATTAATTTCCAGTTTTTAACCACAAAATTTCAACGTGGTAGTGAGTCAAATTGGCTCACTACAAACAGATGAAAACCAATATGTGAAGCCATTTGTCTGATATTTATTGTATATATAGATTTCGTCTAACTGACTCATACTTCCACCGTTTAAAAAATTTTTTTATTGCGTTGGAAGAGACAACGTTCTCTCTCACCTGCTGACAGGTGATGTCAGACTCACCCCGAGCAGAACGTCTAAGACTAAAGAGAAAAGACATAAAAAATAAGAACAACAGAAGAATAAAGAAATGGAGAAGAGGAAAGGAAGATAAGATGGATCAGAAGAAGAGAACGAATCAACGTATAAAATCTACACTAACAGAACGCATCTTTGACTTAACTACAACAAACATCTTCGTTAGATTGGTGATTCCTGCCACGTCGCCTCTCATTTATACTTAGAGAGGCACAATAGATGGAGCCACTCTCGTCGGTTTATTCCCAATTGGCTATAAACACCGTACTGGCTAGTCTCGGTTATGAAGGAAACGTTTTGTTTTTCTGTGTTCTTTTTAACCCTCTACGCGGAATTTTACCCCAAAGTACCGTCATCCTTTTATTGTAATGAAGGCTACAAAAATAAAAATTAGAAAAGCTGTTCACGTTTCAAGCATCGAGCCAACAACAATTCAAAACCATTACTAAACACCCTCCGCTAAACGTTCGAACAAAACTTTTTTAATTACCTCCGAGAGAATTCAAAAATAACCAAAAATTTTCAAAATTCCGTATCTTTCATTCACGACTTCGCTAGAGAATGAGAATAGCCATGGAGTTCATTCAAGAACACGGGGTCTCATTCTCTCTTTCCTTCTCAATGAAGTGTTGAAATGTTGTGTGGCCTTTAATTTGCTGTTTCCTCGGGTTCGTATGTCACCAGGAAAACAAAATAAAATATTTTCTGTTTCATTTCCCCGCAAAAGGACAATACCCTGGCCGTTTCACCCACCCCCAAAAAAACCCTCACGCGGGTTACTTTTTGTATAATAAAAGTCAAGAATTCGAAATCCATAAGTTATTTAATTTATTTATACACATTTTCAATGTCTTCGCGTCGAATCGTTTATTATTCTTGGCTCGGAAACAAATGTTTTTACATTTCGTTGAGTAATTGTTAATCAGTGATCAGAATCAATTTTTCAAATTTTCTTCCCTTACCCCCGCCCGCCCCGTCCCATTCCGACCACACTCTTAATATCAATTCGTGCGACTCAAGTCGACTTTTACTTTCGACACAATTTTCGATTTTCTAATATCACGTGACTAACCTCGCTTCTCCTTTTCCATTCTTTGATAAAAAGCTCGACTCGGGGAAAATGGTAAAATCGGAGAGAGAGAGAGAGAGCTTTTAAAATATTTATAATTTTATGAACAAAACCACTGATGCAAGAAAAAGAAAATGAGAAAAGGAAAAAACCAGAGGGGAAATACTTAACGATGACAATAAATTTAAAACCAGTGGGAAAAAGCAAGAGTAAAAATGAATGATTGTTTAAGACTTTTTCCCCGAAATTGAAATTCCCTTTGGCAAAATTCTTAATTGGTTCTGTTGCCAGCATTGAGTTTCTCGCCTACCTCACAGAAATTCGATACTCTGACCTCATTGTTTGCCACCGAAAAAAAAAGGAAGAAAGAAAATTACGTTGGCAATCGTGAGTCTTAAAATATTCCCAGGCATGGGAAAGAAGAAGGTCCACAATCTTCTCGATTACCTTCTTACGTTACGATTTTATTCGTTTCCACGACAGTAAACACACGAAATGAATATCGTCTATTTTAAAAGTGATGTAAGTGCACTTCTCAAAAAAATAAAAACTGAAACATCACACAAATCACACAATTTGTGACCTGTTAGGCCTTTAATTTGTAACTAATTAATTAATATTTTTAAAAATATCTCGATTTTTCTGGCCTTGGAATTGATTTTGAAAGTGACGTTTGTTCAATTTCATGAAAAAGCCACGTCAAAAGAAATTTCCTTCCACTCGCCACAGGTTTATGATGTTGTTAAATAAATTGATGTGGACAGACAATTAATTTATGTTACAAGGTCTTTGGTGTAGTGGTTAAGTGCCAGACTGAGAAATTATAGTCACAAGTTCAAATCCTCCTTCCGTATCCTGTTATCCCTCTCCCCGAAAAAGGATAAAAAACGGGATTAAAAGATAACTATGACTATTATAAAAAATTTATTTTGTCTAAAAGTGTTGTTAAACGTTCCTAGTAACTGTTCCTTAGTAAGTGTTCCCTAAAAGTTCCTAGTAACAATAACGCACATAAAACTTTAGATTTTTCATCTACCCGTCGCAAAAGAGGACCAAAAATTTGATAAAATTCTGAACCGGTGGGAGGAGTAATGTAGTGGTTAAAGTCCTAACTTGGAGGCAAATCTCCTCCCGCATTCTTTCATACCCAAAAAAGGACAAAAAACGGGATTAAAACCGCCACTAAAAATTAAAAATTCTGAACCGCTTTCTGTAACCAATGAAAACGACAAATTCAAGAATGTAGAGCAGCTACTACCTCTGCACTATGAATACGTCAAAATACTAACACACAAAACGTACTAACAAACATCTCATGTTAAGTCTAACAACGTAATAATAAACAAAAATTAAATACAGCAGAATATTATAACTGATATTTAATTTTTTTATAATTGAAATGAAACACTAATCATGAAAGTGGTGTATGTCTACATGAAACCTACCAAAAGATATGTAAACTTTAGTAAAATTAAGGTGACCATACGTCCAGAATTGGCAAAGACAGTCCTGGGGTTTCACCTTGCGCCCAGGATTTTTCTAAAACGTTCTTATTTCAAATATTTGTTATATTTTAAATATTCCAATAATTAATAATAATAATAATAATAATAATAATAATAATAATATTCTTACAAAATTTGAACCGAAAAAATTGTGTATATCAAAATACGTGGCACGCTTTAAACCATTTGAAGCTATTACTTACTAAAACTAATTACGAAGAAAATTGTACAGAATTTCATACAGTGCTTCAGAGACCTACTGAAAAGGATCCATAGTTCAGAAAAATATAAAAAGTCTTATACTCAACAATTCAGATTTTAAAAATTTGACTCATTTTAAAATATACTGATTTTAATAATTTCCTATAATATAAAGTATATTTAAAAAATTATATTTAAGTTATTTAACTTGACCACCCCCCCAAGCAAGTTCCCGTCCCGGATTTGCAATGAAAAAATTTGGTCACCTTAGTTAAACCCACATAAAACTCGATTATATATTAATAATATTAATAATAAAAACTAAATTATATAAATAAAATAATAAATATAGCAATCTTCAATAAACAGTCAGTCGCAGGGTTCATGATGATTGGCTGCGGTATTGGGTTTGCTTAGACGTGTATATATTGTGTGAGGTTATCTGGACACTATTGGTTGTTGTGGTATATAATTTGTAATTTGTTAACTGATTTTTATAACTAGTAACTTGCAACTTGTAATGGGTTTCCTTTAATACCAAAGGACTAAGGGGTAATATATATTAATATTATATAGTTAAAATAATGGAGACATTGCCCGATTTCACATAAGTCTTATAAATTTTCCCCTTCACTGAATCCCACAACAGACTTACATCACTTTCAAAGTCTTAGGTTCAAGAGAGTGTACAGTTACTGCAAACAGGGTAAATGTTAACCAAAACTCGAAGACCTACTGCAAAATTTTTCAATTCCAAAACCTATACATAAAAAAAAATTAATAAATTTCATTTCATAACTGTGAAAAAATTTTAATTTGAGAACCTGGTGACGAACTACAGAGACCGCAAATTAAAAAATCTCATCTTCGTCCAGGGTTTGCTGACGTCATAAAAATTCCTCTACCTCCTCTATGGCTCAATCCTTTCATTATTTCCTTTCTCACTCCACTACACATTTTAATTTTTCCCTGACGATTATAAATTATTCCATTTTTCCTTTGTTTCCGTCTACCTTCATAATTTTTCTGAAACAATTCTTTTCTCCGAATTCATTCCACCGTATACAAACTCTAAGACACGGCCCTGTTTTTACTTCACTCTTTTGGTTTTTTTATGTTAACTCTTATGTAACCAACTTGAAACTCTTTACCTTCCAACAGTATTACAATCGATAAGAACGAAGGAAAGTTTTTAAGTCGGTTTTAAAAGGTGGTAGTTTGGGGATGGGCGAATGGTGACCCAACTAAAGATACACTAATACGATTTATGTGTTACTTACAATGAACTTAATAAAAAAGTATGTAACTGGGAAAAAATTTCTTGTAGACATCCAAAGGATTTGTTAATAATTGTTTTTGCGCAAAGTGGGCTGAAGTTATAAGTTTCGAAGCAATTACAACTTCATGAATGTTAGCGTTATGTATAATTCAGGATTGCTACTTGGTTTTAAGCTGGAATTCGAGGATTTATTAATTTAATGTTTTGAATGCAAGACATTTATATAGAATAAGAAGAGAATTATTAAAAAATAAAGTTATTAAGGACTATTTGTAGTGTTAATTTTTTGTAAAGGTAAAAATTATAGTCAAAATCAAAATCCTACGCGTATACAGTCTCGATTATAAAAATAATACCCACTATCTCATTAAATATAGCCCAGCCCTAATCTCACATAAATGTCATAAGGCTGATAAATCACCTTAACCTGGCGCTAATCAAATCCTGAAATGCATACAAATGCGCGCGCCATCTGTTCGTTTCATCTTTACATCACTGGGTTGAATAGCTTCATCTTTAAAAAGGTCACCACAGGGAAATATAACCGGAAATAGAGTCCTTCCTTTATTTCGCTGTAGCTTAATCTTCCGCATTATAAGAGATCTGTCCCCACTGTAAAACCAAATCTGAGCTTTTGGCCTGAATCTTGCATCAAGTGTTTCTACCAAGTCAAAAACTGTCTCACCCAGCTTTCTCTTCAACCGAATAAAACAGTAGGAAAAATAAAATTAGATTTTTTCCTCTCTACCACCCCCCAGCCAGCCACTCACCCATCAATCCATCTATCTCCTCTCTGCCTTCTTCAAATCCTAACCCAACATCCACGTAGCAGGGGGTAAGCAATTTAATTGTTGGCCAAATGGGTGGTCTAGGGCATGAGCACCAGTCGCTCGATGTGAAGTTATTTCAAAGCGTCAGCAAAGACCCACACTTTCAAGAAGTTGCAATAACAATCGGAGCGTTTTGATATACTTATACTCAATATCTATCACTAAAGAAACTTTTAATATAGGAAAATCCAAGAAATTCGATTGAACTGATATATCTGTTCAAACATTCGAGATGTTAGTTCTCGTTGTGAGTCGACCATGTGGCCTCATCGACGTAATTATTAAATCATTTATTGGACATTAATGAATGAGATGAAACTTTGCGATAAAGACGCCATTTGCAGTGATTGCACTAATAATTATCTCTCGATATCAAATTCAAATTTAATTCTTTTTTAAATGGACGTTAGTAAAATTTCGACCGAAATATAACCGTCCAACTATGAGATTATATCAAAGCCCCTGTATCTCAGATGTGATTTCATCTTTAAAACATTAATTAATCAAGTTTAGACAAACAAGATAAATGCATACTGCACTTTTATTAAAAATCTGCTCCAAAAGCAAATATAAAATATACTGAAACCAACATCAGGTCTCTTTTTACGCGGAAAATAACAGCATTAAAAAGACAACATTTAATCATACGCTCAAAAACTTGGAAAGAGAGACGGAAGAATAGTCATATTCAAAACCAAAACGACATTCAGTATAAATAATAGCTGTAGATATTGTATATCATAAAAAGTCATGAAACAAAATCAAAGTTTGAAAAGATGGTCATCATTTCATTTTTCCTTTCGACGATAAATTTTTTATACAATCACATCTCGTTTCACGAAATGAGGAACACAAAACCACACATTAATAATGGTTAGAGTGTAAGAACCTTGTTTTGAGCTTAGGACATACACACGAGCTTAAGACTGAGCTTGAGCAGTAGGCCGTGCTGCAGGGGAACATTTCTATGTTAAAAAGAAAGCGTAATAATATCACGCATAAAACGAGACCCGAATATAAATTCATCTTCCTCCCCTAAAATTCTAAGAAAAATCTTTAGCTAGAAACTTATGTCAGACATAATAATAACTTTCAGAACAGCAGAATCTGCAAAAACCATCAGCAATAAAAATGACCCAAAAATTTTAAAAACTAAATAAGACAGAAATCACTCCATCACATTTTGCTTAAACAGCAGGAAAAAACACATTCCCTCAGGATTTGATCGCTTAATTAGAATCTAATACGGAGTAAAATAAAATAATTCAGATAAATCAGTTTCCTGCTATGCTAAAAAGGTGAAAGGTCACAGCCTTCTCTCACCACCCTCGCCATCAAGCGTTATTTTTAGAATATCACGACTCCCGTATCTCGAATTTAGGTTTTCCTCTTTTTTATTTTGAAAATTATACACGACACGTGACAGGAGTGTCTCTTTATACAGTATCTCGTTCTGTAGTTCAGGGGAAAAGGGAAAAACTTGTGTGTTCTTTCGTTCCGGGGAAAAAATGGTGAGAGCCGGTGGTTGTAAAAAAACATTGTGAAGATACATGGCGCCGAGCAGGCGGCGTCTGCGCGAAAAACCATCGATTCCCTAATGACGTCATCATTGTCGGGTTTTATGCCCTCGCTGTGGTGTTACTTAGTCATCCCCGACCGTTTTTCTCCTCCTCCTTTCCTTCCTCTCGTCCTCTTTTAGTTTCACTTGAAATTAGAGATAAAAAAAATATGGGAAAAGACTCAGAAAAGAGGAAACAAAAGCGAAAGGAAGAGGAAGGAGATTTCCATGGCGAGAGTTTGGAAAGTAGGTGACAAAATAAAAAAACTTTCAACAAGAGAATTAAATTTCCGAACTCATGCTTTTAAAGTTCATCCAAAACTAAACCAAGGAAATTATTTTAATTATATTGTCGGCTTTAATTAGTCAGTGTCACGAAAGATCGACCGATTTCCACGAGAAGTTCATGTAAAACAGAGGCCGGGGGAGGGGAGAGACACGAGGACTAGTCAAAGAACACAAAAGATGGGTGAAAGAGGCTTGTTAAAGCTTTTCCTGTGACGAAAAAGAAAATTATGACTCTCGACTTAATACCACGCGAAAAAATTTTGCTATTCAATGAGCGAAAGCAGTGGGACCAGCTTTCGACCAAAATCTATTTTATAAAAACACCCCAACAGTATAAAATATCAGGTTTTGCTGTATGACCCTCACTGGTACAGCCATTAGATATTCTTCTCCCGGGGTTTATTTATGTAACTTTAATTTATTCAATAAGAAAAGTAATTACTATAATAAAGCTTATCTATTTACATAAGATGGGTCTATGTTTGTATAACACGAAGAAATTTGTAAACAGATTCCAGGCTAACTTTGGACAAACATTCATTACCATTAGGAGCAAAATACAGCGGGCCTGTCGGTCTCTACTAGCATGGCATTCTCTAAATTCTTCTACCGTTTGCCATTTTCTTTATATTTCTTTCTCATGGCCCAAATCAACGAAATCATCTGTTTATATGATTAGGATCTTTAGTTATTAGCTGACATAAGTCTTAGTAGAAGACTTATCTGACCACCAATCAATGAGCTCCTTGGTAGTTAATACTGAGTCGAATTGATGTGTCAGAGACAATAAATTCAAAGACCTAAAATTAGTATAAATAATATTATTATTATTTAGTATCGAACTATACACTTTAACTGATTCTCCTGAAACCTAAAAAGACTTACGACCTAAGCTGGAAGCAAGGAATTGCTCAAACTTCTTCAAGATTCATCTCGACGACATCGTTAAACGCACAATTGCTATATATTACAGTAGTTCTGTTCTATACCGACAAACTTATTTATTTAATAATTTATAGACCTACTACATCATCGGATTTACCATTCGATTTCCTCGCTCTTAATCTTTCGCGTAAAACAAGACCCGCGATTAATTTGTCTGTTAGACAAAAAAAACTCGAAGCTTCTGGAATCCACCGAACATTTCCTTAGACAACTTTTTTTCTATTTATAGCAACTTCATCGACGTGTGAGGATTCAATTTCACGTAATAAATTTTTTTTTCTTAAATATGTCAAGATAAATTTAGAAGTCATCTTTACTTCTATTTTTAGACTAGTCTTTCCCGCCGCCACCCCTTCTGTCAATGTAAATTTGTTCGTGTTATTAACACGTGGAATCTTTACGATAAACTTACTTCTGGGAGGAAAAAAAGTTAAGACTTAGAGTGTAAGAGTAAACGAGCGTAACCTTGCGCCCATGAAATTAAAACCAATTATAATCATTCTTGAGTATGATGATACCATTCCACCGCCATCTTCAAAAGTCAGAACCTAATCTCAAAGGGATGTAACTTTGCCCCTTCTCTTTGTTCTTCAACCGCATTTCTCTATCTTGTATTTCTATTTAACTTGGAAAGTTTAAAACGCGGACGAGTTTCTTGTAAGAAAATATTTCAAAGCTCACAAAACTTAACCAAAAGAAGAGGAGAGAGAGAGAGGCGAGGCATCACGAGGCGTCTTATGCAGTTAATTTAAATGAAATTTTTAATTCAATTTAAGATCCTGTCCAAACATCACTTGACAGGTGAGCACGACAAAAAAAAAGACAGTTTAATAATTTCCATTTCACTCTTCCGTCCAACATTCTCAACTCCCACCACCACCAACAACAAAACTTGAGAAACTTTTTAATTTTTGGCACCAGTCCCGCCTCAGAATCACCAGAAACCGTGGATGTTGAGAGATGGGGAGATTCCAGGAAATCACCACGTCCTCCCCAGCAAATTTAAACTTGTCACTAATTGGTTTACTTCTTAGACGAGGTTATTAAGAAACCGGAAATAAGTTGGTACGATCATAAAACTTTCACAGCTTCCCAAATTAGAAACACGCTTTCCCATCATCCCGATCGATGATATAGCTGGAAAGAATCTACCCTCCAGTTGTTAATCACAATTCTTTTCTATCATTGTCTTTTTCATCTCTTTCAATCTTTTCACTGTTCCTCCTTCCAAAGGGCGTTGGCCGCATTGTCTTATTCTCATCATCCTTGTCAATCGATTCCCTTTCTTTCCGTCCACCCGCTTCAATCTCTTTTCTTTTCCTTCACTCACTTCCCTCAACCGATTTATTTGATAAGAAAAAAAAAAAGGTTCGATAAATTCCAGATTAAATTTAGTGAATGATTGAAATAGGAGAGACTCCCCTGCGACAAAATGGCAAGACTAATGTGCAATTTTTCTAGGTCTTCCCGCCAGAAAAAAAAACAGAAACATTTGTTTCCGGTTATGGCTCTAATGGTTCTAAAGTGAAATAAATTATTTTAATATTTCTCTGTGGGAAAACCTATTTTCCCTATTTATTGCGGGGGGGGAAATGAACGGTTCTATTAATGCTAATGGTCAATTCGGAAACTTTTATCTGATTGCGTGATGGCGACTTGTAATGAACACACCCTTTTAAGTCCGGCTTCAACGAAAAAAGATTACCCGAACGAAAATTTCTTTTTCTTTCCCCATCTTTCCATTTCCTTCATCTCATACCACTTTTTCCGTTCTGTCGCGCGAATCAGTCATCCCAATCAAGTCATCATGATAATTAATGTATATTTAATGACGTTATTGTACGTTTGTTTGTATGTGCCAGTATAACTCCAGAGTTCGAAAACCTATTTCAATGAAACTTTGTACACTTAATTACTAAAATCAGAGAAAGAATCCTGTATCAGACCTGGAATGTTTCTCACAAATAGTCAATATGTGTTCAGACTTGCGGCCATGAAATGTAAATGTTGCTTAATTCATTGTAAAGTGATTCATTTGGCTCAAGGCCAAGAGGCTCAAGAAGAAAAGGAAAATGACACGAAAGGCAGCCCCAAATGAATCACTTCATATACTTTTGAATATTTGCGAATTGTAAAATGACCCATTCGGCAAAAGCTCAGGTTTGGTAAGCAAATGTTTCATTGTTTAATGGCCCGCCCGGATGGGTCATTCAATGGAATAACGGTTTGTCAACCCTTTTTGGGGTATAAATACTGCCCCGATTCATTTAATAAAACATTCCAAATTCAGGAATCAGTGGTTTCGTTTATTAACCTTACAACACTTCATCATCACAGGGGTGATTGTAAGGCATTAGAGGAGTTGTCCATTGACAGACTTCCTCATTCATCATCAGCGACCGCCACAGGGAGAATCAACTCCGAATCGTCAGGGTTTTCTTCGTTCGAAAGTTCGAACAATATGTCTTCAAAAAGGTGTCAATGAATTAATTTTGACTAAATGAAATGAGAAAGTCCTGGGGCTAAGACGTTGGTCTATTTCCCAGTCAAAATCACAACTAGACCTACTACAAGGTGTTCCACACTTAGAGACAGGTGATAGTTAGAAGAGGTATAGTAACTATAAATATATATAAATTATATATTAAATATACATATAGATCGTGCTATATACAGTATATATTTTCACTGGCAGAAGGCGTAGTGTAGTGGTCAAACACCCAAACTTAGGGGGCTAAAAATCGAGGTTGTAACCACTATTTATTTATATATTTTCACTGAGCTGAATAAACTTGGAGCAACAGTAGAACATCAGATACTAAAATATTAATATAATGAAACTTGTTTGATTCAAAGTTGAGAAAAGATCACACCAAAAAAAAATTGGATGCTGTTGAAGAATTCGGATTACCAAAGTCAGTTACTCTAAAGATAAATTTTAAGAAATCCAAAACGAAATTTAAAAATTAAACAGCTTTGACTGAATAACATAAGAACCACTTTTACAAAAAAGATCAAAACAAGTCAAAAACAGTACAGAGCAATAGAGAAATAAATATTAAAAACTTTTCAACTCAAATGTATAACATTATAAATCCAACACCTAAGAAGAAACATCATTTCTAAAATTAAAACAAAACGGTTTATTATTTCACTTTTAAAACTTCAAAAGCTGAGAATGACCCAAATCAAAATCCAAGGGGCCAAAAAGTAATAAAAGAAATTCAAACAGCAGGGACGGAAAACTTCACTTGGAGGCGGGCCAGATGATGATGATGTTAAGAGATCGGAAGGAGAAGGGGGGGAAGCTGAGTAAAACAGAAAACAAGGCGTTGACGGAAACAAAAAAAAAGAAAGAAACAGAAAAAAAAAGATAGATGTTCTTTATTAATCATTCAATATTTTTCCATTTTTATAGCTGGAGAAAAAAAGGGAAATTGAATTTTCCAAAAGTAGAAACACAAAGACGACATCCTTTCGCCCCTTCCTTCTCAAAGAGAGAATATTTCAAAATGGAAACGATTTGAAACATGGGCACACAAGAAGAAAGAAGGAAATAATAAATTGAAACGATTTTAAATGCACGAAATAAATAAAAAATTGGAATTTCGTAAAGAAAAAAAACCGAAACAAAGAAAAACGGGGCGGGGGAGCCGAAAGAGGTAAAGAAAAGATGAGAAACGATTTCAGTTCCAAAAACGCTGTTTTTCTATTTCACTGACTCTCTCACCCGTTTCAAAAACATTAAATACAGAAGACATAATCCCAGGTGAAAACCACATCAAAGTGACATCAGAAAGCCTCAGAATTTTCAAATGAAGCACAAGATGACGTCGTAAAAAGCCTCCCTTCCCCCATCCCCAGACAACAGCGGAATATACTAATGGAAAATGACGAAAAGCACTCCTCGTCTTCTGGGGAATCAGGAACCTAAGACAAATGATATTAATATTGATAACAACGATGATTACTCATTCAAGATCCGCCAAAGACAAAGAGATGTTATGGAGCTTTTAAGTCGAGAGAGATACAGAGATATAATACTCATAAAAGTGTGCAATACTTATGACATAAACTCTCCATACTTTTAATTAGATTGTGCAGTATTTATGAAATTTTGCATCCTATACCAAACAGATAGGAATCGAATGATGAGAAATCAATATAATTAAGGATGACCAAGGCACGCAGACAGACAGAATATGGTTTCGAAAACCAATTTTAAACAGTATGAGTAGGAAATTCGTTTTAGAAAAACAGGGTAATGTGTTGATGAATCCTTCTGACACATTTCCACCACCTTATGGTGGATGGATATTAATTTACAATTAAGTCTCAGCTAATACTGACACACAAATGAACGCCGATATATATGTGCCGTATATATATACATTTTCATTTCAGCAATATTCTGAATGATATTTTCCAGCTCGGAATTAAACATGGGACAAGACATGCGCTTTGGATACGATCCCCCCCCATTCACTCGTATGATTCCCACGATCTAATCGATATTACGCTACTTCAAGTGGAAAATTCTTAACTTAATTTTTTTAGCTCATGCTTCATTCATTTTCATTTTTTTTTATTAAAGAGATGGTAACTAATTAACAAAAACCAAGGTGGCATAAAAGCAATAGGAGACACGAAACAAACTTACGAAGGATCTAAGTTCCCCGCAACAGGCTTGAAGCTTCCTTATCCCCCCCCCACCCGCCTCCATCTCCCACCTTCCAATCCAGTTACGTGTGTCGGAGCCATAAAACTTTCTTGCGTGTTACGAAATCATGTGAAAAACTTTGTTAAAATTAGTTAAGGACTAAAAAACGAAATTTTTTTTTGTTTCTGTTTTTTTGGCACCCCTCTCCTTTCGACAAAGTCACTTTCACTCACAGCAGATAAACAAAAGAAAAGGAAAAGTTATCTCTTGACCTCACATCCGGTTTTTTGACTATCCGAAGTCAACAGGACTCGTAAAAGCAAACAATCAGAGGAAAGATTTTTCAAAAACCATTTCCCAAAATTATCTTCACGAGAAAACACTTTTCTTCGTTTCCTTTTGGAGACTTGCTTCACTAGAAGGCGGTGAATTTCAAAGCCACGTTTGCCTCCGTCGTAAGTGATGGCTATAATCCGATTACAGTCCTATTCGAAACGACCCTTCTGTCACGAAAACCTTTCGGTTCTTAAGAATTCTGTTAAAAATAACAATAAATAGATTTTTTCTATGTGTAAATAGTTAATAGATATTTCAAATACATTAAATTTATTTATTTACTTATTATTTCTAAAATAATTACTTATCTATTCCAACCACTCCTTTAAAAAGGAGACAAAATCACGTGACTCTGGGAAAGAAAAAGTTACTGCACCCTTGTTTCGCCCACACCCCCAAACCCCATTGCTGTCGTGTTTCGCCTTAAGAGACCATCTTTACACTAATTACACATTTAAGTGCCTCGCTAAAAATAAAAATAAATAAATAATAAAAAGTTTAAGGCGACAGACTTCTTTCGGTCTCATCGCTTGTCTCCTGGTCTTCCTCACTCAGTTTATGTTTCTTAAAGATGAGAGAAAGACGTCCTTGAGACTTGTTTAATTGTTATTATCACGAAGTTGAGAAATTCAAAAAGCCGAAGAAACCATACTGAATTTGCCTTTCCGTTATCTGCCGTCTCACAAATTCTACTCACGACCCAGATAAAAGAGGTAATATAATGTTTGAATACTGAGCCAGTGACTATCGTGGGATGTTGAAAGGTCACACCGATTTTCTCTGTTCTTTCCTATCTTTCCCTCCCCAAACTCCTATTTTAATAGTTCAAGTTCATCCCACTTTCTCTTTCTTTTTATGTCAATAAAGATAACCTTAACCTTTTTTGTTTTATTATCTAAACGAAAAATCACGTTCGCTAGATTCGACGAGAATTAATAAGCTTTCCAACCGAAATCATTTCCCTTTCCTTTCCGGCGACTTCTTTTACGATCCTAAATCCTTTGATATTATTAATCATAATAGCATACACACTCTAAATACAAAAATATATTTAGATCTAATATTATGCATTTAAGGGAAAATAATATTATGTGGTTCAGAAAGTAATATCATACACGGTAAAAGTAATAAATCGGGTGAATAATATACAGTAGCTCTCAAAAGGATTTTGATAAGTACAATTTCTTAAATATTATAAAAAAACAAGAAGAATATTAAACTGATTAAAAGTATTTATTGAAAGAAATATTGTATTTAACATTGTGGGAAACATAAATATTTCTCAAAAACATTTTTAATTGGGAATTGAAAGTCTTTTGACAAATGAAAATTGTTGGATTTGTTTTTTACATTCCTACATAATAAATAATATTTTTAAAATATATTACTCAATACTTAGTCGCACATCGTTTGCCTTTTGAGGTCGTTTGAGGCCTCTTTAGCTTTTGGCATTTTAATTAAATAAAAAAATAATTAAAATAATTAGTCTAAACAAAAATTTTATATCTATGCGAAAGGTACTGTCAATTTTTAGATACTGAAAACCTGTCAAAATACTTTTGAGCGCCTGCATGAGTACGTTTTTGTAGTGCATATGGATTAAGCCTTTGGTACACTAACTGCGGCCCACCAAGCTCTGCTGAGTGGCCCAGTGGAAATCGATTGAGTGAAAATTTGTGAAAGGTCGATTGCTCATTGTTAAGTCTGAACTATAGTGCTTGACCAGTACGAAAATGTTCGGGCCTGTGCTCAGAAACTGCTAACATTGTTTGCCTCAACACACATTTATGAGGCCATGTACAGAAAATACATACAGAAACAGACTGACAGATATACATACAGATGATACCCTGAGGGTGGACTGTATGTGTCGAAAGCCGGACTCGTAAATTTTTTTTTTGTTAAGTCGTGTGGCCTAGTCGCAATGGTCACAATGGAAATTTGGTCCGGGAAGGAAAAGGCTTGAGTACCAAGGGATTAAGTGAACAAATTTCAACCGGATCTCATTCACAGTATCAGGGACATTCTAAGAGATATTATGGCCAAAACCAAATTCATTTAGAAAGATTTCCAAACAATATTTTTACCAATTTTGACTACTCAAAATACTTTTGAGCGCTACAGTATACAACTCAACCGATTACTCACAATCACCCTGAACAACTTCCCGACAAAAACTCAAAGAACACAACTACAAATCTGCATAAGACAATCGAAACAGTAAGACATTCATCAGTCCATAAAGAACGCAGGAGTCGAGACAGTCAAAACTCTCACACAGAAAGAAAATTAAAGAAAACTCAGAGAACGGCGAAAAGACAAATAAAAGAAGAAGAAAACCTTTTAAGAAGGGAAAAGTTCATCACGAAAATAAACAAAACACAGAACCGGAAAACGAAAAACACACACACACCAAACAGTAAAAATACAATCAAGAAAGAGGATCAAAAAAAGATTGTCGACTATAACTAGCGAAAACCGTTAAAAATTAATCAAGTAGTAAAGACAATCAAGAGAAAAGACAACAACAGCCAAAAGCCATTTCATTAATTTGGTATTAAGAAAGACGACGACAAATGTAAAAATCAGTCAAGGGCAAAACATTGGTCAGAGTAAGATGGAAGACTTTGAATTTTTTTCTTTGGCGCTTAAAGTGACCGAAGACTTTTTGATAAAGACCAAGAGGAATCTTGTATGGCGCCTAAATTGCATTAAAACACAAACCATCTTATTGTAGCTTAATAAGCCAAGTCGAATCTTGGCAATGAACCGTCACCAAATACTGGCATCGTCGGATGAAACAGATTTAAACGAATCTCAGAGTGAATTTCCCGTCTATTTTTTGGCCAAATAAATTGTGCAAAACTTATGAATCAATTCTTGCGCAAACAGTTCAATACTTATGAAACTATATCTCCATTAGAGTGTACATGACGTAGGGAATTCAATCTGACCAGATCACCAGGGACCAGAGGAGTAGTGTAGTGGTAAAGTTCCTGTCTTGGACGCAAATGGTGAGTTCGAATCCCCTTCCCGTATCTTGTTATAACACTAATAATGATGAAGTAAATTCTACACCAAAGTGTGCAATATATATGAAATAAGCTCTCCATTGAAAAGTACGTTATCAATGAATTCAAACACTCTCAACTATAAACCAGATGTATGAAATACATCAACAAAACCCATGTCAAAGTCCTATAATGAAATCCTCATAAAAGTGTGCATTACTTATGAAATTAAATCTCAATAGATCTACATTATATAATACTCACAAAATGAATCTTTCATTCATCTGTGCATTTATTATAAAAAATAAAATACTCATAAGAGGAGGTCTATAGTTTAGTGGTAAAAGGGCCTGACTATAGAAGTTATGGTTCTGAATTCGAATCCTCTCCAACAACCAATTATACCAAACAAATTATGAAAAGCGGAATTAAGACCTAAACCAAATCTACTTAAACGTGTGCATTATTTATGAAACAAAATCTCACATCATAAAAGTGTGAAGTATAATCAAACACAACCTGCACCGAACTGTGCGTTACTTTTGAAATTCAAGCTACAAAACCATATTTATGAAATTAATTTTTGAGACCCATTGATGGGTGCGATGTCTACAAGACAAAATCTTCACCCAAATATAATTTATTCATCCAAGAAATTCTTCCTTAAACGCCTGAATTATTTTGAAAAATAAATAAAGGTACGGAGCCAGGAAACCATTCAGGTATATGCGAGGTCACAGGGTTAACTTCATCTTTCCAGTTTTCAATTTATCTAGAGTCGGGCCTCTTCGTAAATTTTCTCACAGGATTGACTGTAACAATTAATAAAAAAATTTTGGAACCCAAAATACACACACAAACAAGTTTCACAGCTTCAGATTAATGCATAGGTCGGAGGTCGACAAATTGCGGCTCTTTTACTCCTTGGCTGTGGCTCTTTCACAAAATATTTAGTACAGGCTCGGAGTAATACTTATTAACTAAATATTATCTTTATATTAATATGATACCAAGTTTTATTTAATGCACCGTTAGTCCTTGTGTTAGTATACACCCCTCCCAAGGGGATTATGGGGTCCTTTCACTTCGAGGTTTCTTTCTTTTGCTAATAACTCGACAGTCATTCATTTGTTCTTCATTAAACGAGCCTCGTTCACTGCCCCTGCTCTCTCTCATATCTCAGAGGAAGTCAGCAGCCTCTTACTCATAATACGAATCATGTGCATCACATTGTTAAGTACACAGTACTTAGCAAAACCAAGCTCGAGCCTTATAACCCTAATTTTTGGTTTAAAACGTCTCAGCAAAAGCTCATTTCTGCTGCAAAGTTTTAAAAAATGGCTCTTTGAATAAACGGTTTATATTTAGCTCTCTTGGACGACAAGTTTGCCGACCACTGACACAGATAAACCTTCACCACCAAACACTCATTTCATGGACAGAGATAAAATTAGTTGTAGTTACTTTTATAGTTTTGAGTTTTAATCTCGTTTTTCACCCTTGGGTATAACCAGCTTCATTCAAACTCCCACAGTCAGGCACTTTTACCAAGACAGAGATAAAAGAGAAGATTCAACACTCTCGAGCTTTTCCTTCCCCTTCCTCCACCACTACTTCTTCTTCTTCAACAAAAAAAACCGATTCTCATTAGTGAGTCAAATTAAGTAGTCTAGAATTTGCCCACGGCTGGAAGTGAAAACACTGAAACTTATAATAATTTATAAAAGTTCGAGGAGAGAATAGAAGAGAAGAGATTGGAAGGGAATGACGAGGCAGGTGGAGAGAGAGAGAGAGAGAGAACTTTTGTCAAAACTTTTTCCACGGAATCATAGGGACTTAAATGAGAGATTGATGGAAGAGAATAAATCCTTATACGAGTAGTTTCGTTGAGAAATTTGAGGAGAAAAACACTTTTTTTCACTTTCCATCTCTTTCTTCGCCTTCCTCTTCTTAATTTGTTATTTAACTTTGTTCTCATCTCTACATTCACCGGAAAATATAATTTTTTAAAAAAGGCTCGTATAAAGACAAAAATTTTTCTTTGCCATCGGGTTTCTAAAACTTCGGCGCCTTTAGAGATAAAACTAACGAGATCGTCAAAAGCGACTCATACAGATAACCGAGAGTCATTTTAACAGTCAAAGTTTGATCTCGATTCACCTCTGTCACGATAAGAATAGATGAGCGATAGATAACAATAATAATTCTTCTCTTGCTAATCTAGTGAGAAAAATGAGTCTGGATGAGATATTAGGTTTGTCGGGGCTCCTCCCTTTACCAAGTTGAGGTGTTGCTGTCAGTCCCAGAACAAAAGACATAATTTTAGAACAATAAAAAAGACAATATGACCTTGAAAATCATCAGAACAATGCCTGATAACCCAAAAACATAAAAGACAAACAAAAACGGCGACGCGTCGACATTGATCAAGAAAACCCATTTAAGGGCAATCAGGTACACTCGGTGTGCATAATTTATGAAATGATTTCTATATATTACTGTGCAATATTTATGAAATAAGTAGAAAGTAAGTTAATGTGCAGTTTACCTTATCGCATAAATCGAGACCTAGCTGAACATAAAAGCTCTCAATGAAATCAAGATTTCTGCAGTCATTGGTACCAACAGCATAACGTCTTTAATTAGTTCTGAAAAGCTTTTTAAAAAGACAAAACAACGTCAGGTTTGAAAATTCTAAGAAGTGGGTCTAACAACCAAGAAGCCAGAATATCAACACAAAAACCTAAAATCCAACTTTAAGTCTCCCTATAAACACGAACGACGACGTGCCCCTCTCCTCAACTTCTCCTTGCCCCCACGAAATCATTTTGCTGTTGTATAATCCTTTAAAAAAAATTACTTTAAGCCTAGCCGGAAAGCAAACACGAGGGAAAACGTTTAAAAACCATTTCCGTCATGAAGTATAACAAAGTCATTCGTTTAAACGGTTACCTAACCTTGACGGAGGTCGACAAAAGAGCGCAGGGCGTGACACAAACTTCCATCATCCCTTAATTGTGTACCAACGCAATGAATACGCGTGAATTCTCCAAGGATGGAAAGCCCACCCCCGCGCCTCCATTCCACCTATCCTCCAAACAAGACTCGTAACATATTTTATTAAACGTTGTTCTAAGGGTAGCCATCGGTGTTTGTCTACCTAGCAGCTGAACGTCAGAGCACAGATTTATTGAGAACCCGCAGAGCAGGTGAAACTTTGAAAATTTCCACGTCAGCAGTGAGAAGTTAAGGGTGGATCCTCTTCTTCCTTCCAAACTTTTCTTCAATTTTGTCGCAGTTTCCGGTTTTATTCAGAGTAGGATTAAACATCTTATCATCGAGACATAAATTAATGAACTTTTTGTGTAAAAATTCATCTGTTTAAAAGCCACTTCAGGGACTCCTTCCGACAGTAGACAGACGACCTTTTTTTTCTTTTAAACAAAAAAGAAGATGAAAGCTAAGGCCAGCAAGGTATGCATCTAAGTCACTTTCTAAATTTGAATATTTAATCAGATCTTGATTAGAAAATTATTTCTGCATAAATTTAAAGCAGCACACTTTGAACAAGCACTCATTTCATAAGTAATGCACACTGTTTTCCATTTCGATTTCCAGCAAACATTTATTTCATGCTTGATTCACACTCCCTCAAAGAATCCATTTTTATGTATCCTCTCAACTTTCCATGAACAGCGTTTCTGGTCTGAATCTGCTTAAAATAACGAATGCTTGTAGTAAAAATCCATTTCATAAATACTGCACAGTTATTTTCAATTCAATTATTTTGTTTTCGTGGTATTTCCATTATAAGCACATCAAATGTTGCCTGAGCTAAAAACTGTGACAAACAGCTGGAAACTAACATCACCCAGGAGTACGCCTAGAATCTATAAAAACCCCAACAGGAATGAGCTTGTATAAAACAAGATTTTGTGTGCCCCCCAAAAAATCCAACTTTCACAATCACAAATCCAATTCGCCATCTTGCTAAAATCAAAAGCCCAGGCCCGAATTTAAGCACTGTCAATGAGCAAAGGATCGGTTAACAAATGAAAACCAATCAGTTTTTTCGGCGGACACGACACAACAGGAAAAAAAAGGCGGAAAATAGGGGAAGATAAGCTTTTTGGTCCTAATCATATTAAAAGCTGCCTCCCCTCTTTTAAATGAACTTTGATCATCCCGAAGCACGGAGGAGGGTGGAGGACCAACGCAGAAAGCGTGGCAGCGACGTCAGGGGAAAACCTCTGAAATCGATTTTCCTTGACCCGAAAAAGCTCCGTGAGCCGAAGCCCGTTGTATCTCCTCCTCTTCCTTCCCTTTTCCTCCTTTCTCATCTCTCCTCTCTTCACTCACTACTATGTCTTTTGCACCGTTTCTCTTCAACTTTTTCTATTCTACTTCTTTTTTTTTGGTTACACCCCCTCTCCCCTTACAAAGGGTAGTTTCCTTTTCTGGGTAAAAAAGACTTGGCATTTCCTTGTCCATTTTTTCCCCTGTCTATTTTATTATTCAAAAAAAAATGATTGAATAAAATTTTTGGAGCTTGAAATGTCAGTGAAGGAAATGAAAATTTCTGCGGGTTTCTCCCCCACCACTTCCTCCTAATGTCTCCTCTCGATCTTAAGAAAACCTACAACATTTTATAGGTCAAAAAGCTTTTAATTTATTTGGTATGAAAGAGGAGGAGATAATCTTGTGACAAAACACACTCAAACAAAGCCTCGAGCACAACAGCAATTTTGTAAAAGAATAATTACTAGACATTTAGTTAATTAAAAACTGTCTTCTAAATCATGAACTAGTGGGTTGTAACACGAAACTATTTAACTAATATATTTCAAACTAAAAGCAAACAAAAAATTATCTGAATAATTATATCTTCAACATGATAATGTCTGCCACCAGAAAAACTTTATGCACCTTAACGATAATGCCAAATTGTGGATTTTGGGTTTGTTTGGTTCTATGTTTCAGTATAACTCAGAAAAACGTGAAAGAGTTTTGAGCAAAACATTAAAACACAATAATTAGACTTAGAAGACGGTCACTAGCTAATTCTAACTGTCTCTTATAAATGGTTTAGCTGTAATTAAGCGCAAAAGAATGCTGTCCATGACAAATAGGATCTTTCAGTACTTTCTGAAGGAAAAGACAAGACCGGCGTGGTTCTTGGATCTTAAGAAACTGGCAATCACACAGAAAGACATTAAGATGCGTGACAGGATGACGAACAAATTAGAACCTCAGGGGTTCTTCCCAAAAACCAGGCTGAGGACGAGTAAAGCCTGGTCCGGGGAGAGCTCAAAGCAACAAGATGAGAGTGTGCTGGAGGAAGCCAAAAGAAGAAGAAAATATCGCCAATACAGAGAATACAGTAATAAAATAAACAAATTCTTGATACAAGTGTGCATTAATTATGAAATAACCACTAAAAAAAGTAAGCTCCGGTCATCTATCGATGATAATCAAAATTCCAGACTCATAGATTCCAGGTAGAGAGACAGACAGTAATTTCAGCTTATAACCAATTAAAGCATGTCTAGAAGTTTAGCTGAAACATGCAGACGCATTTATAAAGTACTTCCGGCGCACCAACACAAATGCACTTCCATTTTTATACATAACAGATTATTTATTAGAGTTATAAAATTTTTTATTGTAGTAAATAAATGCCAGGCAACGCCAAGAAACCACGAAACTATATATAAATAAACACAACAGAGAGGGAGAGGTCAAAAAAGGAAAGACAGCAGCGTTCCACACAAAAATCAGCATTTTCCACCATTCCACTTCCTCCATTTTGGAATAAAACAAAAATAATGATGATTAAGCAAATTTTTAATTGTCGTTCTTCGATTTTCAAAAGCTCCTTAAAAAAATGGCTTTTAGAACCTCAAAAAATAGACATCAGCATTTGTTCAACATAAATCCCCGCTTTCATTTACTCTTTAACTTCCAAAATGTATCTGACATGTGAATCTGTCAGCAACAACTGAGAACTTCCTCCTCTCGATAAATTTTTTTTTATAACAGGACCAAAACAACGCGAGAACGACATATGAATCAAAAACCCAAAAATTCCAAATGAGAGATCAAAGTTTTATAATTCACAATGACTTACCTGGAAAATCACCAAACTAATTCCTGTCGTTTTATGCTTCGTAAAAAGTAATCCAACAGCATGGAATTTCTTTTATCTAAAAACAAAGAATAAAAATTGTTAAATCCAAGTATCCTGAAGCAAAAAAGGGGCGCAGGAAGGCGGGAGTGATTTTTCATAATTTTCATTTCAAGAGAGAAAAAATTGAGAGCTTTCATTCAGCACAAACGAAAAAAAAAAGTTTAACATTCTCTAAGCTGGAAAATATTAAAAAATAAAAGAAAATGGAGGGAAAAATACATGAAATGACTTTTTTTTTGTGTTACGCGCGTGGAAATCCTTTGTAGGCGCGACAATATTAAAAATAAAAACAACGAAATGACGTAGGCGGTTTTTTACTTATTTTTACCCCCAACCCCAAACCACTCCGACCCGTTAACGCCATCCCTCAAACAAGTATACAGCATGTCAAATTCCAGATGTGTCCAGGATTTATTATTTTCATTTAACCGAAAGAAGAGCCAAATAATACGAGAACACAGCATGTTTTGGGGTTTTATGCGATGTTATTTCGAGACGCCTTTTAAGTGTTCTTTTATAACACTACCAATACATATATCCCCTCGCCAATTTTATAATTAAATTTTATCGCCTTAAGAATAATTTAACGCCATTTTTAATTTACAACGCAATTTATGTGATACTGATTATTAACAAATCCGATTACATATCGACATTAGCTGAGGTAAGATAATTTAAATCAATAAATACAAAGTTTTTTTTTTTAAGTTATAATATATAATATATTTGATTTAATATAATAATATTATATTAATATGCGGAGGCGTAGTGGTTAAAGTTCCTGACTTAGACGTTACTACCATGAGTTCAAATCCTCCTTCCGCATTATGTTATACCCAAAATGGGTGAAAGGGGATTAAGACCATACGCCTACAATATATATGTGTTACACTAGTGTATCTGCCTTGTATACACTGTAAACAAAGGTATATATTAACTTAATATATTATATTTAGTATAACTTAAAACAAAAAACTTAATATCTATTGAGTCAAATTACTTCACCCAACCCATATCGATACATAATCAGATTTATTATAATCAATAAAAGATAAATCAAATTATTTTCAATTAACTTTTTGCGATTATATATACATAATATAGATTCTAAGGTGAGTTATAAAATTGTAAAAACCATGGTTGTCCAACTGCCTGCAAAGTTATTTCTACGACCAGCAAATACATTTTACTATGAATAAATTTATGCTACTAAGTTAGTATTATTATCAGTCTTAAAACTATTCTATTAAGTCAATATATAAATGTAACATGAATTTAAAGTAAGTTCTATTGGTTTGCATAACTGGCTGA
The DNA here is from genome assembly GCA_016920875.1 of Columbicola columbae. Classification (NCBI taxonomy): domain Eukaryota; kingdom Metazoa; phylum Arthropoda; class Insecta; order Psocodea; family Philopteridae; genus Columbicola; species Columbicola columbae. The sequence continues at coordinate 12,327,244 of JADMLL010000006.1, forward strand.
ATACAACAGCAATCGGTTTAACGTCTGACGATGGTTGGCTCACCTTACTCCCCGAAATGTTGAAAAAAATATGGGCCGCGGACAATGATAAGTTAAACAGCGCTGGTATAAACTAACATAAATACAAATCTGTGTGCATTACTTATGAAAAAGGCACAGGATCTTTTTGTCATTTACAAACCAACAGAAACCCACCTTAGAATTCTAAATGACCTTCATTATATTATGTTCATATACATATCTATATCATATATAAATATGCATACATTATATTATATAGCCTATACAACAAAAGTGAACAAATGTTTGCCATCAAACTTTCCTGTCAAATTCCTGCCGACAAATTCCATCAAAATTCTTGTTTTAGGAAATGACTTATTAATAAACAAAATTTATTCCACATTTATGTGTTATCCATACTTTATAAATATTAATATAATAAAAAATACGAAATCAAGTCAAAATGTATAAAATTATATCTTACACAGGAGGATGATAAAGAAATTTGATTTTAAACACATTTGCACTTACAATAAAATAAATTGTGTCAAACATTAACCGAAGGTGAGTCATTTTGGCTCAAATAAGTTCGAAATAAATTTTAAAAACATAAACGAAATTTATCTCATCCAACTATCAACAAATTTCAAATGAGTCAAACGGACTCGATTCACAAACCCGCTCAACACTCCCAAAAGAAAACTCAAAACCCACCGGAAAAGGGGTATGAAAATCCAGTTCGAGGTCAGCCTTCAAATCTGATACTTAACGTTCGCATGACATTTTCCCGACTTGAAATAAATAAATAAGACAAAAATCAATTTTATCGTATTTCTCGAAAGGTTCCAGACAAAAATAATTAATGTGAACGCATACAAAGAAAAGAAAGAAGGAAATAAAGCAAGAAAGAAAGGAAAAGCAATCACCGAAGGAAGCACTAAATCATTGTTTCTAAACAATAGGACCGAATCCAGATCTCATTAAATCTGATTTTATAAACAGCATATACACACACACACACAAAAAGAAAAATCCGGTGAATTTGCCAGAGATAATAAATTTAACTCCATCTATCAACTTCTATTCATGGAAAATGCTTTTTTCCAAATTACAACTGACAAAAATACAAAAGACTGATTTTAAAAAACAGAAGAACGATACAGAAAAGATTACTCATCAAATTGGAAAATAATAAAAAAACCGTTAGGTTCGAAAACGTAGAGCTCTCAAAATGGCGGAACGAAACTAATAAACATTGAGAATCGCGAAACGGAAGTTGAAAATTTTTCTTATTTTTATTTTTATACTCTGCTCAGCGACATTCACGTTAATATAAACAATCCGAGAATTTGATTTTATTTACTTTTTTTAATTAATTCAAAGAATAAACGAGAAGAGATGAATAGAAAACAAAGCTAAGAAGTTCTGAGTGAGCTTTGAAGCTTTCAAAAGTCAGTACCATGTCAGATGGGTTAAAGAGAGAAGTTGAGTTGGGTTACTGTGTTCTCCAGTTTTCATGGTGGTGTCGTGATAACTGCCTTTCCTCATTCCTCTAAGTATAGTGGAGCCTCTCATAGAAATTCGCATAACGAGGAACATGAATTGCAAAAAAAGGTCTCCCACAGCGAAAATTTTGGCATAATAAGCGACACATACATGGGGAATCCCCCGACAGTTTGTGTTTGGCCTGGAACGTAGTATCCTATTGAACATTAACATATTTGGAAAAAATTGTTTCGCATGACGAGTAAAACACCGGAACGAATTAAACTCGTTATAAGAGGTTCTACTGTAGATAGAGATATACAGAAGCAGAGAAAATATAAAAAACAGTGACATCCAGGGCGGGAGAGACAGAAACTTGTAGAGACTCGAATAGAAACCAAAACACACACAGAGAGAAAATAGAAAGAGACAGAAACATACAGAGGAATTTGAATTTCTTTTCTGCATTTCACATTTTCAAACATGGCTTCCATTGTTATCTATGGCCTCTTTCGACAAAACAATTAAATAAAAAATATTGGATGGGTGCCACGAAACGTTCACTACTATTTTTTGTTTTCTGGCTTTTCAGTCTCTTGCCACGCCAGATTCTTTTCTGTTGAGGTGTAGCGAAGATAATGAAGAAATTGCTTTCGCGATGAAATCCTCACACCGGCCCACGCACCTCCGCCCAACACCCACCACAACCATCTGATAAACTAAAACAATTACACGGGGCTGGTACGTGCAAGAACAAGTGGAAACGACACCCGTGACATGGCCTCCCACCCTGCCCAGACACAATACAAAAAACCAGTGAGACACACGTTTAAGATAAATGATGACCGAGGAAAACAAAAATGAAAATCAATTTTCATCGCCACGGAAAGCAAAAAGACAAAATAAAAATATTGTCAAAAGGGGTCTTGAGGCTTTTGGCATTCGGCCATACCATTGCAGACATTTTTCCTTTTTTTTTTACAACAGCTCGAGAATTTTCTCCTTTTCATTTATTTCCCAAATAAATTTATGTCTTTCTTTCGCAATAACAAAACATTCCCCTAAAAAGGAAAAAAAAATTTGTTACGAACCTAAAAAAAATTTGGACAAAAATTTGGGGGGGTTGAAGGAGACGAAGAGTGTCAAATCCCGACCGAACGAAACGCTTAAATGAAGGCAATTTATATAAACAAAATATATAAGGCGCTTTAACCTACAAATTTAATTTTATTATAATTTCTCCACCCCAAAAACAAAAATCGGACTATCATCCAGAAAATCACTCCTCAAATTTGAAAAATTTCTACTCATCTTTTTTGTTTAAATTTAACATCCTCATTCTGACAAAAAGGTAAAATCGATCATGTTGAAGGAAAACGACCCGAGTAGAGGGAACTATGACGTCAAACGATGACGTCATTCACGTGGAAAATACATTTTCAAAAGGTTTTTCTGCCCCGCTCGAGAATGTTTATAACTATTTAGGCATTCCAGTGAATTTTTCCATCATCTCTCTCTCTCCTCTTCTTTTTATTATAAATAATGACCAACAGACCCGTGAGAAAATTTCGCTGTACAAGAAGGAAATTAAAAACTTTCTGTTGAAGATCACAATTCTGGAAATTCTTTTCTTTCGCTCTTATCTTTTGAATATGCAGCAACCCAAATTTATCCTAGTCCTAATCCTAGTAGTCCTTTATTAGTCCTAGACTAAATTTTCATTTTTCATTTATTCATATAAAATTTCCTGTTAAAGAAACAATTTTTCATAATTATCAGTAAGAAAACCTTTTTTAAGCCTTCTTCGAAGCTTCCACCTAAATTGGGTTTCAAGCTTTTCCTAGAAAAAGCTCTCTAAACGGGTAAAATTAAGGAGGTACAATTTCGTTTCTCGGAATATAAGACGACCTCTAAAAACTATCCGTCCCACTCAGTCAAAAACATTCATCTTCATAACTCCAAATTGTGAGAGCTACAAAGAGGCTTCCTGCCGTGAGCCTCTTTCTGATTATCTGACGACACTAATTTCAGATGATTCTCAAAGCTATTCGAGAGACCTAAAACTGAGATTATTATGCTTTTCTACATTCTAAAACCCTCTAAAAGGAGAACAGTGGAAATATCTCATTTGTGGCTGGAGGCAAGGATACCGTTTCTGGTAGAGGGAAAAAAAAGATGGCGACTAAGAAAACTCCACTCCGGATTTGTATTATACTGCCTGCATATTTCAACTCGATTCCTCTTCATCCGAACAATTTCCATCCATTTATTTTCAATTTTTATCCCTATGAAAACGACTACCTGTCCCCAAGGAAGGGACTATAAGTTGTTGGTAGGAAATGGGGGTTAGGGGTTAGCTGGGGAGTGGACCAATGTCCAGGCCCCAGGAGTTGGCGGGGGGAAGGGAGAAAGGACTGGAAGATGGGTAGTAGTGGGTAGGGAGAGGAAATTTGGATGGGCAGGAGGTAGGAATAGTAGAGTGGAGTGGTTTAGGAGGGAAGGGTATGGAATGGAGGGTATTGGGGGGATAGAGGAAAGGAGAAAATAGGAAAGGATAACCAATCAGGAAGATTGGTGGAAGGAATTTCCTAGAGGAAGCGTGTTGAGGAGTCAAGTGGTCTGTGTCTCTTTAGTCGACGACGATCATTACGTTCGTCGACAAGGGATGATGCGCAGGGATTGGGGTGGTCCACCAGTCTGGAGGAGTATTTGATGGAAAATCTCCGGATTTCCTCTTTAACAGAGGGAATCTGGAGATCCTTACGGATAAGGGAGTTAGGTACATACCATGGAGCGTTGACTATGAGTCTGAGGGTTTTGGCTTGGAAACGCTCCAGGATCTCCAGGTTGGAGTTGGCTGAGGATCCCCATAACTGGATCCCGTAGGTCCAGATGGGTTTTAGGATGGCTTTGTAGATAAGGAGTTTATTACCAGTGTGGAGTTCAGAGTGTCTTCCCATGAGCCAGAGAAGTTTATTCAGAACTAACTGGGCTTGGATTCGCTTTGTTTTGATATGGGTCTTCCAAGTCAATCTACGGTCGAGATGGATACCGAGATATTTGACTTCGGACGACCGGGGGATAGGGTTGCCATTGAGGAAAACTGGGGCACTCCCCTGCGCAGAGTAAAAGTAATGTGGTGGGATTTGGTTTCGTTAGCCTTCACCCTCCACCTGACCAGCCAACCTTCTAGCTGATCAAGATGGAGTTGAAGGAGTCTGGTACAGTTGTTCACGTCACTGTCGGTAGCCAGGATGGCAGTGTCATCGGCAAACGTGGCCGTCGTAGTGTGAGGGGTAGTCGGTATATCGGCCGTGTATATTAAGTAGAGTGTCGGACCCAACACGCTTCCTTGGGGGACGCCGGAGCAGATTGGGAAGAGACCAGTCTGTTGTCCTCGGTATTTAACGTAAAAGCTCCTATCCTCCAGGTATGAGGTCAGGATAGGAAGGAGGTAGGAAGGAACGTGGTCCCTCAGTTTGATCTTAAGACCCTCGTGCCAGACCTTGTCGAAGGCTTGGGACACATCAAGGAAAACCGCGGAACAGTACTTCTTATCCTCAAGGGCGGTGTTGACGGAACGGACTATTCTGTGGACTTGCTCCACGGTGGAGTGACGATTTCTGAAGCCAAACTGATGAGAGGAATCAGATTGTTGTCGTGAAGGAAGGAAGGATTCTGGAGAGAAGGACTCTTTCCAGGACTTTCGAGAAAATAGGGAGGAGGCTGATGGGACGGTAGGACGTGAGCTGATCGGAAGGTTTGCCAGGCTTGGCGATCATGACGATCTCAGCCACTCCAGGAGGAGGGGAAATAACCGAGAGAGATGGAACGGTTGAAAAGGATGGTAAGGAATTTTACACACCTGGGGGGAAGCTCCCTGGCAATTCTCCCTGTAATGAGGTCCCACCGGAGTTTTCTTAGGACGGAGTTTATGGATCTGAGCAACAACCTCTGAGGCCCGGACCGGGTTGGAAGGGTGTTGTTGGAGGAGACATGGGGCGGAGAGTGGAAGGAGGGCAGAAAGAGGTGGTGATAGGGAGTTTGGAGGAGGGTTAGGTGTGAAAACCTCCGACAAGTGTCTGGCAAAAGCTTCGGCTTTTTCGCCTGCGCTCCGCAGCCAGGCACCGTCGGGGGAGCGGAGGGGTGGGATGGGGGTTATAGGTTTCTTAAGCCGTTTCACGGCAGTCCAGAGGTTGTGCTCATTGGGATCGGAAGGAGAAAGTCTTGAAAGGTATTGCTTGGTCTGACGCTGTCTCTCTGATACTAAGAGCTTCTTAAGTTGTTTTGAAGCTCTGTTGTATTTTGTTTTGTCCTGAGGAAGCCGAGTGAACTGCCAAATCCTACGAAGTTTACGAGTTGCAGTCACTCTGGATTGGATATGAGAGGGAAGGAAGAACTTGGAGTTTGGAAGGGTGGATTGAGGGGTGGAGGACCAGGCGGCATCCTGAATGTCGGTGGTAAGTTTCTGGACAGCAGCTTCAAGGTCTATAGGTGTTTTTAGACGAACGTTAAAGTTTATTTTAGCGTTGAGGAGTTCTCTAAATTGCTCCCAGTCGGTTAGGGAGTTGTGGAGACGGGGAGGTCGTTGAAGAGTGATGGGATGGGTAAGGGAAAGGGTGATTAGGACTGGAGTGTGGTCGGAGGAGAGATCGAGGCTGGAAGTCACGGTGATGCGGTGGAAGGGAATTCCCTTAGTGATGGCGATGTCAAGGATATCAGGAATTCGGTGAGGATCCGTGGGCCAGTAGGAGGGTTCGCCAGAGGATATGGGAAGGAGTTTGCTGGAAGTGATGGAAAGGTAAAGCTGCTTGCCGCGGGGATTAGTGGAACGGCAGCCCCACCAGGTGTGTTTGGCGTTATAATCGCCGCCAGCAAAAGTTATTTCAAGGAGTTGAAAAATGATGTGAATTGGGCAGAGGAGATTTGGTGTTTGGGAGGACAGTAGAGAGAAGCAAGGACGAGTGGAGTAGCAGAGTTTTCTATCACGACAGCAACGGCCTGGAGGTAGTCTCGACAAATCTGACTCCTCATGATGATTTAAACGAGATTTTATCAGAATGGCAGCACCACCGTGAGCGGTGCCATCCGGATGCTGGACGTCATAGAAGGTGTAGTTTTCTAACTTAAAGTAATTTTTGTCAGTGAAATGTGTTTCACTGATGAGTAAGACATCAATGTCTTCTGACGTTAGAAATTGTATGACTTCCAGCCTCCTTTGGGCCAGTCCGTTGGCGTTCCAGACACCTATTTTAAGGTGAGCCATTATTTTGGTTAGCAACGAAGACAGCTAAAATGTTTAGGATGGCATCCATTCGGGAGAGGAGAGGGGAAAGCATTTTGGTGAGGATTGCTTCCATGTTGGAAGTTTCGGGTTGACTAGGAGATGGATTGGGGACTGGCATGGGAGGGAAAGAGGTTGGAGGAGGATTGGTATTGGCTGAGGAGCGCGCCACCTGAGAATAAGAAATACCAGGTTTGGCAAGGGAGGACGGGGGGATGGGTTTTGGAGAGGAAGTGAGAGGGGAAGGAGTGGAAGGAACACGTTCCCGCAGTTTGGGAAAAGTTTGCTTTGCAGGTTTTTAAAACCTGACACCTTTATAGTTTGCGGTGGTTACCGCCGCAATTGCAGCATTTGACGTTCTCGCTGCGTTCTTTGCGGGAACAGTCTGTCGTAAGGTGGGGTCCAGAGCACTTGACGCATCTGGGGGATCTGTGACAGTAGTTTTTGGTGTGTCCAAAGCCCTGGCACTTGAGACACTGAGGAACAGAGCGCTTTTTGTATGGTGGCTCAAAGCTTATCACCATGTTCATGAGGGTCTTAATCTCGTATATTTTTTTATTGTTTTCCTGAGGTTCCAGTTCTATTAGGAACAACGGGAGAGGAGTTTTGGTTTTGGCGTCCTTGATATTGGTGACGCGCCTGGCGTTGTGGTCGAGGTAGGAGAGGGCCTGGGTGATTTCTTCAGGTTCGACCGAAGGATGCATATGTCGCAGGACAACCTTGAAGGTTTTGTCCTGCTTCCTTTGATAGGAGTGGTACTGGGTACCCTTTAGGTCAAGGGCATGGATGATGGGGAGGTATTTTTCGGAATCGAGGGCTGCACACGGACTTCCTGGTTGGATAGAAGCTTCAGCGTGTATTTGTTTTGGCAATGTCATCTAGGAGGTTTTGGAGGGTCTAATGTCGGATACTCCACCTACAAAAATAGGAGGGGGCCTGGGATTGTTTTTTACTATGGGAGGGTTGGAAGAGGATGTGGAGGATCGTGAGGAGTTCCTCGAGGTGTTGAAAACGGTTGGAGGTAGGAGTTGGGGCATTTAGCCAGTAGTCCGAGGGAAATTCTGTCGTTTAGAGACGAGAGCTTCGGGAGAGTCCCTAGGCCGTTTTTTGGAGCCAACACTTTGCCAGTTATTTGTATTGTTTATTTCTAGTGGGTGTGGGCGTAAAGGCTGTTTTTGTGAGCTTTCTGTTTGTGATGGACCACTAGGTTCACTCATTGTGACTGGTTAATTGAACCGAGCACTACAGCACGCGACGGGTTTGTTAGAACACAGCACTAGCACAAATTATATGAGTAAACTTAATAACTATGAGAGTTAATCTTATAAACTAGGAATCACTCGAAAAAGAGCACTTAAACATACGTATAGAGTCAAATTATAACGAGAGAAAAATAGAATTATTAAAATGAGTGAAAAACGCATTGAAAAACGCATCGAAGATCGCAAGGTCACGACAAAATTCGGCACGAAGAGACAATTCTCGACCGCTCGATGCGACGGTTTTGTCAAGACTGATTTTCAGGTTAATCTTTTAAATTGGTTTCCAGATTCCTTCAAATCCCTTCTCTTCCTAAATCACCCGCCATATACAATGAGAGAAAAAGTTTTCAGCTACAGAAATACAAAAACAACTTCATCAGTATTCCTTAATGGCAGGGGTGGTGGGGGAAGGCGAATGTTTTGAGCACGAAACCTAAGTTCGGCCACTTAAAAACTTCTTTAAGCCTCGAAAATTTAAAAGAAAAACTCGATTGCTTTCATCTGGTCATAAGTGGCATGAACTCCCACGACTAAAATTTCATCAGGCCACTTACCTCCTTTTCCCGTATTGGCTTACCAAAAACATTTGAACGGGGAGAGAGAGAGGGAGAGAGAGAGAGAGAGAGAGAGAGAGAGAGAGAGAGAGAGAGAGAGAGAGAGAGAGAGAGAGAAGATGGGTCAAGAGGGTGAAGGGTGTGAAATGTGTTTGCATGCGTGTGGAAAATGAGAATAGCAACAGCAGAGGAGGAGGCAGGAGAGTTTAGGTTAAAAGCAAAGCCGACGCCACAGCTCGTAACCTTCAGTCTATTTCGGGTAATTATTTTATCTATTCCTGCATTAACTTTCCTTAAATATTTCCCTACAATTTGCTACAATCTTAACGTTACTT